>CM053770.1:99509994-99584399 GCA_028658325.1 Potorous gilbertii
AATTGAATAGGATGGGATCATATCTTAAAAGAAATCAACGTAAATGGTGAGAGAGAAATATAGTGGGAGGAGATAGGGTGAAATGGAATGGGATAAATTATCTCTCATAGAAGAGGCAGGCAGGAGACTTCTTAGTGGAGGGACAAAGAGGAGAGCTGAGAAAAAAACATGAAGTTTACTCTCATAACATTCGAGTAAAGAAAGGAATAAAATGCACACTCATTTTGGTATGAAAATCTATCTTACAATACAGGAAAGTGGGGGAGAAGGAGATAAGCAGGGCGGGGGGGGTGATGGAAGGGAGGGCAGTGGGAGGAGGGATCAATTTGAAGGCAACACTCGGGGAGGGACAGGATCAAAAGAGAGAATAGCAACAATGTGGGGCAGGATAGGATGGAGGGAAATATAGTTAGTCTTACACAACATGACTATTATGGAAGTCACTTGCAAAACTACACAGATATGGCCTATATTGCATTGCCTGCCTTCCCAAAGGGAATGGGTGGGGAGGGAGGGATGAGGAGAAGTTGGAACTCAAAGTTTTAGGAACAACTGTTGAGTATTGTTCTTGCTACTAGGAAATAAGAAATTCAGGTAATGGGGAATAGAAAGTTACCTGGCCCTACAGGACAAAAGAGAAGATGGGGACAACAGAAGGGAGGGATGAAAGAAGAGAGGGCCAAATTGTGATAGGGGAAATTAGAATGCTCAGTGTACTGGGGTGGGGGAGGGGACAAATGGGAAGAAAATTTTGCAACCCAAAATCTTGTGAAAATGATTTTAAAAAGTTAAATAAATAAATTTATATTAAAAAATAAAAAAATAAAAAAAATAAAGGATAATAGAGAGGCATAAAAAGTTAAACAGGAAAACAAAACTTGTTATTCAATATGGGCAAGTTGTTTACATTCCTGTATGTGAGGATGATACTTGTTAATTTTGAGAAGGTTATATTTATTATGACATTTAAAGAGATGTACATAGATAAAAGGTGTGGGTATAAATTAGATGATGTGATGATAAAAAATGTGATTTAAAGTTGCGAAGGGATTATAACAGGAGATGTAAATAAGGAGGAAGCAGAAATAGATACATTATGTCACCTGAGGAGGTACAAATACATATTTCATTAGAGGGAAAGAGGGGAAGAAGGTGAGCATTGTTTGAGCTTTACTCTCATTTGATCTGATTCAAGGAGGGAACAACATACTAAGTCAAGTTTAGAAATCTAGCTTACCCCACTGTCAATAGGAGGGAAGTTGGGAAAAAAGTGAGGGGGCTTAAAAGGGAGGGAAGAAGTAGAAAGGATCAAGGAAGAAGTTGGTCAAAAGTAAATCTCTATTGAGGAGGAGAAGGGAAAAATAAGAGCATAAAAGGGGAGGGGCTAAATAGGATGGAGGGAAAAACACAAATAGTAATCAGAACTGTGAATGTGAATGGGATGAACTCTCCCAAAAAGTGAAGGTGGATAGCAGAATGGATTAAAAACTATAGTCCTAAGATATGCTGTTTACAAGTGACATATTTGAAACAGGGAGATACACACAAGGTAAAGGTAAAAGGTTGAGGCAGAAGATATTATGCTCCAGCTGATGTAAAAAAAAATCATTGGTAGCAATCCTAATCTCAGATAAAGCAAAAGGAAGGAAACTATATTCTGCTAAAAATTCCACTACAGAAAATGAAGTAACATCATTACTAAATATATATGCACCAAATGGTATAGTATCCCACTTCTTAGAGGAAGAGTTAAGGGAGTTGCAGGAAGAAATAGACAGCAAAACTATACTAGTGGGGGACTTCAACCTTTTCCTGTCTGAACTTGATGAATCTAATCTCAAAATAAATAAGAAAGTACTTAAGAGGTGAACAGAATTCTGGATAAGGTGATATGGTAGACCTCTGGAGAAAGTTGAAGGAGTATAGAAAGGAATACAGCAACTTATCACAAGAATGATACATTATGATCAGGTAGAATTTATCCCAGGAATACAGTGCAGGTTCAATATTAGGAAAACTATCAGCTTTATTGATCATAGCAACAACAAAACTAACAGAAAGCACTTCATTCTCCATAGCTGCAGAAAAAGCTTTTGACAACTACAACACCCATTTCTATTGAAAACACTGGAGAACAGAGGAATAAATGGAACATTCCTTACAATAATAAGTAGTATTTACCTAAAATCATCAGCAAGTATTATATGTAATGGGGACAAGGTAGATGCATTTCCAATAAGATGAGAGTTGAAACAAGGATGTTTATTTTCACCACTGTTATTCTATATGGTACTAGAAATATTAGCATTAGCAATAAGGAAAGAAAGAAAAACTGAAGGAATTAGAATAGGCAAAGAAGAAACTAAGTTATCAGTCTTTGCAGATGATATGATGATATACTTAGAGAATCCTAGAGAATCAATTAAAAATACTACATGAAATAAAAAATAACTTTGCAATGTTGCAGGTTACAAAATAAATCCACATAAAATCATCTGCATTTCTATATATTACTAAGAAAGCCCAACAGCAAGAGATAGAAAGAGAAATCCTATTTAAAGTCATAGTAGACACCATAAATTATTTGGTAGTCTACTTGCCAAAACAAATCCAGGTTCTATATGAAAATAATTACAAAAGATTTTTGACACATGTGAAGTCAGATATAGCTGGGAAAACATCAGTTGCTTGTGAATAGGCCAAGCTAATATAATAAAAAAGACAATTCTACCCAAATTAATTTTCTTATTCAGCACCATAACAATGAAACTACCAGAAAATTGTTCTCTAGAGCTAGGAAAAAAAATATCTAAAATAATATCTAAATTCATCTGGAAGAGCAAAATGTCCAAAATGTCAAGGGAATGAATGAAAAGAAATTCTAAGGAAGGTGGCCTATCCATACCAGATCTCAAATTGTATTATAAAGCAGCAATCATCAAAACCACTTGGTACTAGCTAAGAAATAGAGGGGTAGATCAAAAGAGTAGGTTAGTTGCACAAGACACAGTAGTCCATAATTATAAAACTCTACTGTTTGATAAACCCCAGGACTTGAGATTGTGGGATAAGAACTCACTGTTTGACAAAAACTGCTGAAAAAACTGAATAATAACGTGGTGATAACAGGGCTTAGCTAATGCCTGACACTGTACACAAGAATAAAGTCCAAATGGATACACATTCTATGTATAAAGGCAGATGCTAAAACAAATTAGGGGAACAAGGCATAGTTTGTCAGATTTGTGGAGAATGGAGAAATTTATGACCAAACAAGATGTAGAGAACATTATGAAATGCAAAATGAATATTTTCGATTACATTAAATTGAAATGTTTTAGCACAAACAAACACAATACAACTAAGATTAGGAGGGAAGCAGAAAACTGGGAAAGAATTTTTTATAACTGGTGTCTGTGATAAAGGGCTTATTTCTAAAATATATGGAGAACTGAGCCAATTTTACAAGAATACAAATCATTCCCCAATTAATAAATGGTTAAAGAATATGAACAGGCGGTCTTCAGAGGAAGAAATTAAAGTTATCTATAGTCATGTAAAAAATGCTCTAAATCACTATTGATTAGAAAGATGCAAATCAAAACAACTCTGAGGTACCACATTACACTTATCAGATTAGCTAACATGACAAAACAGAAGCTGATAAATGTTGGAGAAGATGTGGGAGAGTTGGAACACTAATTCATTGTTGGTGGAGCTGTGAGCTCATCCAACCATTCTGGAAAGCAGTTTGGAATTATGCCCAAAGAGCTATAAAAATATGCATACCTTTTGACCCAGCAATATCACTTCTAGGGCTGTATCCCAAAGAGATCCTAAAAGTGAGAAAAAGGTCCCACATGTATAAAAAAATATTTATAGCAGCTCTTTTTGTGGTGGCCAAGAATTAAAAATCAAGGGAATGCCCATCAAGCAGGGAATGGCTGAACAAGTTGTGTTATATGAATATAATGGAATACTATTGTACTATAAGAAATGACAAACAGCCACACTTCAGAAAATCCTGGAAAGATTTATATGAACTGATGCTGAATGAAATGAGCAGTACCAGAGAACATTATTCATAGTAACAGTCATGGGATACAAGGATTGTTTCTGATAGACTGAGCCCTTCACAGCAGTGGAAGGACCGAAAACATTCCCAAAGGACTCTCCATGCAAAATACCATCCAAATCCAGAGAAAAATGTTTGGAATCAGAAGGCAGAATGAAGCAGATTGTTTTCTCTTCTGCTATTTTTTGGTTTGGTTTGATTAATCTCATGGTTTCTCCCATTCATTTTAATTCTTCTATGCCACATGACTAATGTGAAAATGTGGTTAATAAGAATGTATGTATAGAATACATATAAGATTGCATGACATCTTAAGAAAGTTATGGTGGAAGGAGGGAGACAAAATTTAACTGAAAGCAAATTAAATTATAAAAAAAGAAAATTCATTCTTGAGCAGTTTATGGTTTTTGATGAAATTGTATTATTTAAACAATATATATTGCTTGGTTGTTAATGTATACTTTATTTTGTAATTAGTAATTTATGAATTTTTGTGCCTCATTGGGCAAAATAATTCCCTTTAATTCCTTTTTTAAATTTTTTGATGTTGTAATTTAATTTTCTCCTTTAAAAAGCGGATTAACAAATTAGTCAATGTAAATTTTTAAACTAATATGCTTTTTAATTGAACAATTTTACTTTCAGTTTTGATAATACCTTCTTTTATTATTAGGACTTGTGTTTTCCTCTTAGTTTCATTTTTCTTCTTTTTAAAAAAAATTATTGGTTATTAAGTTTTTGTTTTTAGTTGTGTATGTATTTCATTGTTCTGCTCTGTTTAACTTTTGTTGAAGTATTTAAATATAAGAAGTCTGACTTTTTCTTTTAAGAGGTACTGACAGCACTTTAGAATAAAATTTGGGGTAATGTTGTACAATACTATACTTAAGTTTTATGTATGTCTAAATTTTTTTCCATGTCATCTACTGGCCTTTGTGTATTTTTTGTGACTTCCACAAAACCCTCCAAAAATTCCCATTTAATCTCTTATACTGAACTGCAATATAATGATACTGTGTTGGGAAAAGTCTTGATGTGGAAGGAATACTTTACAATTTCCTCCTTTGTTACTATGGGTAATTTCTATTTACTTGGCAAATATTAACCCATTTCATTCATATTGCTAGATTTACTAGTATACCATTGGGTAAAATCATTCCTAATAATTCTTTTAATTTCTTCCTTATTGTAGGTAAATTCATACTTATCATTTTTAATACTTATAATTTAATTTTCTTTTTTCTTTTTTATATAAATTTATTTAACTTTTTACATTCATTTTCACAAAATTTGGGGTTCCAAATTTTCTCCCCATTTGTCCCATCCCCGCACCCCAATACACTGAGCATTCTAATTTCCCCTATCACCAATCTGCCCTCTCTTCTATCATCCCTCCCTTCTCTTGTCCCCATCTTCTCTTTTGTCCTGTAGGGCCAGATAAATTTCTATTCCCCATTACCTGTATTTCTTATTTCCTAGTAGCAAGAACAATACTCAACAGTTGTTCCTAAAACTTTGAGTTCCACCTTCTCCCCATCCCTCCCTCCCCACCCATTCCCTTTGGGAAGGCAGGCAATTCATTGTAGGCCATATGTGTGTAGTTTTGCAAATGGCTTCCATAATAGTCGTGTTGTGTAAGATTAACTATGTTTCCCTCCACCCTATATTGCCACGCATTGTTTCTATTCTTTTGATCTGGTCCCTCCCTGAGTGTTGACTTCAAATTGCACTTTCCTCCCATTGCCCTCCCTTCCATCATCTCCCCCACCCTGCTGATCCCCTTCTCCCCCACTTTTCTGTATTGTAAGATAGGTTTTCATACCAAAATAAGTGTGCATTTTATTCCTTCCTTTAGACTAATGGGATGAGAATAAACTTCATTTTTTTTCTCAACAGTATCAAGGCAGTTTTCCTTGATAATTTCATGAAGGATGATGTCTAGGCTTTTTTTTTTCAGGTAGTCCCATAATTTTTAAATTGTCTCTCCTGGATCTATTTTCCAGGTCAGTTGTTTTTCCAATGAGATAGTTCACATTATCTTCCATTTTTTCATTATTTTGGTTTTGTTTTGTGATTTCTTGGTTTCTCAGAAAATCATTACCCTCCCTCTGTTCCATTCTAATTTTGAGAGAACTATTTTCTTCAATAAGCTTTTGCACCTCTTTTTTCCACTTGACTAATTCTACTTTTGAAAGCATTCTTCTCCTCATTAGCTTTTTGAACCTCTTTTACCAGTTGAGTTAGCCTATTTTTCAAGGTGTTATTTTCTTCAGCATTTTTTTGGGTCTCCTTTTTCAAGGTATTGACCCATTTTTCGTGATTTTCTTGCATCTCTCTCCTTTCTCTTCCCAGTTTTTCTTCCACCTGTCTAACTTGATTTTCAAAATCCTTTTTGAGCTCTTCCATGGTCTGAGTCCATTGGATATCTATTTCAGATCTTTGGGATACAGAGTCCTTGACTCCTATGTCTTTCCCTGATGGTAAGCATTGTTCTTCCTCATCAGAAAGGAAGGGGGGAAACATTGGCTCACCAAGAAAGTAACCTTGTATGGTCTTATTTTTTTTCCCTTTTCTGGGCATTTTCCCAGCCAGTTACTTGACTTCTGAGATTCTTCTCCATCCCCACCTAGATCCACCCAGCTAGTGCTTGGGGTTTGAGATTCAAATGCTACTTTCCCAGCCTCAGGGTGGGCCTGGCTGCTATTCAATATGAGCTTAAGTTCTGGTGCTCAGGTGGAGGCAGGGCCAACTCCCAGGCTTGATTCCCTCAGGGGCTTTATGCAGAGACCTTCTCTAATGGACCCGAGCTCCTGCTTGCTCCAGGAGCCTCTGGCCACCTGCTGCCTCTCCTGCTGCCTCCTGAAGGAGCCTGAGGTATGGAGACCCCCTGCTGCCCTCTCAGCCAGCCCAGAAATCTCTCTCAGTGACCTCTAGTGCCTGTGGGTAGAGGGACTTTTGTGGCTGCTGGAGATTCCGTCTCTGAAGCCTGCTCAGATCTGCTCCTCTTTTTGCCAAGCGGCCAGGGAAGGGCTAGGCTCTACTCCTGTCCAGTGTGTCACGGACTTTTCAGGTCAGTTTTTCAGGGCTCTCTGGCTTCTTTCCTTTTTTAGTCAAATTAACCAATCATTACCTATTTTATTGCCCTACAATAAAAGAAGTTCTTCATCTAGTAGTTCTACGGTTTTCTTATTTTCAATTTTACTAAACTCCTTTGACTTTCAGAATTTTCAATTTGGTGTTCAATTAGGGAATTTAAATTTGTTCTTTTATTAGTTAATTTTTAGTTGCCCTCCAATTCATTAATCTATTCTTTCTATATTTTATTGATATAAAATTTTTATTGATATCTTTTTTCCCCTAAGTACTCCTTTGGCTGCATCTCATAATTTTGGTATGCTGTTTCATTGCTGTCATTCTCTTTCATGAAATTCTTGATTGCTTCTATATTTTTCCTTTGATCCAATCATTCCTGAGGATTACATTAATTTCCAATTATTTTAACATGTCTCCATGGTCTTTTATTGAACTTAATTTTAATGCATAACAAACTAAAATAATATGCATTTAATATTTTTGCTTTTCTGAATTTGGTTGTGAGGTTTTTATACCCTAATATATTGTCAGTTTTGGGGAAGGTGCCATGTAAAAAGAAGGTATACTCTTTTCTATTCCCATTCAGTATTCCCCTGAAGACTATTACATCAAACTTTTCTAAAACTCTAATCAACTTCTTAACTCCTTTCTTTTTTTATAGTCAGATTTATTTAGCTCTGAGTGGGGCAAATTGAGGTCCTATACTAATATACTTTTACTATTTCCTCCTATAACTCATTTGAATGCTATGCCATTTGTTGCACATATATTTAGTACTGATATGGTTACATTGTCTATGGTGCCTTTCAGCAAAATATAAGTTCCCTGCTTCTCTCTTTAGGTCTATTTTTTTTCCTTTTGCTTTGTGTGACATCATGATTATTATCCCCTGCTTTTTTTTTTTTTACCTTAGCAGAAACAAAAGAGATTCTGCTTTAGACCTTTATTTTTAGACTGTTTCTTGTAGGAAAAAAAAATCATTGTGAATTCTGTTTTTTAATGCATTCTGCTATTCATTTCCATTTTATGAGTGAATTCATCCCATTAGTATTTACAGTTATGATTACTGTGTATTTTCCTCCATCTTATTTTTTCTGCTTATCCTTCTTTCCCCTTTTACCTTGTCCCTCCTCAAAACTACATTTTCCTTCTGATCACTGCCTCTTTTAATGCTTCACCCCCTTCTACCAGCCGCCCACTCTTATTCCCTTCCCTTACTGCTTTCCTGTAAGCTAAGATAGATCTCTATAGCCATCTCTGTGTGTATGTTATCTCCTCTTTGTGTCAATATAAATATGATTAAAGTTTGTGTTTCCTGCCACTCCTCCTAGACCCATTTTGAGAACTTGGAGAGATAAGTAGCAATTGCTAAGATCCTGCATGGCTCACCATGAAGAATAGGTAACACCAGATTAACCTCATTACATTTTTGGAGAAGATAAATGGACTGGCAAATAAAAGGAATACTTTAGATACAAAAGATGTAGACTTTAATGAATCAGTGAAGTATAAGTATCATTATATTCTTATGAGTTAGATCAAGGAATATAGGTGATAGTAGAATTAGGTGAATGTGAGTGATTTGATTACCATAATGAAAGAATAATCATTAATAAGTCAATGTCAACTGATAACTATCCTCAACCCTATGATGCTGAACCTTTTTTATTAACCAAACACTAGTTTAAAGGCATAGAGAATATGTTTCTAAAATGTATAAATTACACATAGTTTGGAGAAATTACTGAAAGGTAAGATGTGAGAGTCCAAAGCAAAAAAAAAAAAAAAATTACTTGACTGGTTAGGAACAATGGGCTCAATAGAATCAAATAAAGTTTGGTAAAGATAAATATTAAGTTCTACACTTGATTGATAAAAATCAACGTCACAAACACAGTTTGGAGGAAAAATGACACAAAAGTTATTGTAAAGATCTAAAGTTTGATATCTATTAAAAACTGTTTATATTAATATAAAAATATAAATTTATATTAATATAAAATAAATATAAAATATAAATTAAGTTAATATAAAAATATAAAAAACTATTATATTAATACAAATATTAAAAAAGCTACTGTTGTCCCAGATTGTCATAAGTAAAAAAAAAACAGTGCCTAAAATGCATGGTAATGGTTTATCTAAACTCTGTTCTGTTCTGTTCAAGTAATATCTGGTGCTTTATTTTATGTTTTAGCCCTCATACTTTGAGGAATACAGACAATTTGGAGCATGTCCCCCACCCCCAAAAATATAGCAATCAGGATGATGAAGGTGAGCTGCAGAATAATCTCAAAAAGGAGCTCTTGAAGAATGGAGTATGTTTATCCTGGAGAAAAGAAGACTTAAGAGGGAATATGTTAGCTGCCTTCAAGCAGCTTAAAGACTGTCATAAGAGAGAGAGATTATATCTATTCTACCTCCCTCCACAGGAAAGAAGCAGGTGCAATATACAGAAAGTGGCAAAAGGTATATTTAGCCTTGATATGCAGGGAAAAAAAGCTTCATAGTCAGAGTTAAACAAAAATTGAATTTCTTGTCTTAGAATTCAATTTAGTAAAAAATATATGAAGTACCTACTGTGTGTAAGGCACTGTGTGCTAAGTAATATAAAAATAAGCAAACAAAATGAACCTCTGTTCTCATGGAGTTGTCATGCTAGTTGATGGGGCTAAAATTTTCTGAAGTTAGTTGATTTTTCTTAAATGGGGCTCTTTAAACTCTGGACTATATGTCCTGTGTTTTGTAGAAGGAAATCTTAATCAGATATACAAGGAGTATTTGGCGTCTCAGTTCTCTTCCAACTCTAAAATCTTGTGATTTTTTTTGCAATGGAAATCATACAAGAAAACACATGCAGTCTATTAGGTGAGGCAGATGCGAGAGTTTTCATAATAAATAATATTTTTAAATATTGAAATTGACAAATATTAATAAGTTGGTTTTCTTTTAACTTTTACTGATTTCATTTACCATTCCACAATAGTCATTTTCTGATATGTACCCATCAACCCCCATTGACCCATTTCTGGAAAAAAGGGATAACATGTCCTCAATTGATGATAGTGATACCCCTACCTCCTCATTAAGAAAAATGAGTTGTGACGGTTAATTCTTTTGAAATAACATTGCTAATTAATTATTTTGAGTTTGATAGCTTTTTAATGTTTATCTTATTGGATCATAGATCTAGAGCAAAAAGGACATGAGGAGTTATCTAGTCAAATTCCCTCAATGTACAAGTGAAACCGAGGCACAAGGAGATGAAGGTATTTGCCTAAGACTGGGAATTGACTTGAGGTCCTGTGAGTCTACATTCAATGTTACCTTAGATGTATGTTATTCCAACACTGTGGATATTATTACCTTGGTACAATTTACTTCACTGTTCATTAGTTCATACATGTTTTTATATGTCACCAAATTCTTCCCATTCGTTTCTTACTGTACAATATTCAATAACATTAAAATACCTTAAATCATTTATCCATTTCCCAATTAATGAGCACCTATTTCCGTTTTCAGTTTTTAGAAACCACAAATAATATTGTCATTCAGACTATGTAGGATCTCCACCTATCTCTTTGGGTTCTATGCCCTGTAGTGGGGAACATGCAAATAAGGTTGCAGGAATAGTTTTGTGCTACTTCTTGTTAATTATTGGAAAATGTGTAAGATATGGAGCTGTGAATTAGTCCAACCATTACAAAAAACAATTTTAGTTATACCCAAATGGCTATAAAGCTGTACATGCTTTTTGACCTATCAAGACCACTACTAAATCTATGTCCCAAAAAGATTAAGGAAAAAGTAAAAGCACATATATATATATACATATATAAAAGTATTTAAAGCAGTTATTTTTGTGGTGGCAAATTGGAAATTGGGGGAATGCCCATCACATGGGGAATGGATAAACTTTATACCATATGATTGTGATGGAAAAATTTTGTGCTATAAGAAATGATGAGGGCAATGGTTTAAAAAAAAATAAACCTAAGAAGACCTTTCTGAACTGATGCAGAGTGAAGTGAGAAGAACCAGGAGATCATACACAGTAACATTAATACTGATATATTGATCAGCTGTGGAACACTTGGCTAGTTTGAGCCAATTATCCAAAACAATTCTCATGGATTCAGGATGTAAGATAATTTCCATCTCCTGAGAGAGAATCAATGAATTCTAAACTAAGTATAATTTTTTCACTTTATTTTTCTTACTTTTTTGTAGTTATGTTAAAATTGAATGATAAATTTTAAAAACTTAAAAACAAAACTAAAGGGTAGCAGATCTCTCCCAAATTTTCAACAGGGCAGAGCATCTATATTACTCATAATGGGATTACATGATTAAAAAGTCATGTGCAGTTACTGCCTATTCAGCACATTCTAATGGCTCCCTGTTACCACAATAAGTAAATAAAAACTGTGAACTTGTAAAGTTCTTTACAACCTGAAACCCTCCCATAATGCCTGGTACATAATAGGTGTAAAATAAATACTAATTGACTATCATTCTACTCTTCATTCATCTCTATGAACTCTACAATCTTCCAAACCAGACTACTTGTTGGTCCTCACAAATCTCCATTTTCTACTTTGTGTCTTTGCATTGTTAATTCCTCATGCCTGGAATGAGCTCCCTCCTCATTTCTACCTTTTAAAATACCAGGATTTCTTCAAGACTCAACTCAAGCATTGCTTTGTACAGGAGACCCATTTCATCCACCCTGCCTCCTCCAAGTCTACCACACCCACAGTGTCTTCCTCTCGAAGTTGTTTTTGTTCAGTTGTTTCAGTCAAGTCTGACTCTCTGTGTCCTCATTTGCAGTTTTCTTAGCAAAAGCACCATATTGGCTTGCCATTTTCTTCTCCAACTCATTTTACAGATGGGGAAATGGAAGCAGACAGGATTAGTGACTTGCCCAGGGTCACACAGCTAGTGAATGTCAGGGCAAATTTGATTTCAGCTCTTCATGATGCCTGGTTTGGCACCTTCTTCGCTGCACTACATTTCAACCATTCTATATGCATCATGTACTATTTTTTTATTGATATCATACATATATTCTAATATTAAGAATATAAGATTCTTGAAGTCAGGGATTTTTCTTTCTTTTTCTTAAAACAGTAGCTGGCACAGAGTCATATGGACTTTAATAAATACTTGATGATTCATTAATTGATGATGGAGGACTGAATAGATGAATGCCATAACTAATCACCTTGAGGTTCTTTTAAAATTACTGAGACAAGCCTGATGGCCATAAATTCTATGAATATGTGGAAGCCAGAGAGTTAGGTCTTACTGAATTACCAGCTCACAGAAACACTGTATTTGTAGTCGAAGGATCTGCGTTCAAATTTTGACTCTGCCACTAACTGCCTGTGTGATCCTTATATGTAAAAACAAGGTAGATGAAATGGTTTCTGAGGTCCCTTTCTGCTCTAAGTCTATGATCTGGAATATTAAGAAAAATATTTAAATGCTAAGAATTTTAATAGGGCTAAATTTCAATTTCAGCCTTTGCAGTACACAATTAGCCTTTTCTCTCCCTTTTTCATTCCTTAACTGCAACCAATCCAATAAACATTTATTAAACACCTACTATGTGCCAGCATTGAGGATACAATTAATACAAAAGACAGTCTTTAAACTTCTAGTTTACTATGTAAAGGGGGAAGACAGGGCACAAAAGGAGGAAGTAAAAGGGGAAGTGAGGAATATCTTATTCAAAGCAGCTGAAACCTGTGAGAGCAGCAGACACTAAGCAGATTGAACTGAGATCCCAGCTTCTGTCCTCATAAAGGAAGGCTTTAGGAGTAGTTTAGTCGTCCCTCCTCCAGTCCTCCAATCAAAGGGGAGAGGAGGCTGAGGGTGGTGGTGTCAGTCAAGGATGAGTTTCAATGGGATGAGCTTGTCCCCACCCCTCCCTGCTACAGATATTGAAACCTGGCAAAGCAGCAGACACCAAATGGAGTTAGGAGCTGGCAAACCACAACTTACCAACCACGTAAACAATAACAACAACCTACAACCAACACCAACACAAAATACAACTGAATTACTTCATCCCTCCCCCTATTATTCAGAAAAGATATTGCAAATTCCTAAGCACGTTTTTCCAGTATTAATCATCGTAGGCAATTTTACCTTTGAATAACTTCTTCCCTCTCACAGACTAAAAATCTAAACAAAATTGGCATTTCCTAAGAAAACATGAAGTGAGGGACTCTGATTTGTGCCTGTGCATAAGTGCTAATGGCACATGTCTGTTTCGAGTGTTAATAAAACTCTTTACATTAGCAGGGAAATTCGTCTTTAGCTGGCAGGCTGTATTAACAGCAGATTTTCCCCCAACAAATGGATCCATTTCTTCCAAGGCTTTTGCAATCCTGTTAGTCTATGGATTGTTAAGCAAATCTCCCTCTGCTATAGACATTATGCAAAAAAGTTCCACACTAAAAGAAATTACTCCATGACTGCAAGAGGTGCCATCAACAAAAAAGGATGTGAAAAATCTAAGCCTATCTGCATAGCATAACACGATTGCCATTAGGTAACATTTTTTTTTGCATTTAAAATGATCATTCTTTGTTAACTTTTCATGAAGTCACCCATTTAATTATAGCATGGTATTATCTTTTCATCATTTTGGCGTAATAGTTCACAAGCAAAAGTCTCTACCAGCAGGATTCATTTTCTTTTATGCATCTGAAGTTACAGTTTTTTCCTCTTCTTTTAAGTCTGGAGTTGGAGGGAAAATGTTTGGTTGTGCTGTAAAAACTATGCAAATGGTATTCCTTGGTCTCAGTGAAACTTCACAGTTGTTGACCAAGTAGAATTCAGGCCTGCGGCATCCTTCATCTCGGAGGGACAATCCAATTAGAATGAGAAGTTCTATGTTTTGCCAGAAGGTGGGGGAGGCCAGAAAGTCCAAAGGAGTTTAGAGCACTCCTTAGGATCTGCAGGAAGAGATAGGAGCTGTTGGATTGCCTGTGGGCAGGCTAAAGGCTTCCAGGATTTTCCATGTACAAACAGAAGTATCCTCAAACCAGAACTGTCATGGTTGACCTTGAATGTCAATATTGTCCTTCTTTTCTATTCCCTTCTTCCTTCAACTGATGGCAGAGAGGCAATGACAAAATAATAACTGAGTCATAAAAATGATGATGAAAAATAACAGGAAATTTCTTTCTCTGAAATTTTAGCATTGTTTTTCCATTTCTAAAAGCAAAGTTTTGATATTTCAGTAATATAGGGAACCCTCTGGTTATGAAACTTCCTGTATCAATAAAAATAGCTAACATTTATAGAGAATTTTATGGCAGTCGCGACAATATTTGTTTTCTCATATGATTCTCCTCAAAACCCTATAATTTAACTGCTATTATGCCTATTTTAGAGAAGAGGAAACTGAGGTCAAGTGAAGTTAAATGGTTTCCTCAGGGTCAATGAGGTCCTACTCACCTGAGTGAGTCAAGAATTGGCTTCAGGTCTTCCTGACTCCAAATCTTGCAGTGGAAGGAACCTGCTCTTCCACTTGTAGTCTTAGAGAATTGTTTGGGGTGCTGAGAGTTTAGCTGACTTGCCCTGGGGAACAGAGTCAATAAGATGCCAGAGGTAAGACCTGAACCCCCTTCTTTGTGGCTCCTAGGTCAGCTTTTGCATCCATGATTTCCTTTCTTATCTTCATGAAAATACTCAGACTTAATTCTGAGAGGGAAAGAAAAATAACATTCTGTATACTGTCCTACCAGCATAGGATTTTTGATTATAATTTCCTTTCAGATACTACTATTTAAGTATCTTCTCTTTGAAGGCAGTTTGAGTACATAGGGTTCCACATCCAGCAGCTACCATCTGTTTGAAATTTCAGGGCCTCTTAAGCAGAGCAAGAAGTTGCTATGGGTAAATTCTCAAGAGTGTCCTCCCCTAGTTACCACAACACCTAGTCACAGGAAAGATATAAGAAATGATCTTTTCATTGTAGCAAAAAGATTGATCTCACAGATGGATATGTTGATATCCATACAAACTAAACACAAAGAATCTTTTGTACTTCCTACAATCCTGGATAGAAACCAAGAAGTAGTTTAGCAATATGAGACAAGGCCATCTTTACTTTACATACAGAAGACTAATGAATAGGGCAGATCATAGAAGCAAAAAGAATAAGAAAAAGAAAAGAAAAAGGAAGAGAGCAGACCTCAGGTCTTTTATTTATTCTCATAATCATGTGTGAAAGACTGAGGATATAGAGATGTAGTGAAAATAATATAGCAAGTAGTGGATATGTTTATCAATTTAGTAGAACTACTTTAATTGTGTGATTAAGCTGTTTTGAAGTTCTTTTTCAACAACAAGATAAGCACTGGTGTTTGACATAATAAGCATCATGTGTATATTAGAACAATTGATAAACCTTGGTACACTGTCTAATAAGCCAGATTACCAATGGGAAAAATATATATTACAAATAATTTTATCAGTAATGTTAAAGTAAACTATCATTCTAAATATATGGCAAATAACTCAGGAATACCCATAGCTAAACATATAAAAAAATCCACCCGAGGCCCTAGCCAACAGGTGGAACTAGCACTTTCAATTGGGGGTATTGAGAAAAAAAGAATTCTGCCAATTTCTTTGTTTCTTCAAGGAGAACTGGTGTTCACTTTCCGTGTAGATATAGCTTCTCTATCTTCCATCATGACCTTATCAGTTCCTGTGGTTTCAATGTTCACATCAACATAGGTGACTCCAAGAGTTATAGTTTTAAGTACTGAAACTAACTCATGTACCTGTGTAGGTTCCTGCTTGGGAAGAAATGGGTCTCTTGCCACAAATTGATCACCAAACAGTTAACAAAATATTTATCTAGCCCTAATGCAGCAGGTATATGAAAGTTAGCATTTCTAGACAAGCCTTGCACTTGAGTGACCTTCTAGCATCAGATCAAAATTTTTCTATTTGGGAATTAAAGACCTTTACAGCATGATCATTTCCTTCCTTTCCAGGTTTCTTATACATTATTCTCTTCCATGCCCACTTTGGTCTAGCCATATCAGCTTATTTGTTATTCCAAACATACATGCCCTATCTCCCACCTCCATGCCATTTCCATGGCTCTTCTTTATGCCTGAAATATACTCCTTCCTCTCTTCCATTTCTTGGAATTCTTGGTTTTCTTGATTCATTCAAGTCAGCCTGCACATCACCTTTAATATGAAACCTTTCCAAATTCCCTAGTTGTTAGTACCTTCTCTCTCTGAAAGCTACATTATGTTCATTTTCTAAGTATCCTAAATGTGTGTATATATGTTTGTGTATATGTATGGATATATATATGTAGACCTCTGCTGAAACCATTTTGAACCAGGAAGACCTGAGAAAGGTCTAAAAACCTAGACTGATGTATCAGTAAGCACCCCAACATACACAGGGGGGCCTGCTATCACAGGTTCTTAGATCTACATTTATAAAAGGAAAGGCAACTTTTGAGATGTTAACAATCACTTTAATCAAGCACATGTATCATTCCTTTAACCAACTACATATATCATTCACCTAGTTCAGAGGATTCAGCACCCTTAACTTCAAAGAAAATACAGAGAAATCAAAGATCAACAGACACAGCTTCCTCTGCCTGCCCATAATCAATACATACATCACAATTCAACAGACAGGTCCAACTGTCTGACTGTAGTTATCAGAGAGGGAAGCATTGACATCTGGGTTTTCAAAGCCAAGTGGCTGCTTAGTGACTTCCCAGAGTCCTCCTCTGGCCAAACAAACACTTTCAGACAGTAGGATTCAAAGTAAAACCACACCTCAGGGTCTTTATACACTTTTTAGAGCCAGAGGGCATGACATCCCTTGAGAACCAGTGCCTTATTAACAAGAGTTGGGGACCTTCCTACAAATCTTCCCAGGCCTAGCAATGGGGGGATGGGGGGAGGGAATCCTCCTTAATCACATTCAGATAGAGGTATTATACTTCTTGATTTCACTAACAAAAATAGCAAAAGATCCTACTTTGCTTGGTCTCACATTCCACCCTTCCAGTATCCTTAGCCTTACAATCTAAATGGCTATGGATCCTGGAATAAATAGGCATCAACATTTCTTGAGTAAATACAATATAATTTACATTTGCTGAATACATAACATAGCAGCTTATTATGGTGGGGGAGGGGCAGCAAATGACTTTAAACAAACAATATGCATAATATAACATCATGTTTGAGGAAAGAGCAACCGGCTGCTCCTTTCTCAATCCCAAATAGAATGTCCAAGGAAAGTCCTCTTGAGGGTATGGGTGTGTCCTCCTCATCCTGCACTTTCAGGTGCATGCTCTAATGAGCCAAGTCTGTCTTATCAACGCTAAAACCCCTGCTTCCAAGGCCAAACAAAGAAGAATCTTTGCTGACATTTTTTGTTTTTGTTGTTTTTTCTTTTGTTTTTCTTTCTTTTTTTTTTTCTAAAAGTGATTCTGACAGAATAAGGTTAAGGAGGATCTTTCCCACACACTGTTGGACCTGGGAAGATTTATAGGAAAGTTCACACCTTTTGTTAATGAGGCACTGGTTCTCAAGAGATGTCATGCCCTCTGGCTCTAAAACATTCATAAAGACTCTGAGGTGTGGTTTTATTTTTGGGTTTAGCTTTTGGAAGTGATTGTTTGGCCAGACAAGGACTCTGGAAAGCCACTAAAGAACTCCCTGGCTTTGAAAACCCAGATGTCAATGCTTCCCTCTTTGGTAACTATGGTCAGACAGTTGGACTTGTCTGTGGAATTGTGATGAATGTATTAATTGTGGTCAAGCAGAGGAAGCTATGTCTGTTGATCTTTGATTTCTCTGTATTTTCTTTGAAGTTCAGAGTGCTGACGCCCCTGAACTAAGTGAATGATATATGTGCTCAGTTAAGGGAATGACTTTGTGCTTGATTAAAAGTGCTTGTTAAACTCTCAAAAGTTGCCTTTCCTTTTATGAATGTAGATATAAGAACCTGTGATAACAGGTCCCTCTATGTATGTTGGGGTGATGACTGACACAATTGGAAAATCAGGAGAGACATTGTGCCTGACTCTGAGTTTCATCTACCATAATACTTTGCATGCTCTGGCATAATAGACATGCTTTTCTCTCTGAGTGAGCTCAAAATGCCCTTTCCTGTGTCACCACTCATTCTTCTGTTAATGAATACAAAAAATAGAATGCCTTGATCAGACACAACCTTGTATCATGGGACCTTTCTTATCTTAAGTATTTTATGGATATACACTATGTTATGTAATGTTAATGGTAAACTCAGATATCCTGGGATCATAATTTCCTTTTCACACTACTTTGTCAATTGTCTTATCTAGTATTTGTAAGTTATCCACTTAAGAAATTCCTTTCTTGTATCATAGTTAACCATATGGAGACAACAATTTTGTTCAATATAGGCATCCTAAGCCAGGAAGAGAGGGAGGGGTAACTGGGAGCTGCTCTGAAGATGTAAGGACTGTTCTGTCCATCCATCTTTGGGTTTGTTGTCTCATGATGAGTTCCCATGCGTATCTCTATACCCATGTTCTGCAAACTTTGAGAGGAATAAACCCTCATATTCAGACCAAATTTGTCTTTCTATCAATGATCTTAGTATGGTATGTATATGGTATATATACATACCATTACTAATATCATTCACAAACACATATATGTATGTATTTGCATATGTGTGTGCATGTGTACATATAAATACACACAAACATATGAATGCATGTGTGTATCTATATGTTCTCTCCTGCATGAGAAGGTACTCTTTGAAGAAAGGAACTATTTCATTTCTGTTTTTGAAGACTCAGTGTGACACATTTAATGACTGCTTTTAACAGGTTAATTTTCTAGTTCCATTTGCATCTATTTCAAGAAAGTCAATATTGATTGGCTTCCTCCTGGAGCACATCAACTTATCAATCATTAACCAAAGCTCTCACATTTCTGCTATCAATAAATTAAATCAGTGTTGGTAAAGGTCTAAAACTTTCTAATGCTTAGAATTAATGCCCTCTTCCTCTTAATGCCTTTATCCAAACTCCCACTACAGATGGAGGCCTCGCAAGACTAATGGCCATTTTCAGCCTGACCAAACACTTTATCACCTAGTTCTCCTACCTTCTGAGTATGAATCATGAACCTTTCAGTATTTAGCTAACCTAGTTGTAGAACAGTAGAAAGCCTGCAACTTGAATGAGATTCAAAACCTTTCTACCTTGAGAGAGTCTGCCACAGCTCTTGCTCTGCTGGTTGAGATAGCCTTGGAGAGATCAGGTTAACTTCCTTGCTACAAAAAAGCACCAGAGTCATATGTTCATTGTAGCCACCCACTACTGATTGTGTCAATCTTTTATCACATTCTGATATGGTACTTTTTCTTTCCTTCTGGCACCATCATGCCTGGAAGTCATCATCCACAATATTTTTTCCTCTGATTACCAAAGATCTCCTTATTATTGTGGTCTATGACTTGTTTTTCTCTCTAGATCCTAATAATTTGGATTTTTTTCTTTTTCCTCTTTTCCTATCAAAGCTTGCTTATTTTTTGTCTGCTTTTTTCATGTCTTTGCCAGGCAGTAGCAAGTTGTCCTCCACTGAAGTCCAAACAAATCAACCCATCTCTCATTTCTATGCCTATCAACCAGCTATCTCCCATCCCTCAGCAGATACCCTCCTTCCCTTTACCTCATAGATCCTTTTTTTTCCAAGTTTCTGCAGAAACACTAATTAATAATTAAATCCTTCTAAATGACCTTTCCCTGGTTCCCTTACTTCCTTAATGCCTCTTTCTTAAGCTACCTCATATTTAATACATTATAGATATATGTATACATATGCATATATATAATTTTACATACACACTTACATACGTATGTACACACACATATACATATATTTATGTGTCCTTATTGCCTCCCCCATTACTTAGTGATGGTTTCATGAATTGTTTGTATCCCCAGATTTTAGCACAGTAGGGGGCACAAAGGGCTGATTGATAAATGCTCACTAATTAATAATATGGTATCATAATTGCCAATAAAATATTAATGCTTTAGTGCTCATAAGTGCATACACATATGCACATGTATACATAAACACACATTTATATATGTATCCATATAAAAGTCTTTGTTTCCTTAACCTGAAGGAAGGTATGATGATGTCATTTCCATTTCCACAGAAGCTGTGTGGGAAAAGCATTCTTGGGCAGGAGACCTTGCAGATGCCTCTCAATCATACTGCCCAAGAAACTATCTGCCCTGTGCCTGGTTAAGGTTGGTCCTATAGGCTGATAACGGAAGGAATAGGAAAGGATCTTTTATTTTAGTCTTTTTGAAGCTAAGGACAATTTTACAAACAACTCTCCTTTATTTGATATTATTCACTAAATTTGAAGGTCTATTGTGATTATTTTCCACTCTTTTCTATCTTTGTGCAATGTCACAGTAACCTAACACAGTAGTTTGTACTTCATGAAAGGAAAAAAAAAATGACACAATTTCTGGAAAGCCAACATATTTTCAGGCCCTGAACATTCAGTGATCTTCTTAACTAAACAGGAAACATACTCAATATACAGGGGAGAAACAATAATCACAAATCCATATTTTCACTTCATTCTAACCCTGACAAAATTACTTTTGAGGACAGAAATTTTTGTTTATTTATTTATTTTTCTTCCCTGGAAGAAAGGTTCCCTCTGAGAGAGGAAAAAGCTGTAAATCTCTTGTTTACTCATGGAAAACATTTTTGTTCACCAGCTAAGATTCTTTTTAGTCTCACCCTCCAGGGATAGGGTCTTGCAATTTCATTCAAATTTGGCATCTGTGAAGAAATTTGCATGAGAAATAACTAAATTACAGGCCTATCAGCATTTTTAGCCCACTTTAGAAAAGCATACTTGGTATTTCTTTGTGGAAACAGATTTCATAAATTCAGTTGGTGGAGGTATCTCCCCTTCCCCCTGCATGGACCGTATTCAAATATTCTAATTCTGTAGAGTAATGAAACAAGTCTTATTGCAGGGCTATACAGGGAACATCCATATTATAGGTTACTCAGGTGATGGCTAACTATTACAAAATCTAGTTATACCTTTTCAGGACAAGATTCAAATTGCAGGATGCCTAAGTCAGTTTTATCAGAAAGAACACTGAACTAGAAGAAAGGAAACCTAGGTTCAAATTCAAACTTTCTCATCACTGATCTTTTTGATCTTGGAGAGGTTAAAAACTGAGGGATTCAATTTCTTTATCTATTAAATGAGAAATTTAGCCTAAATAGTTTTAAGGGGTCTTTCCATTTCTACAATTCAATTATTCCATGATTTAATTCATATACCAACAATTATGTTATAAAGGTTCTATTTTCTATGACAAGGGCAGGGATCATAAATGTAGAGTTGGAAATGTGTGGGATAATGCATGACGCCTCCCCACTCAAATTGACTACTCAGAGGTGTATCAAAGTAGAAACAGAAAATGTCCTTTATTCGGGTCTTGTGAGAAGCAGGTGGTCCCTTCACCAGTAAAAGCTGGAGTTGGGAGGTGCCTTACAGAAGCAGAATGGTAACTTATATAGACCTTGACACAGAAGTCCCCCTCCCTCCACTGACCATTATTCTCACTGGTCAAGAAGTAAGGTCTTACATTCTAGGTGCAAAATCTAACCAATCCCTTTTGGAACCAGTTCAAATTTCCAGGTTCCAGGACAGTTGTATGATCTGTGCTTTATAGATGAGGACACTGAGGCAGAGAGGAGTTAAATAATCTGTCAGTGTCACCCAATTTGTAAGAGTCTGAGACTGGATTTGGAATCAGTCTTCCTAACTCTGGGTCTTCCCTACCCAGAAGGCAGAGGAAAGAGCACAGGATCTGGAGTCAAAGGACCTGGGTTCAAATTTTGGCTCTGTTCTCTACTACTGGTATAACCTTGGGCAAATCATTTTACCTGTAGGTTTTTCTTGGTTGTGAAATGAGTCGTTTGGAGTTGATGTTGTCTGTTAATTGCGTAACTGCTGGGATACTAGCCAGACAAAATCATGCAACCATAATAGCAGGTTTGAATGTTATTCTGGCAATAGTCAAAGGAGAACCAAAGTTTCAATGTGACAGGACATTTTTTTTAATTGCAGAAGTTACTCATGAGCAAAATTCCATCTTCTAATCAAGCTGTGGCCTTTGATGATACAAATCATAAATCACCCATAGACTAAATAGAAATCAAGGAGATGAAAGATACTCACCATGCCCCCAACAAAATGCATGATTTCCTCTTTAGTAGACTTGAGCTTCTCACCAGCAAGTGGGCTTTGTTGAAGCTGCGTCTCCCCATTATACTAGGAGGTGAAGAAATAACAAGTGATGTCATGCTGAGCATAAAGAAATCACAGCTTCCTTCAATTTTTGGCCTCTCCAAAACTTCAGAAGCTAAAGATGAAAGATCTTTCTCAGCTCACCCAGGGGAAAATATCTCTATTGCCCCTATTGCCAGTGAGACACCCAGGAAGTCTTACTGAGCAAGAGGTAATGTGATAAGACAAATATCAATGCAATTCCTACTGTCAGCAATGTATGATGCCAACCTCCTCCAACAATCTAATTTGGGTCAGCCTAAGTTGTTATTCTGCTATTTCAGTTGATCAAAAAGGATCTGTCAAATATGTACTATTTATCCTATAGGCACTTTTTCAGGCATTGGAGTACAGAGACAAAAATGAAACATTCCCTGCCCACAAGGTACTTGCCTCCTTTAAGCCTGGCAATGTGTTTAAGAATACAATGGTGATTGCTCAATTATATTTCCTATTTACAAATTACCAAATTCAATGCAGGTAAACTTAGTATCTCTGGGTGATCTGTTAAGTGAACACAAAGGAACAAATTTAAACTTAAAACAAAGAATAAAACTCACTCCCACTGACCATAGCATGCCTTAGCATACATATGTTAACTCTGAAATCACTTTACAAGCTAGCCCTAATGATAGGAAGAGACTGGATTTCCATTCTTTTGCCTTGATAGGATTTCTGAAAGTGTATAGATGGAATGGGTCTTCTGTCCACTTCAGTGCAGTGGAGGAAGCATTAACTTTGAACTCAGACGTCACTTCCTGACTCTACTTCTTAATACCTCTGTGTTTAGAGGTAAATTGATAAGGGCTTCAGATTCGCAATCTATGAAATGGTGATTGGGACTTCAAAGTTGACTGAATTCAAGACATATTTAGTAGGCTTGTTCTGTGTGCTATAGTGTTCTAAAGGTCATATTTGCAAAGCCAAAAAAGAATCACTCTCTGCCCTTTAAAGAGTTTATATTTTACTTGGGAAGCTGGAATGGAGACATCAGAAAGAGAGATTATAGTGACACATATACAAAATAATTGTTGGGTCCAGAAGGAGGGGTTATTCTGTTATTCTGGCAATTCTGGAAAAACCTAACAATTGGGAGAGGGTGTGTATTAGAAAAGGCGTCAGGTAGGAGATGATACACGATCTGAGTTTGAAGGAATCTAGAGATTCTAAAAGGGAAGGGTGAGGAGAGATTACAATCCTCATACAGGGTCCCATTCATCTCTACATCTAAGATCTATGAATCTAGATTCTTTATTTTACCAATTGAAGGGTACACCTCAGGACCACTTTCAAGATTTTGCTGAACATGAACAGCCAGAACTATGCTAGGTAGATAAAAAAAAAAACCAACAAAAAAAAAACTGATCCCCGTGTCCCATAATCATACTTTTATCTCTGTGCCTTTTTTCTCAGTCCATTCATCTGCATGGGTGCATGGGAGAAGAGAGGATGCTTAAGATCAAAACACTGGGGAACCCTAAGCCATAGTGATATTTTGAGTTGTTGGAAAAATTAGTCCTCACATAACTTATATTTTTGAGTCTTAAAAGATTAAAATTGGCAAGTATATGGAATGCTGATTAGAGGATCACTTGAAGAAACCCTAAGCACAGCAAACAGAAAGTGAATCCAAAGAAAGGACAGACTTCAATCAGGAAACACTAATTACTAATCCAGGAGTATCTGTTCTTAAACTGAAGAGCATAGTGTCTGAACCACTGAGATGCCTCAAAGACAAGATTATAATGAGAACAATGCAATTCACTTCATAAGCAAAAGCAAGCTGTGTTGCTCTTATTAATTATATATTTTTTCCAATAGAGAAGGCTGTTGTTGCTCAAAGGCAAGGTTTTCTGTCTGTTCTTTATGTATATAAACACACAAAAACATGTATACATATTTATTTCAACTGTTTCATTTGTGTATGGATAGGTGGATGGGTGGATGGGTGGATGGGTAGATGGGTGGATGGATAGGGCTACTAGGTGGAACAGTGGAAAGATTACTGTCCCTGTAGTCAGGTTTACCACCTTCCTTGATTCAAATCTGGCCTCAGATACTTACTAGTTGTATGACCCTGGACAAGTCACTTAACCCGGTTTGCCTCAGTTTCCTCATCAGTAAAATGAGCTGCAAATGGAAATGGCAAACCATGTCATCATCTTTGCCAAGGAAACCCCAAATGGGATCACAGAGAGTCAGACATAACTGAAATGACTGAGCAACAACAAATGTGTACATATACCCTTTGAGCTTTAAGCAGAAAGATCATGCCGTAACACACACTTACTTTGAAAAAGATTTAGCCAAGTATTTCAGCTGAATCTGAATTGGAAACATGAAAGGACAAACTAGTGAGTGCCTGTGCAAAGTACTGTTCAAGGATCAAAGCACTGGTTTCAGCATCCTGCAGAAGTTCCCAATACAGCTACTTTGGACAGAAACTCTAGGCTACAAGATATTGAGGACTGTATAGCATTAAAGACACAGGTTGCCCCTTCATGTGTATGTCCTAGCCATGTGTGCTTCCAGTATATGTGCCTCTCCATGCATGTTCTCTAGTCATCTATGCCCCCAATATACCCACAAACTAATAACATACTGTAATACTAATGAGATTAAAGATCTTCCCCACCCATTTATGGGCCTGCCTATTAAAAGGAGTTTGATTAGGGGAGATTTATAAGAAGGCGCACCTTTCATTAATGATGCTCTCCTTCTAAGGGTTGCAATGCCCTCTGGCTCTGAAAAGTGTGTAAGTACTGAGGTAAGGTTTTACTTTGGGGCCTAGTTTTTGGAAGAAGATTTGTATTCCAGATGAGACTCTGGGAAGCCAGCAAGCAGTGCCCTGGCTTTGAAAACCCAGACATTGGTGCTTCTCTTTCTGGTAACTATATATGTGTGGTCAGACAGTTGAATCTATCTGTTGATCTGTGATGCATGTATTGCTTATGGTCAGGCAGCTGGAAGCACCATCTATTGATCTTTATTTCTCTATATTTTCTCTGAAGTTCAGGGTGTTGACTTTTTCCCCTGAACTAAATGAATGATATACATGCTTGATTAAAGTGATTGTTGGCCCCTCAAAAATTGCCTTTCCTTTTAGAAAAGCAGATCTAAGAACCTGTGATAGGAGGCCCTCCTGTATATGTTGGGGTGATTGCTTTAACATGTATGTTCCCTGTGTGTGTACCTCATGCTTACTACATCTGTCCACTCTTTCTACCAGTGATGGGTTTATTTGTTGGTTTATTTTTGTTCTTCCTGGAACTTTTCATAGACAAAGTAAGATAATTGCTATAAAGCACTTAGCAGTGCCTGATACATATATATGTATATTATATATATATATAATATACATATTATATATATATATGCCTAATACATTTGTTCTCTTCCCTTCTTCCTTGTGCACCGTGCCATTAGACCTCAATAATAAGTACACAGTGGATAGCAGCTCTAGAAATGGGCAATAGTTTAGTATTCTGACCCAAGTGAAAACAGAGTTCCTTACCTCATTAACAAAATGGAGAAATACATACTATTGACTTCAGTGACTAAAATAAAAGAGATTCATGTAAAACCACTACATATAACCTACCATCTGTGGCACAGAATTTAAGATGTGATAATGAAATAACTTGAACAGACTCATTTGAATAATAAGATTGCAGGCTATAGGTAGTGTGAGAAAATCCCATACTGTGTATAATTTGTCTTATTTTTTTCCCCATATAGCCTTCATATAAATCCTTTGAACTCCTAAAAGTGAGATCAATACCAGAAGTATTTCCTCTTTATCTTCTCCAACTCCAAATTAAAATAAAAAGAAACCAACAGGGCTGCCTTATTTTTTGCTTTCACTTTGAACACTAGATCTAACACATAATATGATAAACTTTCCTTTGTTAATGGATAAAGATGCTTCATTTCAATGTAGGGACTAGGCCTTGAATGGGAAAATCAATTCATAACTTATAATAATAATAGCTGTCCCTTATACAGTGCTTCAAAGTATACAAAGATTGCAAAGGCCTTATCCCAGTTGAATCTCCCAACAATAGAAATCATTTTCCCCATGTGGTAGATGAAGAACTGAGGCTCAAAGAGGTCAAGAGACGTAGACAAAGTCATACAGCTAGTATCTGAGAGAGAATTTGAACCCAAGTCTTCCCAAGACTGATTCCAGCATCCTGAATGCTATACTACAGTGTTTCTCCTAAGCACCTGAGGCAATCATGATCCATATCTTGACAAAGGGATATGTGCCACTTTGGTACAAAATGAATATTGGTGGCTTCATTTCCTACCTTGTAAATAAAATCTCTTTAAAGAAGTAATATACCCTTCATTTATTTCTTTTTTTATCTTTCTTTTGTTTTAAGTGTATAGTTTTTACTATAACAAACACCTCACTAAGAGGCCACAGGGAGCCTTCTAAGTCCATTTAATGAGATCTAATTTCTGAGCATGGACTGATCTACTTTCCAGTTCCCACCAAGATGCTGAGTTTTCCCTCTAAATCTGAGTTCATGCAGAGCCCTTTCAAATAAACCTCAACATACTTGATATTCATGTAGCATCCCACTTTGCAGCACTTCACAGTGAAAGTCCATTCTAGCTCTAGAATTTGTTGATTTTTGTGACTATTTCTGCAATGCAGGTCAGAGATAGGTTATTGTCACAGATTTTCCACAAAAGGGAATAGAGAGTCACAGGAATACAGGGTGACTTGCCTGGACTCACACTGAATAATTGCCAACTCAAGGATCTAAAACTCCTTCAATTACAGCATGCTATCTATCAGATGGATCTTAAATTCTTCTCTTTATCTTACAAATGAAAAGGCTTTCTGTTGAGAGATGTGTAATTATAGTTAACAAAATACCCTAGAATTTGCACAATGACCTACACAAATTCATGTGTACTTTGTTTGACAAGAAACACTGAGATCCCTATCACCAAAAATTATGATTAAAATGGAAAAATGGGACATTGCTGATTAGAAACTAATAGCAGTACAGCAATATTTAAGGAGTCAGTTTTGAAATAGAAAAATCCAATATGTTAGAAGAATTTGGAAGAAGATTAAGTACTAAATTATAATTAAATTATTTGGTGGAATTGATGACTTCTGTAATGCTTTTGATCCCAAGAGTAATTCAATACTCTAAAAATGGCCAACAATTCAAAGTGAATTGTGGAATCATAAACTGGTCCTCCAAGGAAAATGAAAGATTCTTTTCCTTTGGCATATTAGAAAACTGAGCCCTAGAATTATTTAATGCCTTCTTCAAGTCATTCTACTGAGTAGCAAAGTTGGTATTTAAACCTAGATTCTCTAAAATTCTTTCCATTGCACAAGGCAGATTATATGGCAGCCATATTTAAGTATCAGAAAGAATGTATACAGGAGAAGTA
Source organism: Potorous gilbertii (assembly GCA_028658325.1). Taxonomy (NCBI): domain Eukaryota; kingdom Metazoa; phylum Chordata; class Mammalia; order Diprotodontia; family Potoroidae; genus Potorous; species Potorous gilbertii. Next base: position 99,537,989 of record CM053770.1, read on the forward strand.
TCAGACAATTTCCTTAGCCCAGAGCAATCAGGAAAAGCTGGAGAAGAAAATAAGTTTGTTTTAAGTGAAAATTTTCCAACACTTAGAGTTCTCAAAACTGCAATAGGCTGCCTTGTTAATAACAAATTATAAGTGGGAAAACTTATGGTCATTTGTTTAGGAGAATAGAAAAAGGATGATTGTACAAGTATGGTGGCCTAAAAGATCTGTGATATCCTTTCTTACTCTGAGATCAGATTCATTCAACAAACACTTATCTTCTACCAGGCCCTGGGGATAAAAGGAAAGTAAAGCAGTTCCTCCTTTCACAGAATTTAAAAATAAGGCAGTTAAAATACACATTCACTCATTTATGTATCTCTCTATCTCTAATATCCTCCCCCAATATCTCCCCGAGAGATAAGGGACTGGTTTCATTTCTGTATTCATACAAATGAGACTTACTTTTTGGGAAGGAGAGGTGATGTGAACTGATAGGATTTTCATTGTCTTTAAGCTTACCCTGAAAAGAAACCAGGAATTGAAGTGGTAGATGTAAGGAGGAACGCGTCCCATGCAGTGAGGGACAGTCAGTGAAGAGGCATGAAGACAGGAAATAGAGGACTGTTTGGCTGTGTCACACATTGTATAAAGAGGGATGATAAATAATAAGGCTTGAAAAGAAAAGAAAAAAAAATTAAACTACATTATATTTGATGCTAGATTTTCTTGTTCAGAACATTTCAGTTGTCTGATTCTTATAACCCCTTTGGGAAGTTTTCATGGCAAAGATACTGGAGTGGTTTGCCATTTCCATCTCTAGCTCATTTTATAGATGAAGAAACTAAGGCAAACAGGATCAAGTAACTTTCCCAGGGTCACACAGCTAGTAACTGTCTGAATTGGATTTGAACTTGCTTATTCCTGACTCCAGGCCCAGCACTTTATTCACTGAACCACTCAGCTCCGATGTTAGAGATAATAGGCAAATTGCTGGAGTCTAGTGAGTAGAGCAGTAACATGATCAGACCTGAGGTTTAGGAAAACTATTTTGGCAACTATGATGATGTTGGATGGGAAATTGGAAAGATTTGTGGGAGGGAAACAAATTAAGAGGTTACTGCAATAGTCTAGGCAAAAGATATTGGGGGTAAGAATAAGGTTGTGCCATTATGAGTGGAGAGGAGGGGATAAAAGCAAAAGTGATGTGGAGGTAGAATTGACAGTGCTCTGTAACTGACTGGATATAGAAAATGAAGAAGTGACGATCATTCCAAGGCCAAGAACCTAGATAATTGAAATTATGGCATTACCATCACTAGAGAAAAAAAAAAAGGTTTTGAGGCAAGGAAGAGATAAGGAGATCTACTGAATGAGTTGCCTACGGGGAATCCAGGTTAAAATGGCCAATAAATAATTGGCATTATGGGACTATAGCTCAAGAAGAAGACTAGCACTAGATACGTATCTCTTTAAGTCATGTGAATATAAAAAAATGCACATATGGCAATTGAGGTAATAGAAAAAAGATAATAGACAAAAAGAGATAATAGACAGAGAAGAGATTAGAATACAGGACAAAACTTGATAACATAACTAGATCTAGTAGTAATAAAATGGATGATGATCCAAAGAAGAGACTAAGAAGAAATGGATGGATGGTGAGGAAGAGAAGAAAGAATCAAAAACAATGAAAATCCAAATGGAGAATATCCAGGAACAGTAGATGATCAACAGTGTCAAATGATGGAGGGAGGTCAAGATGGTTGTGGATTTAGAGAAGACCATTAGATCATGCAATTAAGTGTTTTTTTCATCACATTGAAGAGTTCAGTTTTAGCTAAGTTGACGACACTAGAAGTCAGACTGTGAGAAAAGAGAAAGTAGAGTCAATGAGAGGAAGTAGAGAAAATAAAATAAAGAGCTTTTATATTAAAAACTGAACTGAGTCACTTATAAGTGTCTACTATGTGCCAATCACTTGGTGATTCAAAAAAAGGCAAAAGATAGTCCCTGCTCTGGAAGAGCTCACATTCTAACGGGAGTGAGAGCATGAAAATAACAATATGCAGACAAATTGTATACAGAATAAATTGGAGATATTTTCAAAAGGAAGCACTAAAATTAATGAGAACTGGAAAAGGCTTTTCAAAGAATATGACATTTTAGTTGGAACCTGAAGGAAACCTGGAATGCCAGGAAACAGTAATGAAGGACAGTATTCTAGGCATGGTGAACGTCTACAGAAGAAAAAATAAAACTTAGTGTCTGGAGACGTTCCTGTGAAAAGGAAGAAATAAGCTATAAGATATCTAGAAGAGATGGTAGAGTTAACCTCATATTTTATTGTCCTTTTAAGGTCAGAAGGATAGTTAGACATATCTAGAAGCAGCAGGGAAGATCTGAATAGATTGTGAACATTAAGCTGTGTGTGGTTAAATTAAAATGGAGGAATAGATCATGGGAGTGGAAAGGATTAAGAAACTAGAAAGCTTGGGATTTTTTTTAGAATATATTAATTTGTATATAAATATCCCCTAATATACAGACAGAAGTATGAATGTAGAGGAATTCACCAACGTATTTTATTCTGTGATTTTGGAAATGAATGACCCTGTGATTAGATAAATTTGAGTCAGCATACAAGTTTTGTATTTGCAGGTCTCATCTTCGAGACCTGAATACACATATGAGCCATAGTAGTAGTCATAACATCTCTACAGTATTTTTCTTGAGTTGTATTTTAGAGTACACCAGTAAAATTGCCCAGTGGTTCAGTTTAATTCAATATCTGTTAGAAAAATAATATAATGGAAATCAGAGGTCTTGGGTTTGAATTTAAGTTACCCTCCTTACTACCTGCAGGATCAGGCTCAAGTAATTTACTCTTTTTATGCTTCTTCTTCTTTATCTCTAAAATGGGAGTAAGCAAATTAGTTGAGATCTACTATCTCTTTGAATTCTAAATACTTTGGAACATGGGATGGAACTTATAGATGTTTTTGAGTACTGGAAGGAGGTGTTGGACAATGGAGACCAACTATTGAGGAACAGAAACATTGCTATTTGAATCAGTGGAGGAAGATCATACTGCAAAGAAATAACAAATTTATTCTAAAGGAATAAACCATGACATTATAAACATTGGAAAGTAATCTAGACTTTAGAAGAGCTTAAGCTTTCTGGCTTTTTGGGAAATGTGTGTATTAAATCTGATATGCAGTACTAACATACACATAATTAAGGTCTTTGAAGCCAGGAACTATGTGATATGCTTTAAAAAAAAACAACTCAATTTCTAGCCAATGTTAAGCACCAAGTCATTGCTCAATGCACACTTGTAAAAGCGAACAGGATAATTATTTAAGAAAACTCTTCTGTGGAAAATAAAAATGCCAATGATTAAGTTCAATAAAATCCTCACATGAATTTTTGAGCAATATAATTTACCATTTTTGAGATTATTTGAAAATCTCTTCTTACTATTGAATATTGAATAAAACCATTGGCACTTTTATATAGAATACATTCAGTGAAACAAAATATGTTGTATTCTCCACTGTCGTACTTGCTACCTAGCAATAAACATGTCTAAAATGGAAAAAGAGTAACTTCAATAAAAATGTAGCATAATATAATCTATAAAGAAAAGAATGATTTCAGCAGGAGAAAACATCAGCAAGGGAAATTGATGGAGAGACTCTTGTTTAGCCAGGAATCTTAAGTATTTATTAATGTTTTGAAGGGACCACTATGTAAAGTCTAGTTGTAATCATATTATAGCATACACAATTATAGTTAAATTGGAGTCTTTAGCAGAGTATATGAATATCCTGAAAGGGGCTGTGATTTTGTCATTGATGGCAACTCAAATCATTGAATAGATTACAATTTGTCTAGGACTCTGTGGAAAAATTTTGGTGAGTTGCTTGAAGTGCATAAAAGATAGAGTTGTCCAGGGTCATGAAAATGCCAAGTGCCAGAGGTAGAATTTGAACCCATCTTGTAGACTGCAAATCTAGCATTACATCCAATATTATTTGCTGCCTCTGTAACAAAGAATCAGATTGGAAAAACAAAAAAGTGCTTTAGATTTCTTTGCTTCCATTTAATAGGCAATAATCAATTTATGAGTAGATTGTATTCCAAAAGTTCATTTCAGAGTGGGCTATTAGGAATTTAGTATACTCTTCCCCTCCCATTAAAAACAATAAATGAAACTTTCTGGCATTATATTTTATCCTATCAGATCTTACTTTTCTTTAAACAATTTCCTACTACAACTTTTCCTACTACAGCCAAGAATTGGGCCATAAGTGAGATATATTAAATAACAAGCATTTAAAATATGCCTGGCACTATGCTAAGTACTAGAATACAAAGACAAAAATGTCACTGCCCTTAAAGAGCTTACCTTCTAAGAGAAGAAGGTAACATGCATATATGAATATAGATAGGTACCAATGAGAAAAAATGAATCCCATTAAATGGTCATATATATTTTTTTTCAAATTAGCACTGCATATTTCCATTGTGTGAAAACCAATGAGCTTATCTTTATATAATTATAACGCTGAATAGGGTCAATTTGAATACATGTGATCCTTTCAAGGGATTCACTGTTTGTACTAATTGAGATACAGTTGAATACACAGAATATTTACAAAATTAATTCTAAATAATTATTGGGGAGGAGTTACTAGCAACTGAGGGAGCAGAAGTATAAATGAATAAGGAAAAGGCTAGAATTCAGAGGAAAGGATTGGTTCCACAGAGCAACAGGTAGAGGTGAAAGAGAAAAGAAGGTAAAGGAGAATGGGAATCCTAGTATCTGAAAACTGAAAATATACTTATTCTAGGAGGATAATATTCCAAGCAGCTATGTGCCTATAAGAAACATAATCATAAAGTCTATATGCTAAAGAATCACTAATAAAAATGATACTTTCATTGGTGAGTACAAAGAAGTAGTGAAGTGGTCTAGTTATAACAACAAAAAATGACAAAAAATAAGGTAAAGATGCAAGCTATTTGAATTTCTAAAGATGGAAAAAATTGAAATATTTAAAGTTAATGTTCAAAAGAGGATGGCATGTCATTCCTCTACTATCCATTTTTGATCCATAGATTCATGAAATTTCACAAGTGGAAGAAAGCTTTAAGGCCATAGAATGCAACCTATACCTGGCTAAAAATCTATTCTGCTTCCATGCCAATAAACGTTCATCCAGCCTCCACTTAAAAACTTTCAATGAGGGGCAACTTGTTAGTTTTTGAGGTACCTCTTTCTGCTGCTGGATAGATCTAAGTATTAGGAAGTTATTTCTTATATCTGTGTCTCTACTTTTTATCACTTTTGAATGATGATGTTGTGAGCCTGAATATAAAGGGCTAAAACGGAGACATGAGGGAAGGGAAAGGGAGTAGAGTTAAAGAGTAGAAATGAAGTCAATAAAAATAGACTGGGGGGGTTTGTTCTGTTTAAGATTTGACTGTGAAAGGGAGGAAAGATTCTATATCACGGGAACCTTTTGTTCCCAAGCCTGAGCTGAGGAACCAAGATAAAACAAGTCTAACCCTTCTTCAACACAACAGCTTCCAATACTTGAAAACAACTACCATTCCCTTCTCCCCCTTCCCTTTGGTAAGAGAAAAATTCCTACTTTATTTAACTGATCACACCATGTGGACTCTGCTCTCTTCATCATCCTCACTACCCTCCTCTGAACATTCTCCAGTTTATCAATGCCATTCCTAAAAATGGTGCATCTAAACCTGAGCACAGCATAGCAGAGGTGACCTAATCAGTTCAAAGTGAAACCATCACCTCCAACTTCTGAATATTATGCCTGTCTTAATACTGCCTAAGATGACATGAGCGGGATTTTTTGTGACTATATTGACTACATTAAGCCATACTGAGCAAGATGTATTCTAAAAATCACCAGATATCAAAAAAACCCCCAAAACTTTAACAGCTACCTAGTCATTAATCTCCCTTCACAGTATCAAACTTCATCCTATTAGAAATGTCCTATTGTGCTAGTCTGTTGTTATCTTTTCAGATCATGATAGAGTTATCCAGTATTTCTGCTATCCTAGCTTTATGGCAAATGTAATTTGTACATTTGATAAAATCACCATCTATACATTCATTGGAGTCAATGATTATAATGCTAACCAGAGAGGAGGAAAAGAACAGATCACTGAGACACTGCATTAAAGACATCCTTGGAAGTCAATAACAATTAGACACTACTCTTTACAGTCAGTCATTCAGCTAGTTTTGAATCTCTACAGATTCTTTTTAAGGTTATAAACAGGCACTGAGTAGCCAACAGTGAAGGAAAATGGACAATGGGAGATGAATGAAAGAAGAGTATCCTGGATGGTTAAAAGTAGAGAGACAGACAAAGACAGAGATAGACAGAGGCAGGCAGAGAGAGACAGCGAGGTCTAAATATAGATGTACATGCTAATGTACATATATAGTTATGAATATATAGATGTGAATATTAAAGTCAATCATATTCATTATGATATTATATGAACAGTTCTCTATGTCCTAATTTATTACCTACAATAATACCAAAAAAAATACAAAAAATGAGGGCATAATGAAAAGACTGAGAAAGAAAGCTGGCCTTTTTATGGTGTTTTATAGTTTTACAAACACTTCGTTCATTGTCTTTTAAGCCTCACAACAATCCTGTCAGGTATTATTATTTGAATTTTTACAGATGAAGAAATTAAAGCTTAGAAAAGTTAAGTGATTTTTCTCATGGTAATACAGCAAATAACTGTCATTATCAGAATCTGAACCCAAATTTTCAGATTTCAATTCTACCGTTCTATCCACTACCCCATGCTGACAAGGCTGAGAATTCCTGCAGCTCCATCTCCATAAATGACACTAACTACATAAATGATACCTAGAGATATAGGAGTCAGATACCTAATTATAAACTTAAAAAAATCCAATTATATGTATTACTTTTATTTTAAGGTCTAAATGAAATATGCTTTTTGAAGGAGTAAGATTCACCAGATTTTTAGATTTGCTCAGACCCACAGATAAAAACAAAAAATAAAAAAATCATCAAATCCAGCTAGATAGGAAATAGCAGCAACGAAGAGCAGTCTCAAGTGACAGACATACAGCAGTATGTCAATTTGAATTATATGTAAAAGCAGGTATATTTTCAAGAAGAACAGGCCATGCAAAACTCAGATAAAAATCATTAAGGAAAGATGATAACACATATGGTATCATCAGTAGTGAAAGAAGAGTAGGTTATGGATTGCACTTTTAATTCACACAGAATGTAATGGCAAACAGCTGCAGCACGTTAGAAGACAAAGGCAAATGATAAATGGAGGAGTGTAGAAGAGAACAAATATGGTAGTTATTTAAGGAGCACCGGGTGGAAACAAAGAAAAATATAATATGTGAACCTGTAAACTCGATTTTAGTAATAGAAAAACTGCTGCAAACATTCATCATGGGATTTAAGAGGGAAACTGAAAAGAAGCCCTTTGATTAAAGATAATCCTCCCTGTATCTCTCAGCCTCATCAAGCTTCCATCTGTTTGTAAATCTCATCTGAAAACAAAACTCTTCTCCCTTGCCTTTTCACTCCATTCTGCCCTTGCTTTGATTTTCTTACCTTAGATTCACAAGGCAAATGTTTAATTCCTCAAGTGTGTTGGGATACTTTCTATATAGAAAATAAAGATTTTGGGGGTGGGAGGTGGGGCAGTGGGTAATCAGTAGGATTTCACATATAGGTCACAATAGACCCATTCTTTAACTCAGAGCAGAGAAGACTACTGAGAAAATCATAAAGATTTCAAGAAATTATTAGTTATGTCATTTCATAAATCCAAAGGTTAAGACATCTGAAATACCACCAAGGAATGGTTAAAAGAATCAGAAAGATGCCAATATTCATATTTGGCAATGTCACCTTCTTCGTTATTTCTTCTTTAATGTTAATGATAATAAATTACACAAATAGGGCTTTACAAACAATTCCCTGATGTAATGGAAAGAGTGTTATTTTTGGCATCAGAAGACATGAGTTTCAATTCTGGCTCTGTCAGTTGCCCTTCCAAGTCAGTGTCATCATCTGCAGAATAAGAGAATTGGATTTGATGGTTTCTAAGGTCCTTTACAGCTCTAAATAAACGAAATCTTGAGGAGTGTTGTGACTATTTTCCTCCCTTCTTGCCTAAAGAAGATGAAGGTTGAAGAAACTGAGGACTTATTAAAATATTTTTCTTTGCTTCATGATTTGTTGTCACCTAAGAATTCACAGCATTTGGCCAACCTGCTGAGGAGGAGCCTATCTACACATACATAGATTTATCATCAGAAAAGTGACAATATGATGCTAGGCAAGCCTCACTTTCTCCATCTAAAATGAGAGGATTGGATTTGATGACCTTTAAGTTTCCTTCTGGTTCTAAATCTATAATGCTATAGCTGTTCTTGAAGTTATTCCGAACATAACTGAAGTTACTCAAGCTGACATTTACTGGTATAGTCTTTGAGACCCAGAGGCCCCTCCACTCCATAAGAGATAGGAGTAGTACATGAGTGGAAGAAAAATTCTATAATGGGGGTTTTATTTCTTCCCCTAGTCACCAGCTCTTACTCTACTACCAAATGGGGAAGGGGAGAGAACAGCCATCTAAAGTTCAGCAATAAATCACTACAGGTGTGGACAAAAAGTGAAATGAAAGTAGGCATTTTTATGCTATCAAAAGTTTAGAGTCTTTACTGTACATTAGCAAGGATGGATGTGGGTGTGAATCTGAAGATGTTGCTCTTATGAGGACATTCTCTACATTATCAGACAAGCAGATTTTCACTGTCCAGGAATGGTTGTTATTTTAGAGTCTGTTAGGGCATCATCTGTGAAAAATGTACCTTGTAAGAGCAGTGATAAGTTGTTTGTAAAATATAAGGGGTACCCTAAATAGGAGTAATTTAACAAATGCTACCGAATAGCAAAGTATAAGATAACCAAATTATTATTGAGGTCTATTTTGGAAAGCATTATTTAGCTGTAGGTCACTTGGTAGTAATGGGGTGTTAAACAAATTGTATAATGTTTTGGAGTCTCATTTCCTTTATCTTCAAAGTGGAGATAATATTTATCTTGCCAACTTTCAGGGTCATTATGGAGGTTAACTACGATAATTTCTGTGAAAGAATTTTTATCTGAAAAGCAATTTAAAATATGAAACAATATCCTCATAGTTTGTAGCACCTCTATCTTGTACTCTCGATTTTAAAAAGATTAAGCTTCAGCTATTTTTGTATAATAATCTATGTTATGTAATGCATATTCTTTCAAAATAATCTTCACGTTCAAACCATACAATTGGTGCTCATGTATTGAGTTATGGATAATTTGCCCCTTTCTCTTTCTTTATCATTTGAGTATCCTGGATCATCTCCAGTCATCCTGATGAATATCTGGTCACTGGATTCAGATGGCTCTGGAGAAGTGAGGCTGGTGACCTGCACAGCCCTCCCTCACTCAAAACAAAGTCAAATGAAAGTCATGTCATCATTTCTGTGATGGCATGGTGTTCTTCGGCAATGAGGGATGAACACAACAACCATTTGAGTAAATGTGAAAAATATAGTTGTTTTATGAGGCAGGCATTACAGTTATTGTTACCATCAGCTGACAAAAGGAAATTGAGGATCAGAGAGGAGAGGTGATTTATCTAAAGTTTCTTCATTAGAAATTTGACAGAATTGGATTTGAAAACCAAAGAGCAGTAAAAAATCCAAACATTTATTTTTAACCTCATCCACCAAAAATAACTGTATATTTTATATAAAATGTCAAGACCTCTCATCTCATTAATACATCTAGGTAAATTTATACTCCCCCTGACATTTATTCAACAACAGAATGAATGATTTGAACTAGAAAGGAAGTCTAGTGTGCAAATTTCCTCTATCAATATAGATCCACAACAAATGTGTAGTTTAGTGTTGATGTGTTGTCTGGAGGAAATCAGAGGTTAATTGTTTTGCCCAACAACACTGGTTTACTATATGCCACAGGGAAGATTTGAACTAAGATTATACTGATTCCATGGCCAGGTTGCCTCTCAAAACTCTCAAAAAAAGGAACTCTGCTAATAGTTTTTGAAAATATAAATGTATATTTAAAATCGTAGTTAACTCCCAAAATCTCAGAATGGTACAATATGTATTTTTTAAGTTTGAATTAGAATAGGTAATATTTGATCCTTTTGTCAGATAGATGTATGGAAATTTCACACACACACACACACACACGCACGGAGAGAGAGAGAGAGAGACAGACAGACACACACACACACACACACACACACACACACACACACAGAGAGAGAGAGAGAGAGAGAGAGAGAGCACTAACTTCACTTTAGAGTAGGAAATTCAGGTCCACCACTTTCTGGAGATAGGGGAGAAGTGCTAAATGAATCACTGAGAGTTCTTTCATCCTTTTCATCCCATGATTATAAAATCATATAGGTAGATCACAGACCCTAGCTTGATACAATCAAATAGGATTCATTGTTTGTTCTCTCTATATATTGTCCAGATCTGTGACTTCCTTTGTGAGAAAATTCCTTCTACTGATGCAGAACAGGTATTTATACTTCTAAGAGAATTGCCTGAAACTAAGTTACTTGATCAATTCACACAGTTACCATAGTCAAGGGTTGAATACAATGAATCCTTGAGCATATGTTAAACATCAGTTATGCCACAGGCACTGTGCTAAGTGTTGGAGATATAAAGAAAAAAAAATGAGCATCTCTGTCCTCATGAGTTTTTATTGCTATTTCTTAACTAGAAACATAGAGAAAGAACACAAATAAGTTTTCATGGTTAATCAACAAGCATATATTAAGTGTTTACTATGTGCCAGGCACTGTACTAGAAAAATAAAGTGGGAAGAGAAATGAGTCCCTGTTCTCACAAAGTTTATGTTGCCATGACATGTAAATAAACATATACAAACAAAACATCTACAAGCTAACTTGGGAATAGTCTTAACAGTGACAGCCTTGATTTGGGAGGGATCGGTAAGGTTTCTTGCTAAGGTAGAATTTGGACAGAAAATTAAAGGAATCAAGGGAAGCTAGAGTTAGAGATAAGGAAGGTGGCAGTTCTAAGCATGAGAGACAGAGTCTAGATAACTAGTATTGTGCAGGGAGTACATGGAGGAAAGTAAAATACAAGAAGACTGGGAAAGTAGGAAGGAACAAGTTATGAAGGGCTTTAAATGCCAAAGTGGGATGTTATATTTGATCCTGGAGGTGATAGGACAAGACTGGGGCTTATTGAGCAGTGACATAATCAGACCTGGGCTTAAGATTAATTTGGTAACTGGTATCTGTCAAATCAACTGAAGGAAGATGTACTGGACTGGGGACAATCTTTAGCTAGGGAAAACAATTGGTAGACTTATTTCCAGAAAGAAAGAAACAGGGAAATCTGAAGGAAGGAAAAGCAGCCTCTGCTCAATACCTTCTGAAAGTGTTAAACCCAGTATTCTTCACTGAGTTATATAATCAACTGCATGATTCTTTCTGTTCTACAGATTGTGCTGTTCATATATATCCCCACAGCAATGACATCACACAACAACAAAAAATCACACAGAGAAAAATTATACCAGGATAGGAAGTTCAATTAAGAAAAAGGACAAAACAGAGTCCAGTTCATGAAAAAACTGAAAATTACAAAAATTGTAAAATAAGAGAGAAATTTTCCACTTAAAATAACACAACTTGGCTATGAAATAACAGATCTTAACTGTCATTAAAAGGAATGAAGTATAAGGCCTCTCTTTGCCCTGAAAAAAATTGTTTTTAAATTCCTGGCTTATTAGGAAGCTAGCTACTGTGCTTAATTTATACTCCAGAAGAAAAGACTGCATAAAATTTTGGATTTAATATAGCACCTTATATATATATACATATATATATATATATGTATATATATTTGTTCCCAATATATCTTTTCAGAATAATAGGAAAAGAAGAGCTGATAATCAAAACTAAAAATAATTTTTTATCCCCTTTCAAAATCACAATTCAAACAGTCTACAGAATATTTGTGCAGTTATAGAATTATTTTAAATTACTATTTAAAAGTATGAATTCATGGCAGGTGATGTATTTTATCACTTGATATTTCATTATTTTCATTATGCTTTATTTCATTATTTTATTATAACCTTGCACCATTGCTATGAGACAGTGTTATTAATATCAGATGGGTCAACTGTGGCTCAGAAATTGTCTTTTCCAAAGTCATATATGTTTGTGTATGTATATGTATATATTTTATAAGTTTCAGAGGCAGGATTTGAACTTTAGTCTCTCCTGTTTCATATCCAGTATTTTCTCTATTACAACATGCTGTGTTGGATATAAGATACATTTATTTTTCCTTTTTACATACTAGCCTGGGCTTCTGGCCTGTAACCAACTCCACCATGCTTGCACATCATTATATAAACTTACACAATATAAGCGTTTGTGGTTAAGTTGTAAACAGCCTTCTGTGCTTGCTCTAGGCTAAGTCACCCTGATATTGCTAAAGTTAATATAAATTCCAGAGGCTATTGCTGGCAAATTACCATTTTTGTATACTCATCTATAAATCAAATTAGCACTAGTTAGTAAGTGGAGATTTGTGGAATGTGTGTGCTTGTCTCCACTGGCCCCCATCTAGACTTAGGAGATGTTGTAGATGCTCCTACATAGGAGTTGGCACTCCCATTCTCACTGGCCCCTGCTGATCAAGAGTGAGACTGGAGCCCAAAAGCTCCCATGTTACGCATGTAAATATGTCTTACACAGGCATTGTGGCTGATAAAAAAAGAAGGTTATGATGGGCTACTTGTTGGAGATTGAATTACCACAAGAAAACTCTCAGAGAATGATAAAAAGCACGAAAATGTGCAATTTATCTTTGTTAGTATATATCTCAATGTTATGGTCTCAAATAGAACAGATAACTAAGGTCTAATGAAAATAAAGATGTGACCAGCATGGAATGTTTTGAGATTGGGAAGAGTACCAGAAGTCAATAAAATATTTATTAAGTGCCTAGTACATGGCAGGCATTTTTCTAAGTGCTGGGGTTACAAATAAGAAAAATAAAACACCGGCCCTGGTCTCAAGGAGCTTACAATGTAATGGAGAAGGACAACACACAAAAGAAGCTGAAAAACTAGATGGGGAGAAATGGCAACAAAAACACTGGATTAAATAGTAATCATGACTAGATCCCAAGTTCTGAATCTAATATTTATGATCCATATCATTTCTAGAAAGCCATTTATCCTCTATGAGCTTCAATTTCTTAATTTGGAAAAAATACTATCTGGACTCCTGCATCACAGGAGTTTTGCTCCTCAAATGAGTTAATGTAAACTAAGTGCCTATGAAAATTATAGATATTAATATTCCTGGGACCATTTCATGAAAATTGTTTTATGCCAGAATGGGAAGTTTGAACCTGATCAGAGAAATAACAGATATCTATTTTAGATTCTTTTTTAGAATCTTTTAAAAATTCTGTTTTCGATCCTAGCAAGAAAATTCAACGTTACTAGTAGCACTTCAGGAATATGAGTTGACATGCTTTGCAAGATAGATTGAGTTAAGAACTGTTTGAAGGAGGGAGCAAGGCGATCAGATGAAGACTCTACTGATGGTAAATGGAATAGAGAAGGGGAAAATGTGAAAAATAATTCAAAGGAAGTAATATGATGACAATAGATATGTAGAATTGAAGGAGGCATTTAAGATGAATTATGAATTCTCATAATTTGTACCTGGGAAAATAATTGTATTACTTCAGTGGCAAGAATTAGGGAAATCAAGATGTACATCCTAATATCATGATGGAAAAGTTCAGTTGCAGACAAATGAGTTGAGTATAATAGAACACCTTAGGCACAGTGGATAGAACACTATGCTTGAAAATAGGAGACTCATTTTCACGAGTTCAAATCTGGCTTCCAATATTTACTAGCTGTGTGATCCTAGGCAAGTCACTTAGCCCTGTTAGCCTTAGTTCCTCATTGGTAAAATGAGTTGACAAAGGAAATGGCAAGCCATTCCAACATATTTGCCAAGAAAACCCCAAATGGGGTTTATATGCAATTCTGCATATAAACTTGACATGCCCTGATAGAGTCAAATTTTGTGATGATGACTCGAACCCTAAAGTACCAGAGGATTTCAACATATTTTTTTTCCACCTTATATTTGCTTTTGGTAATATACTCACTCACTTGTATGGATGGAACCTTCAGCACTCCTCTTCTGCATTCCTCTGAGATGTCCTTCAGAAGTTGGAAACACCTAGTGCAAATAAGGTTGTCAAGGTCTCTGTCATCATTCAGGATCATGCTGAGTGGTTCCCTTTACTTAAAGTAAAGGGTCTTCTTCATGTACCACACACTTTTTCCTCAGCTTCTCCTTTCTAACTATACACAGACATGTTGTGTTTGTAAAAGTAGCTGCAACATGGTACTAAATTAAATGATGTAGATAAAAAATAATACTTTGATGTACAGGATCAGTAATCTTTCAGTAAAAATATCTGTCTCCATTATCATATCATAAGATCAATGATTTAGAAATACAAGAAATCTAGGACAAGTCCCTCATTTTACAAAGAAATTGAGATCCAGACTGAGGGATTTTTCCAAGGTCATATAAGTAATAAAATCAAAGCCAGAATCTCAATTCAAGTTCTGTGACAAGCTCTTTCCATCACGCCACTCAACTAACTACACAGACACTTTTATATAAATTTGAAGTTCTTCAACTTAAGGGTTCCCAGCTTCTTTAAAAGTTCAACTGAAGTACTTCTGCAAGGTGCCTTTCCTGATATCCCCATCCACCCACTCCTAAGGATTTTTAAAAAATTTATTCTATATCTACTTTACATTTAATTACATGGGGATTTTGTTTTTCCTAATACACCTGGAATACTAAAACTGTCTTCTTGTTTTCAGTCACCTCCTCCTCCTCCCTCCTTTTCTTCTATTCTCTTTGACTAGCACATCTCACAAACAGGTACTTAATAAATGCTTATATATATTTCATCAAGCTAGGAATTTAATATTCTTGAATAAGTTGTCCCTTCTCCTTCTTCCCATGAGAGAAGTTGATGTTAGTGATGTTTTGTAAGTTATTCTGAGATTCCCTTACTACAGTCCAATAGCACATAGCACTGGGATGGGAAGGGGATTTGTCAAATCTAGTCTGGAAGCTAGTCTGTGATACGGGCAAAAGTATGGGTAAAGTATAGGCTAAGAGAATGTAGATACAATATGGTTCTGATTACTTCTTTCAATGGAATATAGTTTCTAACAAAGTATTAGCAGAGGCCATGTGTTCAGCTGTAGTATGATCATTAGGTTGCATCAGTAAATATAATTTATTTTAAAAATTTACTAAAACATATTATGTTATTTAGAGATAACAGGAATTCATTGAGTCACCCTTAGCATATAGAGTAGTTGTAAATATCATATGAGATTCATGTTGATATTACCTGATATTCCTTGCACTATTTTAGAGCATAAGGGGAAACAGGAAATTTTCCTTACTACTATAGATCTCTGAGTCATCCAGGGAAATTCTGATTGTCTCTCAAACTCAAAACTAACTATTTGAGCTACCTTAGCACTCAAACCCATGAATAGGGACTGGTGACTGCTGTTTTTCCTTGGAAAACTAAAATTGAGACAGTAGAAACATTTTAAAAATGCACTCCTTCAACAGTTAGAAGGCAATATAGCTAAAACTCCTACTACCTCACTCTCTGTAAGTTATTCAAAATTACTTCTTGTATTAAGTACCCACTTTAAATGACAAAGATAATGAGAGGATTTTTGGACTTCTTTCCTTGAGTATCATACAGTTTGTCAGAGGTGTGTGTGTGTGTGTGTGTGTGTGTGTGTGTGTGTGTGTGTGTGTGTATGAACACACACACACATATATATACACATACATAAGTGTGTATGTGTGTATACACACATATGTATACACACATATGTTTATTTTATACAGGTTGCCTCCTCTTCAAGTTACCTTATGAAGTTTTTTTTTTTTGTTTGTTTTTTAATGTATTTATGCTCTGGGGAACAAAATTTCTAGTTCTGCATTTGAGAGTGGCAGAGATCTTTGGCTCAGGTTACCCTATTGTGTTATTATGAGTTTCACCTTGTAAAACTTTTTTTAAACAGGTTTTCTGATATACATATAAGTGAACATTGATATATTTTGTCTTTTTCAAAGAAGTGGTTCTCAGAGTAGGCTTGTATGTACTGGTTTCAAACAAGAATCCTCTAGTTTGAAAAAGGTGGTTTGAAAGTACAAGTATTGGCTTGGGGTATGTTTGGATAAGGTTACACATCATAGAAAACAGTAAAATTTTATTGAAAGTAGTAGTGTGGCATCTCCCAAATCAATTTGGCCATCCAACATTCATGCATTTTAAATGTATTGACAAAACCCATATGTACTCTTCTCAACCACTGGAAGTTGTGGAATAATTGCTGAAGGAATGTGGGAGTATCAGGGGAATTTTGGAACAAATTAGAAAATTATACCTAGCTTCATAGCAAGAAGTTGTCACACGCGATGTATTTTCATGTATGCAATTTAATGTTTAGTATTTGAGGAGAAAAATTGGCTAGAATCTAAATTGTGTCATGGAATTTTTATTCCTCAGCTGATATTCCATAGCTCTGGAGAACCAGTTTGTAAATTCTGTTTAGCTACTGTCATGGAGTAGATACTGGAGTTCCCTAATGTATCCATTTGTGATACAGGAATTTAATGGAAAAGGTACACAGAGTAGTCTAAATGTTTTTTAGGGGGATGAATTTATCTGTCTATCCACATGCACACACACACAAGAATATAAGTACACACACATACGTACACAGACATACAGACAAGTGTATATCCAAAAATACGTGTATATATACATGTCAATATGTGTAGGTATATGTATCATCTATAAAAATACATACTAACTCTATACATATACATATATCCTCTTAACTTCTTTTGCATCTCAGTATTAAATTCTTCCCCAGAATAGAGAACTTTAATGATCAGGAATTCTAGCTTTCATTAGTGCTTCCTCTGGAAGGGGAATAAATGAAAGATTCATCAGTTAGACAGGACGAGATGTCTATAAAACCAGCCTACATCTGTCAAGACAATTACAAAAAAGCCTCAATAGAAGACAGGTTGTATGAAATAGTTGAAAGAATGCTGGATTTGAAGCAAAAGGACCTAGGTTCAAATGCCAGCTCTCCACCTTAATTCCTGTGTAACCTTGAAAAAGTCTTTGGGTTAGAATTCCTCATCTGTAAAATGAGGTGGTTACACTACATGATCCCTGAGATCCCTTGCAGCTCAGAGTCTATAATCCCAGAATGCTTTGAAGCAGCCTGAATTGTATAAAAGGTGTGTGTGTGTGTGTGTGTGTGTGTGTGTGTGTGTGTATGTAAAATAAGTATATGTATGTATTATATTCCATGGTAAAGTCTATGGTCTGAACCGCAAGGACAGTTCTCTAGTTGCTATTATGGAGACCAGTTAAAGATTATCATTTAAGACTCTCAAAAATACCAAATCACTAACTTTTTGCTGATTGATTTTCTAGGATGAAGGTGACTTGTTTCTCATATATGTCTATACCACTTATGGAAAATTCCAAATACATCCTAACAGGGAATAGGAGAGGTGATAAAAGTTGCAAGTCATTTCTCTGATACTACCTGGATAATGAAAGCTCATTTCAAGGAGTTGAATAGATAAGATATTGATCCTGGTGAAAAGCAATGTATACACAGCTCCTAGTCTGGTAATAGGATAAATGGAATTAGAGAGGCTAACACTGCAAATAACAAGTATTTGTTTTTTTCATGAAACTAGAGTAGGTCACAAGTACATCTAAATTCTTAAAACATGGAACATAGAAAATACAGCATTATCAAATTTAATTTAATATAATTATGGTCAAATTATTGGCTTTATCCCTTCAATGATTAGGATCATCCACTCCACAGCACTTGCTAGACCCCAAGACCCTTATTTTTCTCTTTGTGACAAAATATATTGCTCCTGAAATAATTTCCTCTTTAAACCACTTTGAACCAGTCATCATAACAAGCTCAAGGGTCACTGTGAGAACATTCTAGGCTCTTCAAGTCCACTGTCATGGTCTTTTAATTCAAGTCTTTATCTCTGAATAATTTCCAGTTACATCTCCTGAAATGGCCCTGATAATTTTGTCCTACATTTTATATAGTATCCATTCAAAATCCCTCTGGCTTCCTTAATTTCTCTCCTCTTTACATGATGATGAAGGAAAGTATTGTGTGCCCACCTCTCTTTTTTCATTAAAAAAATGTGACCTTTCTAAACATCAATGCTTCCATATATGAAGACCAGAAAAAGAGGACTTTACATGCTGTTTTTGTGTGTTTTCAAATATTTCATTCACAATATTTTCTTTATCTTCTAACTCCTTCAACATTCCCTCACTACCTCCACACAAACTCCATACCAAAACAATTAGGATCTCCCTGGTACCAAAAGAAGAAATGAAAAACAATCCTCACATTGTTTGAAAATTTATGTCTCATTCTCTATAGTTTTGTTCCTAATTTGGACTTTGGCAAATTGTATCCTGCCATACCTCTGGTCAACTACATCTTCCTTTCCGGCATACACACACACACACACACACACACACACACACACACACACACACACCACACACCACACACACCACACACACAGGGGGGGCATTTCTTGTGCATTTCAAAGTTAATGGGACAGGATATTATGTCCAGTTATGTCCAGAACATGAGCAATAACTCACAAAATGGGTGTCCAGGTAACTGGAAGAAAAGAAAAACAACATCAAAAAAAATTGTGTGCATGTGTGTGCGCACTAGGGAGGAAAGTGTAGTTGAGCAGAGGAAGGGCAATATGCAATAAGATCCTTTTGGTTTTAGACAAGCAAAGAATGGATGTCAAGGAGGATGAACAACAGAGATAGCTTGAGAGACTAAGATCTGGGTCCAAAGTCTACTCCCTGGAAGGACTGATGAGAGGATAGCAATAGTCAGTCTTAGAAGAAATGGGCTATTGGACAAAGACCAACATAGGAATTTATCTTCAGGGTATAAATGAGATAGCTCATTTTGAGAGCCAGATTATAGACTTGATCACAAAGGAACTTAGCTTCTTTGGCAAAATGAACCAGAGAATGGAGATGATCTCAAGGGCCTGCTAGTTCTCAAAAACACATTCTACAAACAATGATAAGAGCATAGTAAAATGCAATTCAGCATTTTTTTAAAGCTTCTTTATCTAGAAAACTGTGCTAGTAAATGAGATACAGAGTTTATATTACACACAGCCCCTGATCTAACGGCACTACGTTTAGCAGGAGGATGATATTTATAAACAACAATGGGTAAGTAAAATACTATATTACATAATGAATATATTTTAAGTGAGTGCTATAGTAACGCAAAAGGCGAAAGTAATTATTGTTTGAGGCATTAGGAACGCCAATGAGGGAAGATTTCGTGAAGATGGCATGTGAGTTGGGCATTAAGGTATAGGTGGAATTTCAATTGGTGACAAAGAGGAAGTAGGGAACTTCAGCCATTATTTCCAATCACTATGTGTCACTAGTCACTAGACTCTAGCTTTTGGGAGGAGATAGAACATCATTAAAGGATCATAGATGTAGAGTTAGAATGGATCTTTAAAAAGACCTCGTCCAAGCTCTTCATTTGACAGATAAGGAAATAGAGACCCATAGAGATGAAATACCTTGTCCAAGATCACAAACATAATAAGTGTGAGAAGTAGTGTTTGAATCCATGTCCTCTGATTCTAAAACTTGCGATACTTCTCCTCTACTAATTATCTCTATTTACTGAAACAAACCACTGAATGTCAAAGCAATATTAGATAGAATTCATGTCAGAGAATTATAGGCAATAAGAATGGAAAGGCAAACTGTTTCCAGATGGTGAGGAATTTGAATGCCAGCCAAAGCAATACAAACTTGACTTTAGGGTCCATAGGGAACCACCAGAGATTCTTCAGCATATGAGTGGCATGACCAGTTTTGATGCCAAACCACATACATATTTGGACATAGTACCATAATTTTTTTCTCTAAATAGGGACAGGATTAAACTCTTACAAACTAGAAAATGAATCAAATGATAGCTAAGTAGGTACTACTATATATGGATCTCTGATAGGTTTAAAGCACCGACAACCAACTAGAATACTACAGGGAAGCAGCATAGTCTTAAGCTTACCATAATGACTAACTCTTGGAAAAATTCTAGACTATACCATTAAGGAAATGATTAGTGAATATTTAGGGTAAAAAAAAAAGAAACAGTGGGGGATGGAGAAAAGATGGTAGAATAGAAAGATGCACATACTCTAGCTCTTCCTCCACAGCCCATAAAATACTTGTAAAGAAAGACTCTCAACAAATTCTAGTGAAGTAGAAGCCACAGAAGGACAGAGTGGAGGAGATTTCCTGCCCAACGTGACCTGGAAGGCTGACAGGAAAGGTCTGTCACACTGTACACAGAGAGGATCACAGCTCAGCCCTGGTCACACAGCACTTGGAGGAGCAGGGCCAGAGCAGGGCTCAGGGACAGAATCCCCAGTGGTAGCTGAGACTCACAGGTCCTGCAACCCACAGGTGACATTCCAAAGTCAGTGAGAGAGCTTTTTCACCTCATTGTTGAAGCCTCAACTTAAAGCTTTAAGGGAAATTGAGCAGTTGATCTGAACCTTAGCCCAGAGTAGTGGCCCTACTCCATCTAAAGTCCTTGGGGGAATTGAACAGCTGATCTGAATCTCAGCCATGAGCCAGGCCAGGGAGCAAACTCCTCTCCCTTGATTGTGCCACCTTGGAGGAACTGAGATCTTACAGGTTCCTAGAGTGTACTCTACTCTTGACAAGGGACCCAAGTCAGGTAACTAGTTGAGAAAATGCCCAAAAAAGGGGAAAAAATAAGCCTATAGGTTACTTCCTTGGTGAACAGGTATTCTCTCCCATCCTTTCAGATGAAGAAGAACAAAGCTTACCATCAGGGGAAGGACATAAAAGTCAAGGCTTCTAGATCCAAAACCATCAAAATAAATATGAAATGGTCCCAGGTCATGTAAGAGCTCAAAAAGGATTTTGAAAATCAAGTAAGAGAGGTGGAGTAAAAAAATTTGGAAGGGAAAGGAGAGCAATGCAAGAAAATCACAGAAAGTAAGTCAACAGCTTGCTAAAGGAGATGCAAAAAAATGATGAAGATTGTAACACCTTTAAAAATAGGCTAACTCAATTGGCAAAAGAGGTCCAAAAAGCCAATGAGGCGAAGAATGCTTTAAAAAGTAGAATTAGCCAAATAGAAAAGAAGCTTCTTTACAATAATAAGAAAATAATTCTTTACAAATTAAAATGGAACATATGGAAGCTAATGACTTCATGAGAAATCAAGAAATTGCAAACTAAAAGAATGAAAAAAATGGAAGATAATGTGAAATATCTCATTGGACAAACAACTGACCTGGAAAAATAGATCCAGGAGAGACAATTTTAAAATTGTAAGACTATCTGAAAGGTATGATCAGGAAAAGAGCCTTGACATCATCTTTCATGAAATTATCTATGAAAACTGCCCTGATTTTCTAGAACCAATGGGTAAAATAGATATTGAAAGAATCTACCAATCACCTCCTGAAAAAGATCTGAAAAGAAAAACTCCTAGGAATATTGTAGTCAAATTCAGGAGTTCCAAGTTCAAGGAGAAAATATTTCAAGCAGCCAGAAAGAAACAATTGTGGAAATACAATTCTACATTAAGGGATTAAAAGGCTTGGAATATGATATTACAGAAGTCAAAGGAGTTAGGATTAAAACCAAGAATCACCTACTCAGCAACACTAAATATAACACTTCAGGGGAAAAAATGGTCATTCAATGAAATAGAGGACTTTCAAGCATTCTTGATGAAATGACCAAAGCTGAAAAGAATATTTGACTTTCAAACACAAGAATCAAGAGAAGCATGAAAAGACAAACAGGAAAGAGAAACCACAAGGGGCTTACTAAAGTTGAACTGTTTATATTCCTACATGGAAAGATAATATTTGTGACTCTTGAAATTTTTCTCAGTATCTGGGTAGTTGGAGGGATTATACAAACACACACACAAACTCACACACACACACACACACACACACACAGAGCGAGCACAAGGTGAGTTGAATAGGAAGGAATCATATGTAAAAAAATAAAGGGGTGAGAGAGAAATATATTCAGAGATGAAAAAGGAGAAGTGGAATGGGGCAAATTATCTCTCATACAACAGGCAAGAAAGTTTTTCCAGTGGAGAGGAAAAAGGGGGAGGTGAAAGGGAAAAGGCAAAGCTCTTATCACATTTGGCTCAAAGACGGAATAACATGCACACTCAGTGACTCCAATAAAAGTAGTACGCTTATCAGCTCTACAGATGACACAAAACTGGGAGGGATTCTAAACTCATTTAACAAAGTCAATATTTTTAAAGTTTCCAAGAGGCTAGATTGATGAGCCAGATTAAATAAGAGTAAGTTGAATATGACTAAAAAAACTCTTCCATTAGTTTACAGAAAACTACCTTCACAACTTCAAAGTAAAGTAGGTCCGACTAAACAGTAGTTTATCTGAAATTTTAAAAAGTACAACTGGGATTTTTAGTGAACTTTAAATTCAACTGTAATCTGGAGGATGAGATTACCAAAAGGTAAGAAAAATAAAGAAAAAGATATGCTTTAAGCAATCAGAGTTCATCATTTTTCTCTCTGAAGGTGATGTATTTTTTTTTATCTTGAGTTCTTTGGAATTGTCCTGGATCATTGTATCAACCAGAGTAGCTAAGTCTTTCAGAGTTTGTTCATGATTACAATATTGCTATTGCTATGTACTATGTTCTCCTGACTCTGCTTACTTCACTTTGCATCAATTCATTATGTCTCTACAGGTTTTTCTGAAACTGTCATCATCATCATTTCTTAGAATACAATAGTATTCCTTCACAATCATATCACATGGAATACTTTTGGAGAAGGAAGGAGGGAAAGGAGGGAGGGAGGGAGGGAGAGAGAGAAAGAGAAAGAGAGAGAGAAAGAGAGAGAACAAAGAAAGAAAGAAAGAAAAAGAAAGAATAATTATTTCACAACTGTTTCAGCCATTATCCCACTGAGGGACATCTCAGTTTTCAATTCTTTACCATCAGAAAAAGATCTGTGATAAATATTTTTGTATAAATAGATCCCTTTTCTTTAGTGGTTTTGATGCTTCCTTTCTCCACCAAAGTACTTCTCTAAGGCTCCTTAAAAAATTCCTTAAGTAGTTACTTCTTAGTTTCAAGTTTCGTTTTATTCTCTATTTGACTGGACCCTAATCAGTTAAAGATCTTCTTATTGGACTGTTCTAGTATTCTTACAATCTACATCAACTATATTGTTGCTTTCTATCCTATCTGTATTTCCTCTTCTCAATCCCCTTACTTGAGTAAAACAAGTAATTCATGTATTCATTACAAGTAAGATAATTTCATAGAAAATGTTCTGGATTTGGAACTGGTTCTAATTCTCACACTATACAATCTGCATTAAATTACCCCTTCTCAACATTGTACACAGTAATAGCAATATTGTATGATGATCTACTATGAATAACTTAGCTATTCTCAGCAATACAACGATCCAAGATAATTCTGTAGGACTTATGATGAAGGCACTCTCTGCCGCCAGAAAATAAAACTCATAGAGACTGAATACAGATCAAAGATACTTTTTCTTTATTTTTTCTTAGCTATTGTTTTTAGTCTGCTTTCTTTCACAGAACGATCTACTGGAAACATATTTTACATGACTACAAATGTATAACTATGTCAAATTGCTTGCTTTCTCAATAAGGGGGAAAAGGAGGGAGAGAATTTGGAACTCAATTTGAAAAAGATGGTAGTTGTTTTTATGTGTAATTGCAAAAATATAATATTAAATAATATTTTTAAAAGAAAAAAAAGATTATGAGGTTCTCTCGATGCTCCTATTTGTGGGAGTTATCTCGACAGCATCAAGTCCTAGAATATAACACAACTAAAACAAGGAGAATAAGAATGCCTTTTATCCAGATTGTGATATTTAGGTGATCATACAAACTGTAGCACTCATATATCAGTAAAAATATGAAGACGTTGCAAATGAGAAATGAGTTGGACCAAAATAGAACTGGAGGAAGATGAGATGATTTGCTTTTAACGAATTACAAAGTTCTTTTAATGACCTCAAAATAAAGACCTCCACAAAATAAAGACCTATCTTTTAAATACAAAAATAAAATAAAATAAATGTTTCCTCTGAAAGACTCAAGTTCCTTATAGGTAAAATAAGAATTGAATAGATGACCTGTAAAGTTTTTTTTCCCCAGTTGTAAACCTGTGAATATTTATCAAATATTTAAAAATGCAATCACTGGATAAAATCATGAAAAGACTCCTTTTTAACCATATTGCAAAGTGAAGTATTCTTTTAACTGAAAGAATAAAGAGACTAAAAATGAACTAAATAAAAGGACAATCTGGTATATGCAAACCTATGTACATCTTGATTACAACACGTGGTTTTGAATGAAAGAACAGTAGTTTAACGTACTCACAAAATGCAACGTGATAAATAACAATCTAGAATTCTGACTACAAAAATAATTGGGTAGGTCTTCCATTTATGACTAGATACCAGAAAGACATTTTAAGGAAAAGGTTAAAAATCTTCCTTGAGATCTTTTAAATTAGCAAAAGAGGCACAGGAAACTCAGCTTAAAAACTATCTGAGGAAAAGCAAATAAACACTCTACCTTTCATGTTTCCATTCTGTTCAGCAATTATGCATCAAGTACTTATTTTTCCCAACCACATGCTACGTTTTCCAAGGAATAAAAAAGGACAAGACACAACACTGGTCTTAGAGACAACACAAAAGGGTACAACACAACTGAAGAACAGTTTAAAGTAAGCGTGAAACTGTGAGAAGTTGTACATGCTATGATGAAAGAATGAAATAATATGTATGTAAAGGGAAAATATTTCTATTTTGAGAAATATATATATATATATATATATATATATATATATGTACTGTTGCAACTGTGGCTTTAAAAAAATTACTGAATAAAGCTCACCATTAGCACATTCTTCTTAATGACACTAGTTACAGCCATTTTGGTGAGGAACACAATTGTGTCCTCCAAAGGGTATAATGTTTATTCACTCCATCGCTGTTTGTTGGGTAAATAATCTACAGCTAGGGTGAGTTTTTTGTTTAAATGAAAAATATATCCCACTCAAGATGTTTGGCCTAATGGGTGAGTGAAGAAACATTTCAGGTAATTTAACTGAATACCTTGATTTTGCAGACATGAAAACCAAGAACTAGGCTAGCCATATTTAATGGCCTTTTCTCAGTCCCAAGCCTTCTCTCAAGCCTCTGACACCATCCATCAGATGTGGTCTTTTCTCTAGCTTTTCAATGACCCTGCTGTCTCCTGCTTCTTCTCCTACCTATCTAACTGCCCCTTCTCAGTTGGCATTACAAGTTCTTCCTCTGAGCTTTCTTTTACTGGCTTTCTCCTGTAACTGGCAGGCACCCTCCCTTTCTCTACCTCCTGACTTCCTTCAAGTCTCATTAATGCCCCATTTTCCACCTGAACCCTTTTCTGGATCTCCTTATTCTTAGTGCTTTCCTTTGACAAGACCCCCAATTTATCCTGTCTAAATCTTGAATATTGCTGTACAAATTGTCAATTGTTGTATAAATCAATATAATGCTGTTTGTGTGTTTTCTCCTCCCTTACACTGAGTGAGTACCTTGATAGGAAGGAGTTTTTGTTCTGTTTTTGCCTTTGTTTGTATTTCCTAATGCTTAGCACAGTCCCTAATACATAGTCGTTAGAACAGGTTTATTGATCAACTGACTTAAGTTGCTTGGTGATACAGGACTAGATCCTAGCATAACTTCTCACACACATCTACAAGGAAGTAGAAGAACATCAAAACAATTTATTAAGATGTTAACCTTCAGCTGAATTTGGAGTAAATATTGATCAGGCATAGAGTTATCGTACAGCAGTATTCCAGGTTCTAGTGCCTCGAACCCAGCAAAGGACAGTTGAAAAGAGATGCAAAAGAGTGCAATACACACAATCAGAGCCCTAATTGCCTTTCCTGGGTCTTGGAATACTAGCAAAGGACAAATATGACCAATGAGGGGAAGGTTGCCCCTAGAGGATTTGGGCCCCAGGCAAATACTGTAGTGGGGTGGGGAGAACTGTGGAAACTCTCCACATAAAGAATTAAACAATTTGATTAAAATGCATTATAAAATTCATAAGATGATTTATACATAGTTTTCAATGAAGATTTAGAATAATAGATAAAGAAAAGGGACTTAGATTATTCATGGTGCCACAGGTAGAGTGGGGTAAATGGGACTTCAGGCTTTTCAGAGGGAGAGCAGGTAAGCATCAACCTAAGAGGTGTTGTAATTGGTTGCTGATTTGTTTCAGGTGTGCCTACTCTGGTGGGCTGGGTGGGGAGCTGGTCCCAGCTGCAGTGATGAGATCCTATGGTTAGTGTCCTCAGGTGAGCAGATCTAGGAAAATTTCAGGCAAAATGAGTGCTAGGACTGCTCCCCCTTCCTTTGCCACCCCGGTTGTAGGCCCAGGTGCATCTGGAGAGCTCCTCCCCCAGTCAGGGCCCAGCAGAGGTGGTGGAAATCAATGTAGGCTCTGGAGGTGGCTACTATAGTCACCTTCTGGGGTCCAAGCCAAAAATCCCAGGGCTGCAAGGGTTTTTCTCTCAGCCACCCAATAGCCACCCACTTGGGGGCACCTGGTTGCAGGCTTAGATAAGGGCACAACCAATTCTAAAATTAGGTGTTGGTGTTGCTGTTCTTGCCTCAGGTGAATTCAGGTCTGTCACTGGTAAAACAGCTGGTAGTGCTGTCCTCTAAAGCACCTGGTCACCTGAGATGTAGGGTCTAAGGGCTGTATTAAGTGGGGGAATACACACAGACACACTTCTCTGCAGCCCATTAGACTTACTTTTCCTGAGTCTGCCTTTTTAGTATATAAATGCAAAATAACAAGAGTTCATTGGTCAATCTGAATATATCAATAAATGGAAGTCCTCTTTCTCTTTAATTACTGTACTGGATATCCTGGAAATGTCAATCACCTATGAAACAACCCTCACTACATCTCTTTGTCTCCTTATCTCACCTGGCTGACCTGCATAACTGTGCTAACAAGCTCTTCCCACTCCCAGCCTAGTGTTCTTTTCCCAGAAAAGTGACATCAGTATAAATACAATACTGTTAAATGAGTCTGCTAAAATTAGTTTTCTGTTTATGGTCATTGTTAAACCTTGACATAGATAAGTGCTCAGATAATCCAAAGTAAGAGAAATACTGGACTGAATGAAAAAGAACTTCAAGATCTCAGCATTTGTCACAGCCTTGCACTTAGTAACCTGACTTTACCTTCATATTTCGGGCCAAGGAAATCTTGCTATCTTATTAGGTCTTCCATGGTTCAGCAATGCAAGAATTAGAGGACAAGTCTTGACTGGCATTGATTCCAAATTTCCTCTGCGGTTGTAGCTGTAACAGGGTTTTCATGTGCTTGCATGTTGCTACTGATATTTCCATGCTTTTTTTAACTTTCTTCAGTTTGCCCCTGATGGCCTTAATCATCAATCATTACCTATCAAAGGAATCTCCTTCCATGAAAAACTCCAGCAATTTTAAATAGAAGAAAAATATAGTGACCCCAATTCATTTGCCAGCTACTGTCGGATCACAAACCCTTTTTTTCTTTCCTACAGTAAAGCTTTTCATAAAGTGTTATTATTTCACCTTGCAGATCACCTCTTTTATCATGATTTCCTTGGCTTCCTTTAGTCTCTCTTGGAAAATGCCCTTTTCTATTTCCTGAAACTTGACTTCTCCATTCATTTAATACATACAACCTGCTTCCAATCATGTATCTCTTCACCCACATTTGATAAAAATTACTTAATGTTGTTTGAGGGCCTTGAGCAAGCTGTTGGTAAATTGGTTTCAAATCTTGACAAAAACTTTTTTTTTTTTAATTTCAGGCAGTAATTTGATATTTTTTCTACCTTTTCCTTCTGCTATTAACAGTGGAGCAGAGTTTACTCTTGACTTTCTCCTCAGTCATTTCTGTTCTTGAAATTTTGAAATTACAAATGGAAAGTAATTGATTTGGGATAGAAGTAGGAGTTACATAAGCAGGATGGTGGCATTAGCTTAGAGGTGTTTTGAGATGGAATGGAGAAAATCCAGGTAAAATGATGGCAAAGAAACAGAATCAACTGGAAACAAAGCTAGAGGAAATAGCTCACTCGGGCATAAGGTGACCTTCTAAGAGACTATGTTCTAAAGCCATCCATATGATACTATTTAAGCAATACTAAAAAGCCCTCTCCAGTCCCCACATAATAAGAAACATTTGTGTAGCATTTCAGTTTGGCTAGGTGGTACAGTGGTTATCACTCTGGGCCTAGAGTCAATTGTCAAATCTGACCTTGGGCAAGTCATTTATCTCAGTTTGCTTCAGTTTCCTTATCTATAAAATAAGCTTCAGAAGAAAATGGCAAGCTATCCCAGTATCTTTGTCAAGAAAATCCCAAATAGGTCACAAAATGTGAGATATGACTGAAAATACTTAATAATATAGCACTTCAAGGTTTGAAACATATTTTACAAATATTATCTCATATAATTCTCATAACAACTTTGTAAGGAAGGTGCTGTTATTACCCTAATATTACAGATGAAGAAACAAAGGTTGATTAAGTGATTTGCCTAGGGGCTACACAATTAATATTTGTCCAGGCAGAATTTGAATTCGTCTTCCTCACTTTGAGGTCAGCACTGTATCTACTATACCACTTAGCTGTGCCTGAAATATCACTCCTTGTGTTAATTTCTACCACTAGAGATTTATTTTCTCCATACCTAATGGCTTTTCGATCTTCCAGAACCCCCATAATAGTTCAAATGCCCCTAGAAAAGGAAACAATTCGATATTATGAGCTCATACATTGTTCGAGCAGAATAGGCCCTTAGAGATCGTTTTGTCCACAGGTGTCCATGAAGAGACTCACATAAAACTAAGTTAATCTGCAACCCACAGGGATCTTAAGTATAGTTTAGTGGCCCCCATTTCTATTTGAATTCACCACCAGTGATTTTTTTCTATCTTCCTCATTTGGCAAATGATGAAAATGAGCTCTTAGCAGCTAATATCTCCTTGGGATTATTTGAAAGGCAATCCCAGTGATAATGTAACACAAGTAAGGAATAATGCATGCAAATCCTTCTGGTTAAAGGAATGTGAACTAAAAGAGGAAATGGCCTGAAACAAAAGACAAATTCAATCTATTTTGCAATGTCTCAAGCCTGAAAACCACAGAAGCACAAAAAAATTCATCATTAAAGAAATTAAAGAAAAACATTTGAAATATTTGAGTAAGACAACTTGTTTGTTTGTAATCCAAAAATAGGTATGCAATACCAATCTGAAAGTTTTTCTTCTTCATCTATCTTCTCCTTCTTGCCACATAAATACAAAGTCACAAAAGAATAAAACAGTTTTTCTACCAATCAAAATATTTTTAAAATTAAAATTTTATTTTTTAATCAATTCAAATGATTTTTTTTAGCCTCCAACCTGGTTTTCCTCACCCCACCTCTGAGAAAGAAAAACATATCTTTCATTACATTCAAGGAAAACAAATTTCTACATTGATCATGTCCCAATCAATATGTATCAGTCTGTAATATAAATCCATCCCCACTCTGTCAGGAGGTAGGTAGCATGTCTAAACATAAATATTCTGGAATTGTGATTGGTCATTGTATTGATCAGAGTTCCTAAATCTTTCAAAGTTTTTTTGTCTTTGCACCATTGTTGAGGCTTATAAATTGTTCTCCTTGTTCTGATCACATCATTCTGCAACATTCATACAAGTCTTCTTCAGTTTCACTGAAACTATCCCCTTAATAATTTCTTATGTCACAATAATATTCCATAACATTCAAATACCATATTTCATTATATGTGAGATTAAATCACAGTCATTTGAAAAAAATAGATTCAAATACCATTGTTTAGTCAATCCTAAATTCCTGAACACTCCTCTCACTTTCTATTTCTTTGCTAACACACACACATACATACACACACACACACACACACAAGAATGTTCACAACAGAAACACACAAATATTTTTTAACATGTGGGTCTTTACCCTTTTGATTTGATGCCTTTGGGGGTTTAGACCTAGTAGATATCAGTGAGTCAAAGTGTATGCACAATTTAATAACATTATGAGCACAGTACCAAATTGATCTCCTGAATGGTTGGACCAGTTCATAATTCCACCAGCAGGGGCATGGATTAATTCCTCTGAAAAATGCCCAGTTATATACCTTGACCATTTCCCAATTAACAAATGGACATTTTTTTCTAATTTAAATGAGTTCTTTATATATATATATATATATTAGAAATTAGACATTTGTCAGGGAAATTTGATTTAGAAAAAAGGGTTTCCCCAATTTACCTGCTTCTTTTCTAATTTTGACTGCATTCATTGAGTTTATGTGAAAACCTTTAATAATATGTAATCCAAATTATCCATTTTAAATTCTGTGATTCTATCTAGTTTGATCATGAATCTTTCTCGATGTATAGTTCCTTCCATCATATATAATTCCATTCCTCATATAATTCCTTCCATACTCCTTCAATTTATTTCTGATGTCTTCCATTATGTAGAAGTCACATATCTATTTGGATATTGTCTTGATATATCATGGGAGATGTTGGTGTATAATTTGTTTCTGCCAGACTATTTTCAAATTTTCCCCACAGCATATTGTAAGGAAAAAGTGAGTTCTTGTCCCAATAGACTTGGGATTATGAAACATTAGGCTACTTGACTTGATTTCTTCTGTATGTTATGTACAAATATGTTTCAAGAAAAATTTCTTAACAAGTACCAAATTATTTTGATGATTATGAATTTATGGGATAGTTTGAGACATGGTGGTGCAAGCTCCTTCTCTCCCTCCTCCCCCTCCTTCACTCTTCTTCTTCCTCTTCTTCTTTTTCCTCTTCCTCTTCTTCTTCTTCCTCTTCATTGTCTTCCTCTTCTTCTTCCTCTTTCTCTTCTTCCTCCTCTTCCTCCTCTTCTTCTCCATTTTCTTCTCCCTCTTCTCCCTCTTCTTCTTCTTCCTCTTCCTCTTCTTCTTCCTCTTTCTCTCCTTCTTCCTCTTCTTCCTCTTTCTCTTCTTCCTCTTCATCTTCTTCCTCTTCTTCTTCCTCTTTCTCTCCTTCTTCCTCTTCTTCTTCTTCACTTCTTGTTCCTCTCAATGAGCTGTGTTATATTTTTTCTAGGTCATTAATTTCATCCCTTGGAACTTTGATTAGTATGATGCTGAATAACTAATTTAGATAATATTACTGTTTTTATTGTATTGACTTGGCCTTTCCCTAAGAAATTCATATTTTCTCAATGATTCATATATACTTTTATTTTATAAACAGAATGTTGTCACCATACTCACTTGGTTCTTGTGTTTGCTTTGTCAAATAGAACCCAAGCATTTTATACTCTCTCTAGTAATTTTAAATGAAATTTCTCCTTCTATCTATTCCTGTGGGATTTTGTTGCTAATAAACAGGAATGATAATGCTTTTATGGATTTATAGTTATAAATATAAACTTTGTTGAAATTGTTAATTATTTCAATTATTTTTAGTTGAGTTTTCTAGGGTTCTCTAAGAAAACCAAGATATAATCTTCAAAAAGTGATCTTTCTGATTCTTCTTTGCTATGCTTATTCATGCATGTTTTTGTTATCTTATTGTGATAGGTAGCATTTTTTGGAGTATATGGATAATAAAATGGTGATAGTAGAGACTTTTGTTTTCCCCTGATTTATTGGAAAAACCTTCAGTTTATCCCATGGCACAAGTACTGCTAGCTCTTGGTTTTACATAGATACAACCTATCAATTTAAGGAAATCAAAGAAATCTTATAAAATTGAAAAATTGATTTTTAATTCTATTTTGTTAAGATTTAATCAAGATAGATGTAATATTCCCTCTTCCTGTTTCTTACCCTTCTGAATTTACTCTGGTAACTTCAAGTCACCTGAGTTGCAATTCTATTTCTTTTTGTTTTAGGCAACCTTAGGTCACTTGGGTCTGATTTTTGTATTGGGACTTGTAGGCTTACCCTTGCTTTTTGACTTGTACCTCAGTCCTTATAACTTCATCCTTCATCCATATTCTAGAAAAACTTGCACAACCTAAAAATCAATCTCATAAATCTAAACTGTTGTACCAACTCTCATTGGCTGCAGACTAATCCCATCACCAGAAGACTACTCCAGTCACCTGAGAACTGATCTCATCTCCCATTGATGGAAAAGGGAGGAGTTGAGATGTCATTTGCCCCACCTCCTCCTTGAAACATCTAGTTAATCAGAATAAAACACACCTATACTCCTTGAGATTTTGCTCAATTATCTTGTTAATGAGTACAAAAAGACCCTTAACTCTGGGTCTTATGGTCACTGAAAGATCTTTTGAGGCATTTATTGGCAATTGTTAGATCTGTTAATAAATTGATCATGCTCACAACTTTATCTCTCAGAGTTTCCTTTGGAAAAATCTCCATTTATCCCTATGTTTCTAGTGTTTGTTTTTAAACAGAAATAGGTATTTTCTTTTGTCAAAAGCCATTTCTGTTTCTAATGATATAATAATATGATTTTGGTTGTTCTTCATATTTATATGGTTAGTTGTATTTATAATTTACCCAATACTAAACCAGCTCTGAATTTCTGGTTTAAATTTAATCTGGTCATAATGCACAATTTTTCTGATCTACTGCTATCGTTTTCTTACTAATAATTTGTTTAAAATTTTTGCATAGCAGTGTTTTATGGATATTGGTCAGATATCTGTAAGTCACTATCAGTTAGCTAGAAAAATCTCAGTTCAGTATCAGAAAAACATGATCCCTTTTGGTTTTATATTCCTGACCCAATTATTCTGCTGCAGGCTTCAAAGTAGGATTAGGGACTGGATCTGAGAGGCCTAAACCATTCCAGCTATCAGAATCACACAACTGCTTCTTGCTTCCGAACTCGTTTCTTACATGGTACCCAGCACTGGGTTCACAATTTCTCCTCACCTTTGACTGCTACCTTTAGTGATAGATCTACTCTTTAGTCTGCCCTGAATGTTTGACCAATAACTAAATAGTGAGGAACATCGCTACCATTTAGCACCTATTCCTGCATCCTGTTCAAAGTTGGATACTTTAGGATGGGTCTAGAACCTCTTCTTCTATGCTCTTTTCCAATCTTTGTGCTATAATGTTCCATTTAAGTCTTTATGGCTAGATCCAGTCACATGTCCAAAAACCTCTGTCAATCTCCTTATTCCAATACAGGCTGGAAAAAAAAAAGATTCACTGAATTTTATTTTTCTTGGACTTACAAATTAAGACTTTTCCTAGTGCATTCTCTAGATCTTTTAGGAGGAGTTGTAAAAGAGAACTTGACTTTACTTCTTCCTGATACTCCAACATCTTAGCTCTGCCTCTGCCCCCAAGGAAATTATTTTGCAACTAACAAAAGATTGGTATCATTTTTTGATATTTCTTGGTAGAGTCAGGAAATAAATATAAACAAAACTACCAAAATGTAAAGGGAAAAATAACCACAAAACAATAAAAATTGAATGCTCCAAAAGTATAAAAATTAAGCCTGGTACCAGATAAGATATATGAAAAGAAAATCCTTCCATTCCTTTGTAAAAGTGTATGTTCACAGTGTGGAATATAATGTAAGATTCTCCTCTACTTCCCCACCCCACCCCCGCCCTCTCTCTCTCTCTCTCTCCATCTGTCTCTCTCTCTCTCTCTCTCTCTCTCTCTCTCTCTCTCTCTCTCTCTGCATATATATGTGTATATATACACACACATATGTGTGTGTGTGTATATACACAAATATACACATATGTATGTTTGTGTGTATCACACACACAATAATCCTCTTGGTGGAGACAAAAGGTATGAGGTAGAGTACAGGAAATGTAAAAACCAAAGATGTCAATAAAATCTATTTTTAAAAGGAAACAATTTCTTAGATTTTCAAAATCTAAAATTATGCCATCTATTCATTGTCTAAGAGCATTAGAGATGTACTAAGCCAGCTCGTGGCTCCTTCCAGCAATAAGGATATGTATCTATTTGTTGTCACCATCCTTGAGAGAATAATACATGAATGAATAGTACTTCCTCATCCATACAGATAAGCTAGATTATTCTGAAGAACAATCCCCAAAGCCTTGAAATTATTTAACTTACCATTATTTGTCATGACCAAGAGATAATGAATGTTTCCTCCCATCATTCTAGCATTTCTCTGAACTGTTTGGATATTGCAGTGTTAGTCACATCTATTTTATCCCAGACCTGTTTTTGGAAGAAGACTAAATGTGAACTTTCCTAGAACTCCCTTTTAATTTTTTCTGTAATCTGGATAGAATGCCATAAGATTTAAATACTATGAATTGTGAACTGTCATGAGCACTTTTCAATACTTTCAAGATCACCATATTAAAGAGTGGAAGAGATTTGCTTCCGACCTGCCATAGTACATCAAAGTTAAAAATAAAGCATTATTTGGTTCATCTATACCAGGAACAACTTTTTAAAAAAGGTATTAGAATATTACACTGACATCTCTATCTACTACTGGAATTTCATATTACATATATACATATATGTATACACACACATACTGGTGTTAAGTTTGAAAGCAGAAAATCATTGTGATAGGAGTTCTATTTAAAGAAATGCTTATACCTTAAAGTAAGGGTATTTTTCTTACTTTTATGAAGA
This sequence comes from Potorous gilbertii, assembly GCA_028658325.1. NCBI lineage: Eukaryota > Metazoa > Chordata > Mammalia > Diprotodontia > Potoroidae > Potorous > Potorous gilbertii. The sequence goes on from CM053770.1 coordinate 99,573,129, forward strand.
ATAAAGAACACAGCAATTTGCCTATGTTTCATGAAATCTTAAATCTTTGAACATCTAGAATAAAAGAGAATATATTCATGTTTGTATTATATAAATGATGACATTTACAGTATGCATAAACTATATTTGTGTTGCATTCAAGAAATGCCCTGGACAACTTTATTTTTTTTCCTCACTCTGCCTCACTACCATGAATAACACTTTTCTGATCTGGTTAGCTCAGTTGGGTCGATAATAGTACAAAAGGGCTGGGTCAAAGGTTGATCTCTGTACAGACCAGTTAGCTTCACACTGAAGAAAAACAATTCCATTCTGCGCTTCCAGACAGACTCTCCTGTTAGCCTTGTCTCCATTTTGTAAGTGCATGTTGTTGATCCCGAGGTGAGAGAATGTGAATACAATAGTATAAATCTATCCCCAATCCACTGAGGGAGAGAAGGGGCCTCATAGAATATATTCTTATGATAATGAATCAGAGATTCATCAAAAAGTATCATATGGTATTTTCACTTATGCATATGCCTTTTCAATGAATAGGATGCAATAGATAACATATCTGAATTAAATTTTCTAATTGTCCTATCACTTTTAGTTCACTGTACATCTCAAAGCCCTTTTTTTTCTGTATACAGCCTCAGGTACACATTCAAAGCATGAAGAGATTTCAGTGTGCAAGTTAAAAACCATAGGTATTCCCATGGGAATTTTTAAATTTTTTCACATGAGTACCACAGCATTATTTTTAAACAATTTCTGTTTTCCTCTTCTATAAGATGCTTCAATATAGCTTCCTTCTTCTGAATTATATTTCTATTAGACCTAACTGTAGTGAAAACATACTGCTATCTTCTCAGGCATTCATACTACAGTATTTGTTAATCCACAGGACACCTCCTGACCCATTTAGCCCTTGTACCAGTGACTGGAAACATGCATTACTCCTATGACCTAACTTTATGGAATGGATATGCCTTGTTTATAGGATGGAATTGGACCTATATTTTCATTGGATTAGGAAACTCTTGATGAAGAAACTCCCTCTAGCAATGTAGATTAGCATCACTTCTACAAGTCCAGAAGAGTTGCCTGGATCACTGAGAGATCAAGTGACTTAACTAGGATCACACAGCCAATATATGACAGAGATGGGCCTTGAACTCAGATCTTTTTGACTCTGAAGCCAGTGCTCTATCCACTGCACATCACTGCACCTCTTAGTAGGTAGTTAATAAGTGTTTAGGGCACCTAGCAAGCATAGTAGATAAAGTGGATATGATGGACATATCCACTGATATGTGCTGATGGACATTTGCACATAGCTAAGGATAATTTGAGGTAGCTATGTGAAACAGTGGATAGAATGCTGGGTCTAGAATCAGGAAGACTAGTTCAAATCTGGCTTCAGATACTTATTAGCTGTGTGACCCCATGCAAGTAACTCCATTTGTCTCAGTTTCCTCATTCATAAAATGAGCTGGAGAAGGAAATGGTAAACCAAGCTAGTATCTCTGCCAAGAAAATCTCAACTGAGCTCATGAAGACTCAGACACAACTGAAAATGACTGAACGGAAACAAAATAAGTATTCACTGACTTGAGTCATCACATCATAACATTAATAAGAATAGAAATGAAGAAGATAATAACTGTATTTTACATGCTATGAACAATTAGAAGTGGTCAATAAAGAAAAAGAAAAAATAGAGAAGGAAAGAAAATAGTAGGCTCAATTATGATTTGGAAGCTTGAGATGTAGTTTTGTTACCTAATATATGATTAGCATATTTAGAATTGGTTTCTTCCTAATAATAAGTTTTTATTGTATTGGTGGGAGTCCTTGTTCTCCTAACCATTCATGAAAGAAGAGATAGAAAGAATAGGGGAAATGCTAGCCTAGAAAGGAGTTGAGTGGGAAGATAGAGCCCTTGACCAAATCTGGCAGGATGAAGAAGCTTCTTGGCCTGAGGGATCAGGAAAAGGAAGGACTGCTGGCAAGGCTCTAGGATTTTAAGACTTTTCCTTCAGACAGATAGTGCTATTTCCCTATCATATTCCCTTTGACGTAGTCAGACGAGGCTATGGTACAGGACATCCTGAGAAGGTATCAGTATCATCCTAGCAGAGGACAAGACTAAAAGCTAAGCAGTCCATTTATTTTTCTTTTCTGATTTGGAGCCAAACAAAAACCTTTGATTTCTATTCCAGAAATTATTTCACGCAACTTTTTTGACTTAGTGGGGCACTGAGTGGGATGCACCTAATTCCCCCCAATTCCCTGGCACAAAGGGCAACAATTGAATATTTGATATGGTTCTCTGGCCACTGTATCATGTTTCTTTCAAACATGCTTTTTTCTGTTCCCCTACTTCTAAATCCCTGAGGAGGAAAGGCTCTTGATATTTTCACTTCAGTCCTTGTGAATGTATCATAATATTTCGCCTCATTCATTGTCACAGAAAGTTTATTCTGTATGCTAGATCCAAACTCTGAAGTGATGTACAAACTGTTTTTTAAAATCCTAAATACCCCTGTTGGGCCAGTAGTCTATGTAGTATTATCTTCATTTTATATAAATGAGGAAACTGAGGCTCATGGAACCTAAGTGACTTATCTAAGACCATATAGAAATTAGCAAAGCAAGAATATTAATACAGATTTTAAGTCCAAGTACCCCATGAGTTGATCCCTCTTTCTTCAATACTACAATCTATTCAGGAGCTCATTATTATACAAGTTTTTCTCTGATTGTGCATTTCACTACTCCTGCACAAAAGGACAACTCTAATTCCTCACAATGACTTTGAGGTGATCTGGAGTTATTTTTTTGTTTTGTCTTGTTTGGGGGGTGTTTTGTGTTTTTTCAGCTTTTATTAAGTATTTTATTTTAAAAAACATTTTAGCATTATTTTTGAAAATTTGGATTCAAATTCTCTGCCTTCCTCCCTCCCCGCCCTCCTCATAAAGAAGGCAAACAATTCTATATAGGTTATACATGTATGGTTGTGCAAAACATATTCACTTGAGATTTTTCTTTTCCTTGTCTGTTTTTTTCACAACATGACTATTATGATCTGGAGTTGTTAAAAGTAATATCAGATTATAAGCTCCAATAGATTCTAGAAAGATTTTAAAAAATACACTCTTGGACATACCTGATATCTACCAGTTAAGGACCAGCTTAGTCAAATTCAATGGTTGTCCAGTAACTGATAATTCTTTGACCATGATAACTGGTCTTTCCTTACATTAAAAAAAATCATAGCTTCAATCAATATTCTGACACAAATGACTACTTGACTGATTTAAATTAGGTGCCAAGTCTCAGACTTGGGTAAGGTGCATGTATACTTGGTAATCAGGTAAAGTTTTATTTTTTTATTATTTTCTATTCATCAGTACTGATTGTACAATAATGGGCTCCCCTAGTATAATTCAACTGGGTTGTGATTTCAGCTATAAAGCTTAATTGCACCTATTCATCTGAACCACCTGTTAGATGAGAGAGATAGCAGTATGGAGTGGAAACAGAAATTGAATTTGAATAAAAAAATTGGATGTCAAGAACTACTCCCATCCACCAGCTCCTACAGTCACTTGCCCATCCATTTGCTCTTGGATAATCCATAGCATCCTAGACTATCAGAGTTGGAAGGAACATTGTTGAACAGATGTCTAATCTAGTTGATACTAAGTGGCAGAGAAGTGGCACAGGAGATAGAATATGAGACCTAGAGACTTAATTTCAAATGCAGCTTTAGATACATCATAGTTGTATGACCTTGAGTTTGTTTCTTCAACTGTAAAATGGGATTAATAGTGACCTACCACCCACCTACCTGCCATGGTGAGGATCAAATGAAATATTTGTAAAGGTCTTAGTTTACTGATTGGTTCATTTATGGATTTTTTGAGTCATTCGAATTTTTTGTTTTGTTTTCGTTTGTTTTGTTTTGAATAGAGTTCAGCTTTTCCTGACCCCATTTTGGGTTTTCTTGAAGAGATACTGGAGTGATCTGCCATTGCCTCCTCTAGCTTATATAGCAGATGAGGAATCGAGGTAAACAGCATTAAGTGACTTACCTGGGGCCACACTGCTAGTAAGTGTCTGAAGCCAGATTTGAACTCATATAAAGGAATCTTCCTTACTCCAAGCCCAGTACTCTATACACTCTGACATCTATCTGCCATGCCTGACGTATAGTAGATGCTATATAAATGCTACTTGTTGTTTTGTCTATAACACCTGCAGTAAGGGTGCTTCCAATCTTCGCCCAAAGACCTTAAATAACCTGGAACTCTATCTCCAATAGCACCTCTTTCCACTGGTGGTAATTTCACCATATCTACTATTCCATTTACAGTGTATTTTCTCAGACTTATTTCAGTCTTGCTAGATGCTATGAAGTAGCAAGTCCTATCTTTGACACAAGTGTTTATGGGACTCTGGGCAAATCATTGAGCAGTTAGTGTTCTGGGCAATTTTCTAAGATTATAAAATGCATGACAGTTCCGGATCTGTGCTAGTAGAGGAACTTTCTTCTCTAGGAGTTCCTTAAATTACTAAAATCAGGTTCAGGGAGAAAAATGGCCTTTCCCCCCCACATTATGTAGATTGTAATGTGTAAATCCCTTCACAACCTCTGTGAAGATCCTTTTATTTGTTTACCCTATAAATTCTGGCATGATGTGTCACAGAATTCTGATATTCTCTCAGAGTACGACCTAGATCATTTCTTTTTTATTTCCGCAAGATGATCTCCTTTGAGTCCTATTAATTATGTCTTGGAGAGAAGAAATATGGTATATCCTCCAGTAATGGATACATATGTCCTTTCCAAGAGGAAGCAATAGGAAGAATATAATTTTATCCAAACATTTGATTCTGCCCCTATGAAATGTACAGACCAACACTTTGATAGATCTGAAACATGTGTCTCAGTTTCCTCATATGTAAAACTAATAATATAATACCTTCCTATTTTATCTCAAAGAAACATCATAAGGACCAAATGAAACTCCATGTAATGTTCCTTGCAAAGAAAAACCATTATCCAGCTATCATTTTTACAGAAAAATATATGACAAAAGGAACTTAATTCAATTATTATTAAAACACTGTTTTGTGACTGCAGAAAACAGTCTGCTAGCTGTCTAGGGACCCTTTCCTTCAAATGAATTGTCTGATTAACTTTCTGAAAAATTAATTGGATCCAGCCTAGGTTGTCAGTTTCCATAGTAACTAGATCATGTAACAAAGGAAAACAGGCACTGTCTTTTCTAGTAATTTTTTGGCAGTATATTTTGAAGAAATGTTCGTGTGTTGCTGATGTTGTCACCTATGAAATGGACACAGCCTGAGAATGAATAAAGCAATAGACTTGTGGACACTTTATTCAGATGACTGACATCACCCAGGCTTACATGTGACATTGAATTGCCTTGGGTCAGTTACCATTTTACTGATTAGGTTGCCTCATGATTTAGCCAATGAGCTGTTAAGATTGTATCAAATGAGATAACATATATAAAGTACTTTGCAAGATTTAAAGGGCTCTGATAAATGCTATCAATTATGATTAAAGTTACTATAATAGCCAAGATTAGCTGATATAATAACTGAGAAAAAAAATGTAATGGTTTTCAGTGAGTTAGAAGCAACTTTAGGTGGGCAATTATAGCCTGTCCCATAACCAATAACTCCTCAAGAACATCACCAGTAAATATTCATAAAATCTTTACTTGAGACTGTTCATTAAGTATATATATATATTCCCCTCTGGCTTAGTTATAATTATCAAGAAAAATATTCCTTACATAAAACCTTAATTTTCTTCCTTATAAAGTTCTACTTTTCCTAGTTTTCATTTATTCAGAGAAGTAGAAAATGTTTAATCCCTTTTCTACATGATTTTTTTTCCACATACTTGAAGACAGAATTCTGTTTTCAGTTCAAGGCTTGACCAAACCTATTGACAGGTGAAGTACAGGAAAGCCTGTAAGATATGGCATTTTCATCAAATGACACAGTATCTATACCCTCAAAATTTGCAGAGATTTTTTTTTTCATTTATTATGGGCCTAGAACTATTGTCTCCCTATGAAATCTTCATTTGTGGGTCTAGTTTAGAACAAGTGAATAATCCATCAGGTTTTGTTTTCCTGAAATACTCGAGGAAAATGTGGAAGAAAAATACTTTGCCAAGAAGGAAGGCAAGGGCTACTTTGAGAGGCAAAATTGCTACATAGATCTATATATGCCACTTTATTTCCTACCAAAGTGTTTGTTTGCCGTTATATATTCCTGTGTGTCCCAAGAATGATCGTTATTCAGTCATTTCAGTCGAGTCGGACTCTTTGTGACCCCATTTGGGGTTTTCTTGGCAGAGATACTGGAATGATTTGCTATTTCCTTCTCCAGCTTATTTTACACATGAGGAACTATGGCAAACACAGTTAAATGACTTGCCCAAGGTCACACAGTTAGTAGGTGTCTGAGGCCAGATTTGAATTCTTTTCTAGGCCCAGCACTTATCTATCCCCTCTTCCACCTAGCTAGCCTCAAGAATGCTGGTACTTAAGCGGAATGAACAAATATTGATTTCTAATAAGAAATCACATCTATGTAGCACTTTAAAGTATACAAGGTACTTTCTTCACAAAACGTTTCTGAGACAGTCAGTATAGAGTTTCGCAGATACTAAAACTGAGGGTCAGAAAGGTTAACTAAATGGACCACGGTTTATACAGCTAATATCGGTAAGAGCTAGGATATGAACCTGGATCAAAAGAATGGTAGTTCAATATTCTTTCTAGTTCTTCATACTGCCAAATCATAAATGTACCTACTGTCTAAATTGCTCTAATATTATGGACAAAAGTCCAACAAAATTGAGGAGTTAATTCAGGGTGTGAGACAAGATAACAGACTTAGAATCCCCTTTAAAAACATTTATTTGATGAACTTTTACATTTAAATTTTATTTATCTGCCAATGACTTTCAGTTCAATATGGTCAAATATATTATTATATTTTGAAAATAGTGGTTCTCAACTTTATTTTATGTCATGGACCTCTGCCAGTCCAGTGAACCCAAAAGACCCCTTTTCAAATTTTTTTAAAAAATGCATATTTTTTTTTTTTAAAAAAAGAGGATTACAAAGGAGGCCAATTATTTCAAATAAAGTTATGGTGTTAAAAAGAAAAGTTCATAGACTTCAAATTAGAGGTATTTGTTCTAAAGTAATATATGCTGCAGCTATAGCTGATCCCTCATTTTCTACCTGAAGAGGCAACTCAGTTGAATGAGTTAAGTAAGATAGCTTTAAAAAGAAGTTAACATTTTTAAATCTTCCTTGTGTTATAGCAATATGCCCTCAGGGGGTACCAAGTAGCGAAACCCTGGCATGTATGTGCATTCCTCACTGCTAATCTGACAGCATCTCTCACTTGGTCTACCTGAGCAGGCACATTTGCAAAGTGGAGCAGATAACTGACTGTATTTAAGCAGGGGAGTTCTAATTCCATCTGTATCACTGACTGACTCGATGATGTTTCCGAAGGTATTCATCTCCTTGGGGGGGCTTAGATTCCTCATTTGTAAAATTACCCATCAGGTACCTCAAGGGAAACATGAAGAATAACCGAATAAAATGACTGTGAAGTATTTAGAAGGTAATGTGCTATAGCAGTGCTCAACAACAATAAGGGTTTTATGAGGCTTATGAAATGTTTTTGATTGTATATCACCCTGCTTTCTACCTGCTGTAATCTGTAGACACATGTGCACACCCACAGTGAGAAACTGATTCTCCCAGAATCTGCAGATGGCAATTTATCTGCTCAGGTCTCTTTGTCTGAATGGGAAATAGCTGAGAGTCACACTTCACTACATCCCATCAATTTGGAAGAGTTGTAAGGCACTTCTGTGGAAGGAAAGAAAGGAAGAAATTGGAGCAAATGAATGAGCAAATTACACAGGAACATGTAATATTTATTTTAGTGGCTGCTCAACCTTTACAAGCTACCATCATATTTGTTAGTGATTTTTAGGTTTTTATTTTCTGTTTCTCCCTCCAAGCTGTGATTTATGCTATAGATATTTTCATCTAATCTGAGTCTGTTTAATCATGTCCATTCTGTGATTGGTGCCATTGGTGTAGCTACACAAATCGGTGGAGATACTAACATTTCACTAATACTGTGATTTTGAAAGAAACTTCCTGTCTAATTGATATCCTTATCATTTCTTGCCAGAAGAGTCTGGAGAGAAGGCTAATGGAGGCCGATCCAAGAAGGGGAAAAAGGAAGGAAAAGAAAGGAAGTATTTGGGGTCTGAACAAAGTAGCTGATCCCTTCAGTCTCTGGGCAGAGGATGGAAAATTGATCCTGCCAATTAAAAATTTAAAGGGTTGCAAATGTATTATCAGATTTAAACCAAACAAATGGAAAAACACTGAGAATTGCAGATTAAAAACACTTTGTCATGTTCAGCCATGTAATGTCTACAAGAGTAGACTAGACATTACACTTTTCAATTTTCTTCTTCCCCGGAAAGATTTTTACACTATGACCTTTGCATTGTCAAGGGATTATGCTAAAAAAAAAACCACAATTCTCAAACAAGTTCTAGAGGCGCATTTTCTCTTTCATAAAAATCACATCAATCATTGACAAACCAATGTGTTTTTCCATCCATCCTTTCTACAACACAGTTAATAATGATATAGTTTCAAAGCTATAGTAAAGGATAAAGAAAGAGTAAAAAGGGACCTGAAAAAGCTATCAAGTCAAAGTCCTTCATTTTGCTGATGATCATCTTGACTGAGGAACAGAAAGTCTAAGTCAATTGTCTTCAGTCACACAGCTAGTCAATGTCTAAGGCAGGATTTGAACCCAGGTCTTCTGTCCTCTCAGTCAAGGTCTTTCTCCTCTTATAACATACCGATTAGGCACATACAAAGTAAAAAGGGCCAAGAGTTCTGAAGAATATAAAGGAAACCCTATATTTTACATATTAAGAGGGTTTGTTTACATAGTTGAAGGGTGGGAATATCTCATTCGAGGTCACAAACCTAGTTAGAGCAAAATCCAGAACTCAAAAGTCTTCTCTCCTCTGTCCTAGTTTTCACCATATGCTGTCTCCCTTGAAGTTCTTTTGAATAAAAGAAAAAAATAATCAAGTAACATGAGAAAAATTACCATAGAATCCTTTTAAAGAGAGACTTGTAATAGCTAAGGTCAGAAAAAGGGAACTTTAGAGTTGTTTCTATCCTTAGGATATTAAAAATCACCTGCTGTAATTCATTTTACAAAAGGGGAAATTAAGATCATGATGATGAAAATTACTGACAGAGAACACTTGAAGGTTGTGGTTATTGTTTAATATTTCATTCTAGTTCATTGGATGGTCACAACAACCCTGTGACTTAGCTCTTTATGTTTATTACCATCTTAAAGGTAGGGAAACTGAGGGAAAATGAATTTAAAGGACTTGTCCAGGGTCACTTACTAATAAGTATCTGATGCCCTATTCAGTCCTATGACTTTATGATTACCTGTCCAGGCCTCTTTCCATGCTACTCTTTGAGAGAGGGAATAAGTATTTACTTAATGCCTACTGTGTGGCACGCACTGTATGGATATTTTTGGTTGTTGTTGCTTTGTTTTTAATATTTCATTTGAGAGGATATGGTGTGGTATGGTATGGTAGAAAGAGCAAGAAATATGTTGTGAAATGTATATGTGAAATATATCTTGTGAATATATATATATATTTAAATCCCACTGTCATGACTGCCTATATGATATTGAAAGAGTCACTTAAATTCTCTAGACTTCAGCTTCCTCATCAGTAAAATAATTGCATTGGATTAGATGACTTCAGAAGTCACTTCTAGCCCTAATCAACAATTCTCTGATTAAGTCTCATGCAAACTAGTTTATTCATCTGTAAAATGGAGATAATGATGTTTATGCCACCTCCTCACATAAGGTTGTTGAGAAGAAATAATCTTGTAAATCTTTACATGACTTATTTGTGGTTCAGCCTCTACTTAATTTTACTTGGGCATTGTTTCCACAGGATCGTATTTCTTCTCATTTGCTTTGGTGGTAGCAAATGAAATACCACAATCCAGATGAACTAGAAAATATTTCCACAAGACGAGGCATTTTAAGCAGTATTTTTTTGTATATATGTGTATGCATGTATATGCATACACATATATAGTGTGTATATGGGGGTAAGATGTTATTATGCATACACATATATAGTGTGTTTATGGGGGTAAGATGTTATTAATTTTCTATGTAAGTCTTAATGACACATTTGAAATAAAGAATAAATCTTCATTAGGTGACCTTCATTCACTGCCAAAAAGATTAAATTACTAAAATGAAATAAATAGATCCACATTCATCTCCTCTTTACTTTATGTTTTCAAATGTGGTGGTTGGTGAAACATTAGTGAATGTGATGGGCTCCAAAGAGGGAGTCTCCATAGCCAATAACAGATAGCTTAGGATTTCATTTCCCCCACAAACCTAAGAAGGTTTCCAATCAAGAAAAGTTCAGAGGCACTATAGTAGAATCAATTGCTGGTTGGACACAGTGTCATGAAGTCTGGCTCAGATCATGCCTGAGATACTAATTAAATATGTGTCTTTAGACAATTCACTTAACCTGTAGGGACCTTAATTTTCTCATTTGTAGAAGTGACAAGATTGAACTCCGTTCCTTCTAAGGTCCCTTCCAGCACTATGACCCTATGACCCTCTCCAGCTCAATGTAACTAGAACTACTTTTTAAATTTAAATTATTTTATTTGTTTTCCATGTTCTACAATTACTTCCATATATCTTAGATTTTCTTCCCCTTCTTCCCCTTCCTTCTCCACTCCCTCCCTGAGACAACACACAATTTTATATAGATTCTACATATATACATTTTCACATTAGTCATGTTGCATAGAAGAATTAAAATGCATGGGATAAATAATAAAAAAAATAATAATACAAAAGAAAATGGTCTGCTTCATTCTACAATCAAATTCCATAGCTATTTCTTGGGATATGGAAGGCATTTTGCCTCAAGAGTCCATTGGAAATTTTTTTTTCTTTTTTATTTTTCCTTTTTTTAAATAAATTTATTTAACTTTTTACATTTATTTTCACAAGATTTTGGGTTCCAAAATTTTCTCCCCATTTGTCCCCTCCCCCTCCCCAATACACTGGACATTCTAATTACCCATATCACCAATCTGCCCTCTCTTC
>CM053770.1:99584899-99602655 GCA_028658325.1 Potorous gilbertii
CCTGTCTAACTTGATTTTCAAAATCCTTTTTGAGCTCTTCCATGGCCTGTGCCCTTTGGGTATCTATTTCAGATGTTTGGGATATAGAGGCCTTAACTCCTATGTCTTTAGCTGATGGTAAGCAGTTTTCTTCCTCATCAGAGAGGAAGGTTGGAATCATCTGTTCCCCAAGAAAATAACCTTCTATGGTCTTATTTTTTTGCCTTTTTCTGGGTGTTTTCCCAGCCAGTTATTTGACTTCTGAGAGTTCTCTCCACCCCTGGCCTAGGTCTGCCTAGCTAGTGCTTGGGGTCTGAGATTCAAATGCTGCTCCCCAGCCTCAGGGCTTTCAGCAGCAGGCCTGGCTGCTATTCAATGGGAGCTTAATTTCTGCTGCTCAGGTGGGGGCAGGGCCGCCTCCCAGGCTCAGTTTCCTCAGGGGGTTTATGCAGAGACCTTTTGTAATGGAGCTCCTGCAGAGCTCCTGCCTGTTCCAGGAGCCTCTGGCCACCTGCTGCCTCTGCTGCTGATTCCCGAAGGGACCTGAGGCCTGGAGACACCCCGCTCCCCTCTCAGCCTGTCTCTCTCAGTGACCTGTGCATGTGTGGTTGGAGGGACCTTCACAGCCGTTGGAGATTCCGTCCTTGAAGCCTGCTCAGATCTGCTCGCTCCTCTCAGTGCTGCATGGCCAGGGCAGGGGAGGGCTCCGCTCCTGTCAGGTGTGTGATCGACCTTTGGGATTGGTTTTTTCAGGGCTCTCTGGAATGGAAATCTCCTTCACTGTGTTGCTGTGCAACTTCCACTGTTCCAGAATTTGTTAGGAGTTCTTTTTAGAGGAAATCCATGGACTGTGGGTTTGGAGCTAGCATATGTGATTCTTTCTACTCCGCCATCTTGGCTCCACCCTGAGAAATTTTTTCAAAGATGGCAGAGTAGAAAGACACACATACTCAGGGTCTTCCCACACAGCCCATAAAATATCTGTAGAAAGGGACTCTCAACAAATTTTGGAGCAACAGAAGTGAAGAACAACAGAGTGGAGGAGATTTCCATCCCAGGGTGACCTGAAAGGCCCACAGGAAACGTTAGTTGCACGAGACACAGAACAGAGTGCAGACCCCAGCTCAGCTTTGGCCAAAAGGCACACGGTCTGTGAACAGCCCTCGGGGGAGGAATCTTCAGTCTCAAAATCCCCAGTTGCAGTGGCAGTGGGTCTGCATATCCCACAACCCACAGGCGCCAAAGGTCAGTGACAGGATTTTTTCAGCTGACCAGGAAGGAAGAAGGGCCATCCATACCTCCGTCCTCAGGCAGTGGCCACAGAGGCCACATCAGGCAGGAGGCAGCCTCTACCTCAGCCTGCATACATTGTTGGATGGTAAAACCCCTGGGGTCACTGAGGAGCTGAGTCTTACCTCAGTCCTATGTAAAGGCCCTGAGGGAGCTGGTCTTTGTATCACACTGAATGGCAGCCCTGCCCATCCAGCTTACCTGAAAATCAGTTCCCAGTGCTGACTTGGAGGAACTGGAGGCCCGGTGGCTGTGGAGAGGTAACTGCTGTGATTCTGGACACAAAAATCTCTCCCTGCTTCCAGATCAGGGCACATACTGTATTGTACTACCTTGGAGGAACTGAGATATTACAAATTCAAACAGTATACCCTACTCTTGACAAAGGACTCAAAAGTCAAGTAACTGGTTGGGAAAGTGCCCAAAAAAGGGGAAAAACATAAGACCATAGAAGGTTACTTTCTTGGTGAACAGATATCTACTCCCAACCTTATGGATGAGGAAAAACAATGCTTACCATCAGGGAAAGACATAAAAGTCAAGGCTTCTGTTTCCCAAACATCCAAAATAAATATTCAATGGTCTCAGGCCATTGAAGAGCTCGAAAAGGATTTTGAAAATCAAGTAAGAGAGGTGGAGGAAAAACTGGGAAGAAAAATGAGAGAGATACAAGAAAAGCATGAAAAATGCTTGCTAAAGGAGACCCCAAAAAATGCTGAAGAAAATAACACCTTGAAAAATAGTCTAACTCAACTGGTAAAAGAGGTTCAAAAAGTCAATGAGGAGAAGAATGGTTTGAAAAGTAGAATTAGCCAATTGGAAAAAAGAGATTCAAAAGTTCACGGAAGAAAATAGTTCTTTAAAAACTAGAATGGAACTGATGGAGGCAAATGACTTTCTGAGAAACCAAGAAAACAAAAAACAAAACCAAAAGAATGACAAAATGGAAGATAATGTGAAATATATTATTGGAAAAACTAACCTGGAAAATAGATCCAGGAGAGATAATTTAAAAATTATGGGACTACCTGAAAGCCATGATCAAAAAAAAAGAGCCTAGACATCATTCTTCATGAAATTATCAAGGAAAACTGCCCTGATGTTCTACAACCAGGGGGCAAAATAAATATTGAAGAAATCCACCAATCTCCTCCTGAAAAAGATCCAAAAAGGGAAACTCCAAGGAACATTGTGGCCAAATTCCAGAGTTCCAAGGTCAAGGAGAAAATATTGCAAACAGCAAGAAAGAAACAATTCAATTATTGTGGAAATAAAATCAAGATAACACAAGCTCCAGCAGCTTCTACATTAAAGGATAGAAGGGCATGGAACATGATATTCCAGAGACCAAAGGAACTAGGACTAAAACCAAGAATCACCTAACCAGCAAAACTAAGCATAATACTTCAGGTGAAAAAAATGTTCTTTCAATGAAGTTAAGGACTTTCAAGCATTCTTGATGAAAAGACCAGAGCTGAAAAGAAAATTTGACTTTCAAACACAGGAATCAAGAGAAGCATGAAAAGGTAAACAGAAAAGAGAAATCATAAGGGACTTTCTAAAGTTAAACTATTTATATTTCTACATGGAAAGGCAATATATGTAATTCTTGAAAACTTTTTTCAGTATCTGTGTAGTGGGTGGGATTACACACACAGATGTACACACACACACACACACACACACACACACACACACTCACACACATAGAGAAAGAGACAGAGAGCACAGGGTGAATAGGATGGGATGATATCTTAAAAAAAATTGAAATCAAGAATTTTTTTCTAGATATAATAAAACTTGCCTTCTGTAGGTGTAGCTTTTGAAACCAGATATTACCACCATGGCATAGGGACCAGTCAGGGAAGGACTTTAATAAAGGTCTGAAGACTAGCCAAGATAACGTTTGGGTGGCTGGTCAGTAGAAGTTTGGACATTAGGTAATTAAATATTTTTGGCCATGATGATATGTTTATCTATGGCTGGCTCAAGTCATCCTTTCCAGACTCATTTTATGTTACTCTTCTTCCTCCCCTAATTCCAATCAAAGCAGCCTGCTTGCTGTTCCCCAAACTTAGCGTTACTTTGCATGTCTCTGCTTTTGCACAGGCTCTCTCATATACTGAGAAAACACTCCATTCTCTACTCTGAATCATAGAATCCCTAAACTTACTTACCTTGAAAGTCAATTCAAGTGTTACTCTTTCAAGGAAATTTTACTGATCCTCCTAGTTGTTAGGACTTTCCCTCCTCAAATACTTTTGCCTTTGTTTATCACTGTGAATGGAACTCAAGCAGAATGGTTAGTATCCTGAGGTCAAGGATTTTATTTTTAATGTTATTTTAAAAAATTTTTGTCTTTGTATCCCTAGAACAATGTTATGTTCACAGTAAGACTATAGTAAGTAGAAAGAATATGATCTGTAGTGGTGGAAGGAGTAATTTGATTAAAAAAAGTCATAAATCTTTTGCAATACCAAATCAATGGTAATATGTAGTTACAATGAACCTTACATTTATCATCCTTTTCAATCCTTATTAAAGAAAAGAAAACCCACAACAAGAATGTAGCATAACTCTTACCCCTAGAGGTCAGAAAACTATCAAGAAATAGGTGAAATCACAGAGGAAGTAACTAATAAGCTAAGAAGGAAATGAAGGCACCAAGGGCAGATGACCTCGAAACAATCAGCCACAAAGGAGAGATATCATATATAAGATAAAATCTAGGATGATTGGCCAGATCAAGTAAGGAATTTTAAGGGCAGGGGAGAAGGGGCAGTCAGTGGAAGAGACTCAAGATTACTTAGAGAAAGAGAGTAGAGAGTGAGGCAGGATGCGATGAGATCAGGGGGCGTGTATAGAGGAGTTTGCCTTCACAAAGATGAAGGAAACCTCTTCATGGGAAAGAGAAGTAAATGAGATAGTAAGCCAAAACCTCTGAGGCATATGAAATGAAGAGAGGAAAAGAAAAACTGTGGAAGCCTGGCCTCAATTTTTACAGTGAGAAGTGAGTCAGGTTCAATTGTAAAGGCAAGGGGAGTGAGTGCTATTGGAAATAGTGGAGTGAATCAATTATTTAGGTATAAAAGAATTGCCTTGCTAGGGTGAACGCCTAGTTGAGATTATGTAATGTAAATTTGTAGTGGGTATAGTCAAGCATGGTTTTATACACAGTCATAGTTTCATACTTTCATCTACCTCTGTACATGTAGTCAGAGGTTGAGCATTTCAAGCATGGAAAAGAGGCCTTGAAAAGACACAGGAATAGGAATTACAATGCTGCAGTTAAAGAATAAATAAACTGATATACCTGGGTTGTAGATTATGTAGAGGAGGATAAAATGTTAAGACTGTCAAGTTAAAAAATGGCCAGTTTGTGAAGAGCATTACATGGCAAACAAAAGATTTTATACTAGCGTCAGAGTTCATGCATTTGGGAGGTGGGGTGCAGAGTGGAGTGGCAGAATCAGACCTACACTTTAGAAATATCACTTTGGAAGTTTCCTAAAGGAGAGAATAGAATGGAAAGGAAAATCATGACCAATTAAAAGGCTCTTGAAGAAAGTTTGGTCATAAAATCAAGGAAGGAAAGAGCACCAAGAAAGAGTGAGAGTTAATGATGTCAAAGACTGCAGAAGTATCAAGAAAAATGCAGGCTAAGAAGAAGTGATTGGAATTAGAGTGACCTTACAGACAATAATTTTAGAAGAATGGTGGAGAAATACGATCGATCAAAACGTGTTGAGAACTAAATGAGTGGTTAATGGAAGTAAGGCATGTAGAATACAATTTCTCAAAGTCCACTAGTAAAGGGAGAAAGATAAGGGATTACATTAATCAAGAGTTAGAGGGAATGGCAGGGATAAGAGAAGTGGTATTCGTTGATTTATGTTTGTTTTAGACTAGATGAGTCCTAAGCAGAGAGTAAGGTACCATGCAAAGAACAGAAAAGAGCCCACCCTTACTATCAAACCACACTGCCTCCACTTCATCAAATTCAATTCCATCTAGACATAATAGAGGTAATAAGTACCTCTTATGAGTAAACTATTGTTCCAGGTGATCTAAGAGTAACAAGAAGAATTTGAACTAGTGTCTACTTCCAAGGACCTTGGAACATGATGAAAGCCATGTGATGCTTCTATAAACAGCGTCAACACTGGGTGAAAATGCGTATGAGGTACAGCTAAACTTGATGACAAGCGTGGATAGAGCCCTGAAGAGTCTGAAATCAGGAAGACCTACTTACTAGCTGTATGACTGTGGGAAAATCACTTAACCTCTGTTAGCCTCAGTTGCTCCCTTGTGAAGGAAGGATAGTAAAACACCTTTCTTGTTTGCTCCTTTGTGAAGTGGGAATCAAACGATGCCTTTCCTGTAGGGTTGTTAAGATCAAATAAGATATTATTTGCAAAAAGTACTTAACACAGTTCCTGGCACAGGTTGTTGTTTTTGACTGAGTTGTGTCTGACTCTTCATGACCCCATTTGGGGTTTTCTTGGCAAAGATACTGGAGTGATTGACCATTTTCTTCTCCAGTCCATTTTACAGATAATGAACTAAGGCAAACAGGATTAAGTGACTTGCCCAAGGTTACATAGCTGGTATGTGTCTGAGGTCGGATTTGAACTCACAAAAATAAGTTTTCCTGAGTCCAGGCACGTTACTCTATTGGAATGGCAAGTAAAAAAGGATCTTTTGCTGTTTTTGTTTTAGTATAATGAAGAAGTATAATGCTTCTATTTGAATGTGACTGAGGAGGGTCTTTCCCACCCGTTATCTGACCTAGGAAGATTTGTAAGAAGGTTCACACCTTTTGTTAATGAGGCACTGGTTTTCAAGGAGCATATGGCTCTAAAAAGCATATAAAGACATTGAGGGTGAGGTTTTATTTTGGGGCTTAGTTTTGGAAAAGAAGGTTTGAGTGCCAGAGGAGGACTCTGGGAAGTCATTAAGGACCACCCCCGCTCAGGCTTTGAGAATCCGGATGTCATACTTTCCTCTCTGGTAATTATGGTCAGACAGCTGTCTGTCTGTTGAGTTATGATCAGACAGAGGAAGTCATGCCTGTTGATTACTTTGGTGTTCAGGGTGTTGAGTCCCCTGAACTAAATGAATGATATATGTGCTTGATTAAAGGATTGATACATGTACTTGATGAAAGTGATTGTTAACCCCTCAAAAGTTGCCTTTCCTTTTATGAATGCAGATCTAAGAACCTGTGATAGCAGGACCCCTCTGTGCATATTGGGGTGCTTACTGATACATCTAACTACTGTACCATCTAGCTGCCCAATATCCTGGCACATAAAAAGCACTATATACATGCTAATTCCCTTCCTTTTCTGTTCAGAAGGAGGTTTATAAGATGGAGAAATCAGGGAAGTCTTCATTAAGAACATACCATATGAGTCGAGCCTTAAAGCATGAAGAATGCCCTACGGTGTTAGTTGTAACTAATCATTTGACCAAAACAGCATCATTTATTATATGCTAAAATACCAAGTTATAGTGAACTTATTGGCAATCACATACTATGATATCCTCAAAGAATCATCTTTGAATGAGGCCCCCATTTTGAACTTCTTAATAAGACTAGAGCTCACTTACCTACGGTAAGGAACTGATTGAACTTGTTTAATTGCCTGAGTTTCTCCACACTGTGGAGCATAGATGAGGTAATTTCTATAGAGATGAGTTGTGAGATTTTGACTCCAGTTATCTTTTCATTATCTGCATCAAGCAACAGTTGACTGACTGGACTATAGCAGTCTGATTCACTCAGAGCTGAAATGGGGAATTGACCCTGTCACAGGTAGGTCATTTCAGTTTTATAAGTAATTCCTTAGACTCTGTCTACACAATTCAAAGTGAAATGGGTATGTCAGTTATCTGGCTGATTTTAGTCACTGTAGACAGATAAGTCAAATGATTTGGGGCTCAGGATCATGTAGGTATCACCACAAAATTATTTTGATTGGCAAGGGAGGGGGAGTTTTTTTCTCATTTAGCTATATACATTGGTCAAATTAATCACCATATCTACACTTTGAAATGTGCTAACCAAATATTCCAGGACTACAAATGCACCATCTTATTTTTGTTTACATGTTTCCAAAGAAACATAAAATCAATTCCTATTCCTTTCTTGTAGTGACTTGATTGTAACAAAATGATCCACTTTTGGCAGAAACGAGGTGTCAGCAGATCATTTGATCAAAAGCTGTGAATTCTTGGACAAAACAAAGTATTTGTACAAAGTACAACTTAGTGCTAAAGAATCTTTCTGATTAGCTATTTCAATCTTTCCAATTTTGCAGATAAGAAAACTGAGAATCAGCATAGAGAATATAATTGACCAATACTTCACAAGCAGTAAGTAGTAGATCCAGGATTAGAATATAGTCCAGTTTACTTCAAATTCTGGGTTCATTCCAGTATATTCATACTGGTATTAGTAAAAAATGGGCTTCATTTAGTGTTAGAGACTAAAAGGAAAATAAAAGAGATCCAGCTTGGTACAAAAGATGATGAGTTGGGCTTGAAATCAGGAGTCTTGCATGTGAATCCTGGTTCCAATGGGTATGAGCATGGTCAACTCTCTGAGGTCAGTTTCCTTATCTGTAAAATGGGGCTGGATGATAACAGCTAGACGCTTACCTTACAGAGTTGTTTGAGTATCAAATAAGATAGCATATGTTGAAGTACCTTTATACAACATGAAATAAAATATATAACTAATATATAATTTATATATTTTAGGGTTAAAAACATTTGTGAGATCATAGAGCTTATGAAGGGTAGTAACGTATGATACAAAACTGGAAAGCTAAACAAAATAAGATTTTTTTTTAAAACAAGACTACAAAAAACAAACTTGTATATTTTCTAGTTGAGTTTTTTTCTTTTTTTCTCACATATACTCCCCCTCCATTTTGATGGAAGAACATGAAATAAAGAAAAACATATAATCAGTATGTGTTGCTCCTATCTAAAATATTCTGCATCTTGCAAGAGGAAGGTAGCATATAGCCATGGATCCTCTGGAATTATGGCTGGTCACTGCTTTGATCAGAAATCTTGAGCCTTTCAAAATTGTTAAAATGTTATTGTATTCTAGATTTGCTTTGTCCACCATGCATCAGATCACAGAAGTCTTCCTAGGTTTCTCTGGAAACCATCAACTTTGCCACTTTCTTAGGGTCCAATAGTATTACATTGGACCATATTTTTTTTACTCATTTCCAAACTGATGAACATCCCCTTAGTTTAAAGTTCTTTGCCACTACAAAAGCTACTATGAATAATTTTGTTCATATATATTCATTTCCTCTTTCTTCAAATTCTTTGGATCATAAACTTGGTGTATATAACCTTTGGGTCAACGAATACGTACACTTTAGTAATATCTTTGAATTCATTTCAAATTTTTTTCTAGAATGATGAGATCATTCACAGATGCTCCAATGGGACAGCCTTTCTGGTCATTTTCATTTTTCTTGTTCTCAGCCTTCTCAGTCTGATGAGTATAATCTTCCACTGAGGTTGCTGGGTAACAGTGGTAGACTGATAAACAGGAATCAGGAAGTCCTGAGTTCAAATGCAGATATTTGCTAGCTGTGTGTTCCTGGGCATGTATCCTTTCATCTCTTAGGATCAAATTTCTCAACTGTGAAATAGGGATTAAAAATAGCACCTGCCTCACATTGTTAAGAGGAAAAAATAAGATATATTATTTTCAAAATGATTTGTAAAATTCAAAGTGCTATATAAAAACCAGGTACTGTTATTATTCTTTACTTACTTTTCATTCTTGTTTTAGAATCATCAGAACATAACGAAACTACCCCAACCATCCTCTCCTCCCCCTCATCTAGCTTTTCCTATGATATTCGGATTCTAATAAGACACAGGTTCACTTTCTGCCCCACCCCCATTAGGATGTGAAAAAGTCATCCTTGAATAGTTTTTTGATTACTTGCATGTGTTAATGTTTTATTTTTCTCTTCATTCCTGGAAGCTCTGGATTTTGTCTATGTTGTTTCTAGGAGTTTTTATTTGGGTTTTCAGGCAACTGACATATTCTTCATACTTAGTTTAGTGCTCTGATTTTAATTAGGTCGGAGGAACATTTATTTATGATTTCTTGAAATATAAATAAAATGTTCCAACTAGATTGCTTTATTTGTTTGCTTTGGAGTCATGATTTTTTCAGGTAGTCCAATGTTTCTTAATTTTTTTTCTTCTTTACTTGAAGTCAAAGTTAATTTTAAAAATTGTTATATTTTCTTCTATGGCTCATGGCTGGGAAAAATACTTATTATCTCATATTCTCATAATTTCTCTAATTTTCAGGAAGTGTATTATTTGCATAAGCTTTTGTACCTCATAAAAAGCTATTATTTTCTCCATGTCTTGCTCTAGGTCTCTCAGTTAACTTGTCGTGTAATTTTAAATTCAAATTTAATGTTTTCAGGCATTTTAGTTGACCTTATGGCCAAGCTATAGATGATAATGACGATGATGACGATGAAGATGATGATGAAGATAAGGATAGTGGTGGTGGTGGTGATGATGAAACTTTGTTTGTAGTTTTTTGGAGTTATTCTCTTCTTCTTTGGAATGATTCTCTTATGCTTGAGTTTTGAGTACCCCTGGCTACTTTATCATATGTGTCCATTGTGTTTACTTAATCTTCAGCCTTTTCCCCCTGAATTGGGACTTTGTGGTTAGGTTTCTGAATGTTGGGATCTTTTATTGTCCTACTCCGTATTATGTGGTATCCTTCTAATACTTTCTCAGTGTGTTGAAAGCTTTGACCTTCAAGAATCTCAGAGGTGGCTTATATCAGGGAGTTACAGACTTTCAGCAAGTCCTAAAAAGTCTGAGCTAAACCATGATCCGATATAACTGCCCTCCTGGTCTGGCTTCCAGTGCTTATTTACCTGCAGATTCCAGTTTGTCTTTAGTCTGAGTCTTCAATCCTGTTTCAGAGTCTGAGTTGTAGAACTCTCTCACTTACTGGAGACATACATGTGCTCCTTTGGTTATTCAACTGGAGGCCGTGGCAAAGGTCAGTAAGGATAAATTCAGCATCCTGCTACTGGTTTGTTCCTTTTGCTGTTCACTGCATGTCCACAGACACGTACCCAATGGGACGTAAACCCTTGATGTTTGGATCATTACCCAGTCACCATAGGACTCTGGCTTTCTTTCTGTGCTTCCCTGGACTGAGGTGGACAGGGGTGGGGAAGACTCTCTGTAGTTACTCTATGGATTTCCCAATCACCACGAAGTCTGCTTCTTCTCCCTGATTGCTATTGCAGTAGTTTTGATAGATAGATGCATTTTTACTTCTACCCCTATTCCACCATTTTTACCACATCTTCAAATTTTGTAGGTCCTTGAACTTACAAAAGGGATTTAATACTTTTCAAGAGGAGTGAGTAGTTTTGAAGTCTATTCATAAGGAAGATTATTCAGACAGCCATGAGAGGGATTAATTGAGAAGTCATGCATTTATACGACCAACAGTTGTAAATATACAATCACAATATTAAAGGAAAGAAAAATCTAGGACCAAATGTCTCCACAAAGTGAGAGACTTGCAGTTATTACTCATTACTGAGAAGTACCCACTTCATTTAAAAAAAAAATAGACAGTGGCAATGAGAAGACAGACAGGATTACAAGTATTGCCAAATGGTGATGCTCAGGCATTTTCTATATAATTGTGCCTTGTTCATTGGTTAGTAGTACTTTATTACAATTGTGTGAAAAAAACATACATTTTCTGAAAAATTACTAACAGGATTAAAAGCATTCCATTGTTTTCTTGAAGGAGAGATTTTTTTCTCCTATTGTTTCAACTAAAATATGTGGCATGCATGTTTTCTTTCTTCTTTAATTTCCCCTCATGGCCTTTTGGAAGATTTTCAAATTAAATACAGTTAGATAATTAAATATGGCATGTCTAAGAAGTTAGAAGATTTAATTTCTGTCACCCAGGACTAAGGAGCAAATAGAAAGTTAAATAGAGAGCAATATTTTGAAACTAAACTCATTAAATTTGATGAAGGAACCCTTAACCCCAACTTATATTTGAAAAGGGAAAAGGAAAACACATTTGTCCTTTAAACAGGCAGCTTCTGTAACCTCAATTGTCTGTGGTTATGACATAAATTAAACCCTGAAGTCATCTCTGTAAACAGTGAGTCCTACAGGAATTTAACTGAGATTTTTTTCTTTTTAGTTTTGTTTAAAATAACAGAAATAAAGAGAAACAAGAGTCAGTTTGGGCTTTGTTTCCTATTCATCATTTATGGGGTCAATAACTACTCAGACTGTAGGAGAGCCTATCCACAGAAATCTTTCAAATAGCTCAATTTCTGAAGCGACTGAAAATGTCCATCTCAAGACCCCAAGAAATATATACATATAAGAGCCTAGGACTTCTCTACTTCTTTCTATACCTGGCTCTTCCATCCTAATATGTCCTATATTATAGGACATTCCATGACTTAGGACATTATTGGACCAATATGTCATCCATATATCATAGGACTTGTGTGTATATAAACACACACATGTACAATAAGGTTGTTTAATTGCGTCATTAGGGGTATAGAATAATTGACTCAATCAGTCAATACCTACAAAAGAGGACTTGAGAAAAGAAGTAGAAAGTGTTCTAATCATAATAGTTATGGATCAGTCTCAAGAGACAATATGGTTTAGTGGATAGAAGTTGTTGTTGTGTTTGTCCTTCGTTGCCAAAAAGACCACGCCTTCAGAGAAATGATGACATAATTTGTACTTGACTTTGTTTTGAGTGAGGGAGGGCTGTGCAGCTCCCCAGCCTCACTTCTCCTCTGTAGCCATCTGTATCCAGTGACCAGATATTCATCAGGATGGATTCCAGACCAGATCCAGATAAGGTGAGTTAATCCCTCATTTTTCCAATTGACTCTCTAAGACCACAAATTGCAGAGAAAATTTATGATTTTCAATGGTAGAGAAACTTTCTCTGCCTTAAAATGAAAGCAAAGTTCTAATCTTTATCCATATTGAACTCAAAGGAACAGTGTCAGTAAGCAACAGGGTATGCTCTCTACCTGCACATTTTGTAGATGTACAGGAATTACTACTTACCAGGAGCTAGATAACTTGGATCTAACTGTTCTCTAAACCCTTTCTCCTTCTTGGGTAACATTCCAGGGACAAAATAGAAATATGATGGCCACTGTCTACAGTGTCATGAAGACAATACTTGGGAAAATTGTCTTCCATGAGTCAACTTAATCTTAGATGTTTATATGAATTAATGATCTCATGCACGTACGAACTCCTGTCTATATTTCCGCAGGTATATATTGAAACCTCTCCATAATTTCTTAAATCCCATGACTATTGCTCACATATTTCTCTAAATCCTCTAAAGAGGATACATTCAATGTCTTGAAAATTTATCTCTGTTGTTTCTTTGGTTTTATGTTGTTGTTTGTTTTAACATATCTCAGAGTTACCAATGTCCCATAGAGCTGGTCTATCATCTTTCTGTCTCTCACTCTCATCAATTCACCAGAAGATTTAAGTTTATGTTGGTAATAACACAAATTAGATTGAGAATAATCATTTTATCTTTTCCTCTTGCTTTTGAGATGGACAATTCCACCAGTAAGACAACTCTGAAACTTCATTAAGCCTTTCGGCTCAAATTAGAGGCTCGTTAAAAGGCCCAGAAGTCACAGACAAGCTGGTGGAAGTGTGTGATTCAGTGGAAAGTATGTATGACTTGGAGTTACATAATTTGGGTTAAAATCCTGACTATGGCTTGTTATTTCTATAAATTCAGTTAAGTCATTGTACTTCTTAGAATCTCCTTTCCCCATCTGTCACAAGATAGAGTTGGTCATCATAGGTTCCTTCCAACTCTAAAACTATGATAACTATGATATTTACCATATGGTATTCCTACTCCCTTGAAGCTGGGTAGTATAATGGATAAAGCACCAAGGGTGGAGTCAGAAAGAACTGAGTTCAAATTGCAACTCAGCTGCTTACTAACTGTGTGACCCTGGACAAGTCACTTAACCCTATTTACCTCAGTTATCTCTTATTAAACATAAGCTGGAAAAGGAAATGACAAACCATATCAGTATCTTTGCCAAGAAAAATCCCAAATGGGGTAACAAAGAGTTGGACACAACTGAAATTACTGAACAACAACAACCAAGTCACTTGAAAAATACAACACATCACCACAAAAATGTGCACTTTACTTTTGCCTCATTGATGAGGTCTGAAGGATTATCCATCTTCTGAATTGACCTGTCTTCTCTTCTGGAATAGATTATTTTGTAATGAGATATGTGTACTTCCCTTGAAAAAAAAGTCTCCATTTATCTAGCTCTATTTTTGATCAGTCTAGACTGAAACCTTGGTTTGTTTTATTCAGGAGACTAAAAAATTTTCTGTCCACTAAATAAGTCCAATATTAGTTGGAGAAAATCAATTTAGGCAATGAAAGTTTTGCTTCTCTAACTGGCACCTATTGTGAAAATTAAGTAAAATTTATAGCTAAACAGTCTCATTACTCAGTTAAGAATTCTTCTTTCTCCTTTTTTCACCTTGATTCATGAATCATTGAAATTTATCTAGAGCTTTTTGGAATTGGAGATGAAGAAATCCTAGGCTATAGATTTCTGGTGATCTTCTCAAAGTTTCTTTAACATCTCACTAACATATGGTAAAATGTAAATTATCATTGAGGAAGCTGGTATTAGGCTATATGTTTATACATGTGTGTGTGCTGAATTTTTTACCAATTTTTCAAAGAATTGGACTACAAAAACACGTATAATACTAAAACTATATTGAATATAAAGGAATCTTTGATGATTCAGAAGATACTTAAGAATCTAACTATGCCTCTGGATCACTGTTTTAAGAATCTCTAATCACTATACAGTACTCTCTATATTTAGAAGTATATATTGGGCAGAATTTGTAAACAACTCTGGGCAAGAGTTTGGGTCCCTTTCTCTTGCTGCAAGAAATGTCTGGAATTTGTGCCAAAGGTTTTAAGAGAAATGTGAGAAAACATAGATACAAAAACAGAGATATTCCATGTTCAGAGTGATGCTAGGAAGCTAAAAAGCAGATAGAGAACTGGGCTTGGAGTCAGGAAAACATGAGGCCAAATCCAGCCTCAGATCCTTACTAGCTGAATGGTCTCGGGCAATTCATTTAGCCCACATCTACCTCAACTTGTAAAATGGGGATAAGAATAACAAACACCTCCCTCCCATGATGTACTTTCTATGGGTGGAAAGACACACTAGATCACCTAAAAGGTAACAGAGAGCTGACACATTCCAAAGGGGGAATTACAAGTCAGAGATTGTTGGGGAGCCCATGTGTTCCACTAGTAGACTGCAGTGGCAAAGGAATGTAAAGAATACATCCAGTGCATTGGACATGCTTCCCATGATAAATTTATGTGAGAACATGAACAATGGTAGAATAAGATGAACAAGAATAGGTGAACTGTAATCTGTATCCCTGCTGGTAACTATCCACATTATTGAGTGGACAGATCTATTGGATAATTGGACAATTTGCCAAAAAAAATAAATACACCAAGAAAATGCTGAATCAAGACTTTTTTCAGGATGCTGGCACTTATTGTCATCTTCAAGAGAGTATCACAGTAACATTAGGAAGTGTGAGAAGGGGGCATAGACATTTTGTGACCCGATAGACCAGTAAAACTCTTTAAAGGTTATACTAAAGTCATGAATGCTAGATGCTCTAAGCACCTAGGGGTAGGAAGAAAACTTATTTTATTTACCTTAATCTATATCAATAAGGCTATCTTCTACTTCCCTTCCCCCCATTAGTATCAGTGACAAAAAATAGATTTCTATCTACTGTATGTCTCTTTAATAGGACTAATGTAAAAATTTAGTAACAAAGGAATGTCTGCATTGGGATGAATGCCTAAGACTAATCTCTAAAAAGCTTTATCAAGCCATGATCACAGGATTTAGAACCACCAGGAAATTCAGAGATCATCTCCAGAGGTAGGGAACCTTGTGGCCTTGAGTCCTCATGGACTCATGTGGTCTTTTAGATCCTAGGGTGTGACCAGTTGACTAAGTCCAAATTTTACAGAAAAAATTCTTTTATTTTAGGGGATTTGTTCTGTGAATAAGGACTACACTTGAGAACCTAGAAAGATACATGTAGCCTCAAGGCCACAGTTTCCCTACCCCTCTAGGTCAACACTCAATATACAAATGAAGAAACTGAGAATCAGAGGTGTTAAGTGATTTTCTCAAAGTCACACAGGCAGTAAATGAAACCCAGGTTTAGAAACAAGGTCTTGGAACTTCAAGTATACCACCATTTCTATCTTACTAACCATTTAAACTTGATGATACTTAACTGGTTCGCACCATGTCAGAACAGTCTTAACTCAGGCAAACTTTTGAGGTGGGCAAAGTTTTATGGATCCCCCAATTTCCCCTTCTAACATTTTTCCCTTGGTTATTACTCATCCCCACATATATAATAGCCAAATGCAGCTGTCACAGACATTCCAGAGGGCCTACGGCTCTCCAAAATATCTGAAGTTAGGACCCAAAATCTACCTCTGCTCCAAAGGTCCTGACTCTAAATGAGAAGTTTAGCATTTAGTAAAATGTGAACTAATATTGAGCAGTACCTACTATAACTACTTGATTAAAGGACTTAGGAAACATGAAGGTAAAAGAAAGAAATAAAATCTTTGGATTTTTGTTTTGTTTTTTTGTTTTTTTTAAGGAGGAAGAGAAAATGAAATGAAACCTTGCAGAATAAAATGATATCTAACTTACTGTAGAAATTAGTGTGACCATTCCTGGATAAAGTCATCCTCTAGACCCATGAGTAATCTTTGGGGCTCTAGACCTCTGATTTTTTGGCCGCTCTTTTTAATTGACTGTATTCCACTGGGGCTTAGAATAAACAAGCTCTCTTTGTAATTTCAGAATCAGGTTGGTCCAATGTTCGAGTTGAAATAATGAGTTTTCCACCTTCATTCATCTTTACAAGTGATACTTTGTAAACATTAAATTGCATTATTTCTGCCTCTTGCCTCATTACTTCCAGGGTGTTCCTTATGGAATCCAGTTGTTTTACTTTTTTTTGTAGTTATCTATCTGTTCCTGTTGACAATGATAAATACAGAAAATGAGAACAACTGCACGTTTATCAATAGCTTTGAACCTGGGGTTTTGGAAGTTGTAAAAACATGTTTTGATTTATAAACTGAGCAGAACATGTTAGGAGAAAGAAAACTAGAATATATATATATATATATATGCCAAAGTATCATTTTCACAAAATGCCTCTTTGAAAATCTCTCTCTTTTTAAAAGTGAATTAGATAGAGTAATAATGCAATGAGCAAGGTTTTTAAAGAAATACTCTCAGAATTTATCTTTGGGTGATTTCATGCTACAGAATCTAAAAGGTCATTATTGCTCATCTCCAAGGCTGGTGCAGTCATTCGTAAAACAGAAAGATGTAAAGTAAAGCAGTAGAATACGTGTTATCAAGTATTATCACCATTTGCATTGTATATATCAAAGTCCATGTGTGTGGACTTGCCCATTTGCAGATAGATAGTATCATTATCTGAGAATAGCCAGAAAAAAAATCACAAAATCTTTGATTTAGAAGGGAAATCTTCTATCCTGGTCCAATATGAAGCAGGCATTACTTGTACAATGTCCCTGAAATTCTCTACGTGGATACTTTTAGCAATGGGGAACTCAGTATCTTTGAAGTAGCCTCTTTTACTTTTGGGTATCTTGAATTGTTAATAGAATAATCTTTAAATTGTGATAAATTTTGCTATCTAATAACTGCTACCATCCTAGTACTTCCCTCTCAGGGTCAACAAAATTCATTTAAACCTCTCTCCAGAGGGCAGAGCCAAGATGGCAGAGTAGAAAGACTCACCTATGCTAGGTCCGAAACCACAGCCCATAGATTTCCTGTAAAAAGAACTACTGACAAATTCTGGAATAGTGGAAGCCACGCAGCAACACAGTGAAGGAGATTTCCGTTGCAGAGAGCCCTGAAAAACTGACCACAAAGGTGCCTCAGATGGGAGAGGAGCCCTGTCCTGCCGAGCGCTCCCCTCCCCCGCCCCGGCCACGCGGCACTGAGAGGAGCCAGCAGACCCAAGCAGGCGTCAGGGACCTGAATCTCCAGGCGGCGGCGAAGGTCCCTCCACCCACAGACGCACAGGTCAGTGAGAGAGACAGGCTGAGAGGGGAGCGAGGGATCTCCGGAACTCGGACCCCCTGGGAAGCGGCCACTGTGGCAGAGGCTGAGGCAGCTCAGCCAGAGACTCCCAGAGCAGGCTGCAGCTCCACCCCAGCTCCACTACAAAGGATCTCTGTATAAACCCCCTGAGGGAACTGAGCCTGAGAG
>CM053770.1:99603155-99682057 GCA_028658325.1 Potorous gilbertii
CACCATCATCATCATCATCACCATCATCATCATCATCATCATCACCATCATCATCATCATCATCACCATCATCACCATCACCATCATCATCACCATCATCACCATCACCATCATCATCATCACCATCATCATCATCATCATCATCCAGAGATGCATATTACAAATACAAACTCCCAAATCAGATATCAGATACTTAGTTATAGTGTCAAAGGTGTTCTAGATCAGATCATTAGCAAAAGTACTCCTTGCACTTGCTACTTATGTGCCCTTGGGAAAATCACTTTGTATTTTGTTTGCCTTAATTCAATAAATAATAAAGAGTTTCCTTTCATAAAGGTAACACTCTGGAGCCTTTATGGTCCTGGGATGTATTTACCAAACGGATATGCTTTGGCACTGGTGTCAGGCACAAAATCACTTCCTTAAATTGTTGGGATGACCTTTCTTTGCACCATCATAGGCAAAGATATGAAGCAGTTTAAAGAGAGCAGAAAATATATCAGCTAACTATGAGGCAGATAGTACAGATGGTCAGAAAGAATGCACCAGAAAAAATAGATACAATAACAAGGATGGGCCATTAGAAATGTTGTATCTCACCATTAGTAATTATTGTATCTATGCTCGCATGGTACTACACAATTCTAAGCGACCCATACTCTGAATAATTGAACTGACATATATTTGCAGAGGAATGGAGCACTGGGACCAACAGAAGCCACATATTACCTTTGCTGGGTCATTTAGGGAATGTGTAGCTTGCAGACATCACTATCTGAAGGCAGAAAAAAGGATTCCTACATTTCAGGATAATTTTATGCTAAAGGAGGCAATAGCATGTTCCCCCAATGAGCAGATCACAGAGGTAGAAGGAACTTACAAGCCTTTACTTTACTTTGTTAAAGACTGAGACACTGCTTGCCCATCACCCAGGCTTTGGGGGATGCATTTCATAAATTGGGATGTTGCCTTGGTATTTGTACCAGACACAGAAACACATTCTTAAATTGCAGAGTAAAGTGGAGTATATATGCAAGTTGTCATCATGAAACTGAGATCACTTTTAAATAGAGGTTTCATTTTAAAGCAAGGTTCAATAAAAATATGATTACCTTGGTCCTGTTCTTAATATCTGCATCATGGATTTTACCTAGAGTTCCAAAATTCTTAAAATTAGAATTTTAGAGCCAGAGGATGTTTTGGAAAGCATCCATCACTTACTCACGACAAGTCATAAGCTTTGTGAATTCAAGGAAGAGATTAGTTCTCAGACTACGACTAGAAAAGTGTCCTTTTGTTATTAACTATTAATTGACTAGTTTCATTCAATTGTCCTTCATCCATCCTCCATTTATCACCCTAACTTTACTTATAAGTAGATGAGTTAAGGTCAGACAGAATTATGAGTGTGCTCTTTGTACGTAGAAAAGTTTACTTTAGCCAGTGACTTGTGGCTTTTGATCATGAAACATATTAAAAGGATCTCTCTACCAGAACTGAAATTGTCTTCCTCAGTTTAAAAATTAAAGGTGATTTTATTTCTTTCCCATTTATAGCTTTAATAGATGTCTATCTCAACTGCAAGGCAGAAGACCTGGACTCAAGTCTCACCTTTGTCACTAACCAGTTGTGGGACTTCAAACAAGTCATTTTCCCTCACTAGTGATCAGTTTCCTTTTCCAGAAAATGAAGAGGTAGGCTTATAGGGCAATTAAGGTGACTTTCAACTTGAAGTTTATGATCCCTATGATCCTATGACCCAAGCTCCCTTCTAATTCTGTCATTCTAAGATACTTAATGAAATAAGGACAGTTTTCAGTGATCTCATTCCAGAAGAGTTCAATTTGGGATTTCTGCTATTCTACTGTGGCTTCCTTTGGGAAATAAAAGGAAAGTGTTTTCAAACCTATTTTGCCTTCTCAAAGCAAACAACATCTGTGGACTCATCACCAGCTGAAATACAGTGTTTAACAATGGTGAGGCCTGCAGTTTATCAGCTCTGCTCACATGAGTGAGTATCACTTCAGTCAATGGGAATTCTTATAAAAGGGATCTGTGGGTGTGGAGATAAATCAAACAGCTAAGGAGGCATAAAAAAACGCAAACGGATGGCAGGAGGGTACAAGCAGCTTAGCATATATTGAGTCAGCACACAAAGGAACAGAGCTCAGAATTGGCAAGATTTTCATGTAAAGAACCTTTTGGGGCCTTCTCTTTAGCTATCCCCTCAATGACAGAGAGGAGAGAGAATTGGAAATGTCTGTCTAAAAAATAAAAGCCTTGAATATTCTTTATTTAATTTGCTTTTTCCTCCCTTTCATAATGGAGGTTATGATACACCGAGTTAAACACTGAAAAATAGCAGAAGTACTTGCACTTATAAAAGACATTAATTCGTTGAAGAATTTTTCTTGTAAGGAATTATATGGAATAAATCATGAGGACTTAGTTGAAATCCACAGCTCAGACAAAGATATGTACAACATTGATGATATAAAAATAATTCTGGGGCTATATTCTATGTGCTTTCATTCTTACAAAAACTTTCTTTGAACCAGATTAGTGATTTAGTGGTGTCACTAGGTGGCACAGTGAATACTACAGGTCTTAGAGAAAGACCTGTCATCTGTGTTCAGATTTGCCCTCAGATGCTTATTAATTGTGTGTCTCCAGGTAAGTCACTTAAATCCTATTTGTCTCAGTTTCTTCATCTGTAAAATGAGCTGGAAAAGGAAATAGAAAACCACTTCAATATTTTTGCCAAGAAAACTCTAAATGGGGCTATGAAGAGTGAGACATCACCGAAAACACCTGAACCACAATAGGGAAGTCTGAATAAGGAAAATCCCTTTACCAGGACAGCTTAATACCTGTTTTAATACATATAGTCTTAGAACTGTCTGAAAGTAGTTAAGGGATGTACACAAGGTCTCACAGCCAGTATAGATCAGAAGTAGGACTTGAATGCAAGTCTTCTGGCTGGTGTTGTTCTTGTTGCATTTGTCCTTCCTTCTCTAAGAGCACCATGACATCAACATGATGACATGACTTGCTGTTGACTTTGATCTGAGTGAGGGAGGACTGTGCATGGTCACCAGCCTTTCTTCTTTCTTCTCCTGAGCCATCTGGGTCCAGCGGCTGGATATTCATCAGGAGGACTGGAGATGATCCAGGATGCAATGGGAGACCCTGGCCCTTTCAGGCCATTTTCACATTTTCACTTTGAGTGAGATATACCTATTCAATGAATATGCTTCTTTAAGTTACTCAAGGGACGGCCACTTTAATAATCTCTCTCTCTCTCTCTCTCTCTCTCTCTCTCTCTCTCTTTCTCTCCATATGTATATAAACTAGGAGGAGAAGACCCTCAGGGTTCCTAGGTAAAAGAGAAACAATTAGTTATAATAAATAATTAGTTATAATAAACAATAATTCTAAACTAATAACTAAGTCTTCTGGATTCCTAAGTCAGATCTCTAAACATCTCACCATAGTTTGCTCTCTTTAGAAGATGTTTAATACATAGAAGGATACACATTTTTTGGATTAGATCAACAATGGAATTTATTTCACTTGACAATGCAAATTTGTTAAAACAGTTTTGTTTTCCCTCTTGGTTTCCTTTTTTCACCAAATGGAGGTCATGGTAATGAAATAAGCTAAATGTTTGTTAATTTAAAACAAGAAAATTTAATTAAAAAAAGAAAAAGTTAGAAAGCCCATGCTCAGCAGGACAAAGCATTATCCAGAAGTATACCCAACAAAATATTCTCAGTCTAATGAAAATTTCTCTCAGATTTAGTAGTTCTCCCTCACTATTAGATTGCAAACCTATCTACCCCTCTCATGTAGTATAGCACAATTAAAGAAAATGAATATACTCTTTGTGCTTGAGTATTCCTCTCATGCTTAGAGTTACCCCAGGAACAGCTCATATGAAAAAAAAAAGAGCTGGAATTCTCCTTTCTCATCCCTCACTCCCCAGTTAGAGTAAACATACAGTGGGTTGAGAATTAACCTAATGTTTTTCATTCAAAGTGGGAAATGTAAATATAGCCCCAGGGCATTTAATCTGCTTCCTAACCCCTGTAGCTACAGAAATGGCAAAAATGAAAAGAAGTAAGCGTTTATTATACACGTGCTGACTGGTTAGCAAAAGCCAGAGTCCACTGCCTCCACTGAGTATGACTTGATGCTTAATTAGAGTAGAGCCAACAGGTCAGTTGTCTGTGACAGCATTATTTCATTTGTGAATAAACTTAAAATGCTGTTTTCAGGTCCAAACTCTACAACTCCGTTCAAACAGCATAGACCTAACGATTATAAATATATTCACTTAATATTCACCTATTTTCCCTCAGTATATTTTCCTGTTATCTTCAGTTCTATAGAACAGAAACAAAGAGCAAAGGTGTACTAAAGCAGACTAGCTAAGCATATTTTCATTTTCAGTGTGAGCATTTGCACTGCAGAAATCTATAAATGCTGCAAATCAGGACTTGATTTATCATTTTGTTGATTGTCTAGACTTGAAATGATAGGGAAAGTGATCATAATGCAGGTTAAATTTAAAAGTGTATCATGGGAAATTTTAAATATTTGCCAGAATGCCTGTGGTCCAGGATCACCTTCAAGAATTGATCAATTTCACTTACTTGGATTATTGCTCCCACACAAAAAAACTGACCCCATCCCATCTGACACAGTCCACTGTGGTTTCAACAATTCCTCTTCTGAAGCACATGATTCACAGGGTTCAAATAACGAACAGGTTTATTTATAGGACAAAGAGTCACTATCATAACCCATAAAACAGCAATATTCCTAGGGGAATAGCCCTGCTCCGTGGTCTGCATAGTTTCAGCAACTTAAAAGCCTGATTCTCATTAAAGATCTAGGCAGAAGCTCCTAATATCAGTCTCTAAATCAGTGCTCCTACCTGTGGTTTTTCTAAGTCCACACTGTGTTGCTCTGCCTATAACTCAAACTTTCTTTGTTACTTGATTTGCTATGGTCCTCATCATCTCCTAGCACACATGACTGGGAACCCACTAGCATCTTCTCCATTATTCTTTGTAGTATGTCACATGATTTTCAGGCCTCCTGTAGTTTTCCTTACCACCCAAAAGATGTCATAAGGTGCTCCTTCTCACTGTGTTTTTCGTAAGATACCACTTTGCCTATCCATAGCTCTTAGAAGACTGCATACAATATCTTCAACATGGGCTTGTAGCAGAGAACTTTCCAGGGTGCTTATCTTAGCACAATGTTTATAGCTTAAACACTGTGCTAGATGAAAGTTCCTCCATTTTTCTGGAGTCTTTTCTTGTCCTATTTCCTACAAACTTTAGCCTCACAAAAACACATGTCCAACAATCAGGAATCCCTTACCCTGCATGTATCATGTGCAGGCTTGGTCAGTGACATCATGTTGACTGAATTTTCTTGACAATATGATGTGCCCTCCCTACTAGGACCAAAAGATTTATCTACAAACATTAAGAGGGTCTACAGACTAAGGAAAGCATTCCTTAAAAAATGAGGATACTAAATGTTTGGTGGTAGTGGTGTTGTGTTCAGTCATTCAGTTGTGTCCAACTCATACTGACCATGGGGTTTTCCTGGCAAAGATACTAGAGTGGTTTGTCATTTCCTTCTCTGGTGGATTAAGGCAAACAGAGGGTAAATGATTAAATGCTAGCTGTAGATTCATTATGACTATTTTAAAATATGTTCCATGAGTTAATAGCCTCTATGGTATCTTTTCACTAAGTGAAAACATGCCATTGAGCAAAGGGAAAAATCCAGTGATGATATCTATTTACTCAATCCCTTTGACATTTTTCATAAGTGTATTGTACTTCTGACTATACTATTTGGCACTACACTGGTCCCTGATAGGAAATGCTCTTTCTGTGCTCCCTGCACCATCTGAAGGCCGTATTACTCTACTCATTAGACACTGACTTACCAAATGCCATTTACTTTTCTGCCAAGCACTTGGCTCATTCCCTAGCCCATCAGTTTGGTGTACTGTTGTCATTGCTTCCAAACTGTACTATAGAGAAAGCCTCTTAGTCTTTTCATATTCATTAATCTTGTTCTCAACATGGAAGAAAAGTTCTATCTAAGAGCCAAGTGGCTCGCAGTGGAAAAGATGCTGACTTTGGAGTCAGAAGACTTGGGTTCAAATTCTATCTCTCTTTTATTTTTTTTATTGGTTGGGTGATTTTGGGAAAATCATTTAAAATCTCTAAATTTCCACTTCCTCATCAATAAAACAAAGGAGATGGCTAAGGATCCTTCCAGCTCTAAATCTATAATCTGATGGTATCTAAAGGGGACAAAAAAGATAAGCTAACAGATTGTTTCCACTTCTCTCTTTAATTCATCTTTAATACCATTGTCATACATATCATTTAGAGGCAGTTTTATTAATCTCATTCCTTGACCCTTCAAGGACTCCATGTTGTACATTCCTTAGATTGGCATTTAAAGCCTTCCAAAAGCATCTGTATTTCAGATTTTCAGCCAAAATTGGACTATTCTGTATGAGACTCTCCTAAATGGTGGAGAAAATGATGATTTGACCCCTGCATACCTCTATGAGGAGTAGAGTTGGCATAAGACTTAGAAAGGAGAGACATTCTTTATTCCTTCTTCAAGAGAAACACTTGTGGTGCTACACTCTTCTGAACTAACTACAGGTAGGAGCAGGAGAAAGACTTTCTTCTAGACATGGAAAGGAAACCAATTCCTCAACACATCCATGATTTTCACGTTACCACCCTACAAACATTATGTAATTTCCCCCATTGGGTGAGATCTGGGTCTCTTTCTTTATTGAGCTGAGATATACATCTCCAAGAAAGAGAGTTCACTCACTTTTTTGTATTTTCTGGTGTACTCTAATGTCTGTAATTTTCTATTTCCTATCTGCTTAGATAAATAGTTTCACTCACATATCACTATTCATGCACACTTTACATCTAGCTCATCCTATGTTGGTCCTTAGCACCTAATACTCTTCCACCTTCCATTACCCTTTCTCTGTTCCTTTCCAGCTCCCTTTATGTGTTGTCTCCCCCTATTTGAATGCAAATTAATTGAGGGGAGAGGGTTGTTTTCCTTTACTTTTGTTTATATTATCTATATTTAGCATAATCCCTGGTATATATGAAGTATATTATAAAAGATCTATCTATTTATCCATCTATCCATCTATCCATCCATCCATCCATCCATCCATCCATCTATTTCTGTCTTAGTGTTTGTGATTGGCTTTTGTGTAACTAGTGTTTGACAGGAAAAGGCCAAGTCAAAAGGTGCTATACTGAGTTACATTTACCCACTTAAGATATAATATCCAGTAAAGTGAATTTTTTGTTGTCAACTAATCATATTCCTACACAAGTAATATTTGGAAATGCAGATAGATAAAAGTCTGGTCCATTACTCCTTTCTCATAGGAGGGTAGAAAATCTTGCCCTCATTGTAAGAAATTCTCTCAAGGCATAAATTCATCTTCTTTAAAAGGGAATACACAGATTCCAGGTTATCTATGACTATATCTTTGTGTGCCTCCTTTCTAGCCACTTGCCTATACCTTTTAGATATTACATGCATACAGAAACATTTTACATGGGCAGTACATGGATTAAACTGGCACTATTCTACCCATTCAGCTTTGTCTTCTACTGTTCTTGTTCACATGAATTAGTTATTAGGCAAAATGCTACATTCTATTTTGTACTCATGCATTTTCTTTACTTGCTTAGCTCTGCATCTTGCACCTAAAATATCAGACCTTTACTCTTTCCCCTCCTTTTTTTTTGATAAATATATAAATACTACATTTCCTTTATGGTCTAAAGCACATCATCTTCCTCATAAAACTTCCCCTCTCGATCTCCAGGCAATAATCATCTTTCATCCTTGGACTTAATCTGTACTTTTTTTTTAACGCTATGTGTTATCTTGTATTAAAACTATGTATTTTTGCATGTGGGGCAGCTTGTTGTGCAGTGGATAGACTGCTGGGCTTAGAGTCAGGAAGTCTCATCTTTCTGAGTTCAGATCTGACTTCACACATTTATTAGCTATATTGATTGGTCAAGTCACTTCACCTTGTTTCCCTCAATTTTCTCATCTGTAAAATGAGCTGAAGAAGGAAATGACAGATTACTCTGGTTTGTCAATAAATTCTAAGTGGGGTTACAAAGAGTTGGACATGACCAAAAAAGTGATTGAACACAAAAACGTTTATTAGCATCATGCCCTCTTATTATCTTGTTAGTTCAATAACAACAAAGACCATGTGTTATTTGATCTCCATGTTTCCCCAAGCAAGAGACAGTATAGGGTAGTGGACAGGGCTTTAGCTTTGGGGAGATTTCAAGTCCTGCCCATGACATGCAGCAGTGATACAATCATAGACAAGACTTTTAACACCTTACTGACCCAGATAAACTTCTAAGACTTTATGTTTTGTATGAGTTTCTGATGTACTTTCTCTACACTAATGAAATTATAGTCCATATCTCTCCTCCCCTCCATGCCAAAAGAAATTTTTATGGGAACAAAAGAGTGGGAA
This sequence comes from Potorous gilbertii, assembly GCA_028658325.1. Taxonomy (NCBI): domain Eukaryota; kingdom Metazoa; phylum Chordata; class Mammalia; order Diprotodontia; family Potoroidae; genus Potorous; species Potorous gilbertii. The sequence goes on from CM053770.1 coordinate 99,611,749, forward strand.
ATTAATGAATGTTTATTTAATTTTTAATTCTGAGTGGAGCCAAGATGGTGGGGTGAGAGCAACTACTCACCTAACCTCTTAGACAAACTCCTTCAGGTACCTCTAAAAAAGAGACTCTGACCAAATTTAGGAGGTGCAGAATTCAATAGGACACAGACTGTGGCAGATACACAGACCAGGACAGACTGAAAAGTCAACGTGAAGGATCTGTTCCACAGGGATGAGCTCATAGCACACAGGGCAGCACAGCTGAGCAGGAAACCCCCTGGGCATCCTGAGGCAGCAGCAGAACTGTGGAATGGCAGAGTGGCAGCCCAGGGCAGAAGACCAGCAGAGCTGAGCAAGTGACAGTCACTGAGTACCAGGTATCAGCCACAGCAGCTCCTAAGACTATCAGCCCACAGATTAAACATCTGTAAGTCACCTACTTGCACTTTCATGAGCCAAAATGGCAGTGATTGGTAAATGCTCTCTCCCCCTCCCCTTGTTGACCTCAAAAGAACGATAAAATACTTCCCTAGAAGAATCCTGATGCAGTGGGATCAGCAGAAGGGGCAAACAGCCTCATAGCATCTCAGACTAGGAAAATTGCTAAGGGTCATTCCTCTTACTGTGGTGGAGGCAAACCAGAAGGAGAGGATCCTCAGGGGGAGTGGAAACTCACACTAGGACCCAGCCTAAGTGCTCCAGGGGAAATGGGAAGACAATAGGATGTCCAGGGTCACCAACTCCTGAGCTTGCCTTTGCTCCAGCTCAGCTGAGGAGATCTCCTGTGACCAGATCACCCCACCTCCACATGTAACAAGCTAGCCCAGGGCTGATCCAGGTAAACAGAAAGCAAAAAGAGGGGACAAAAAAGTACCTGTCCTTAGCTTTCTGACATCAGTCAGCTCAACACTGGGTTCTCCAGCTTCTAACTGGAATAACCAGAGGCCACAACACACAAAACTTCACCATCATGAGCAAGAAGAAATAAAGTAAGCAAGAAAAGAAGATAGAATCTTTCTATGGGGACAAGGACCAAAACACGAATACCAAAGAGGTCAGTATTGATACTGTACTCCTATCTAAATATTCAGAAAGGACTATGAGCTGTTCACATGGACAAACAGCTCTCCTGGAAAAGCTGAAGAAGGAAATAGAAGAAAAACTGGCCAATGATTTCAAAAGCATGAAAAAAAGAATTCACTGAAGAGAACAGCTCTTTAAAAAGGAAAATTGAACAAATGGAAAAGGAAGCACAAAACCTAACTGGGAACATTGGACAAACAGAAAAGAAAGTACAAAAATTAACTGGAGAAAATAATTCCTTAAAAGGAATAATTGGACAGATGGAAAAGGAGATACAAAAGTTAACTGAAGAAAACCATTTGATAAAAATTGGAATTGGGCAAGTAGAAACTAATGACTGTGTGAGACATCAAGAATCAGTCAAATAAAATCTAAAGAATGAAAAGATTAGAAGAAAACATAAAATAGAAAATTGGAAAAACAAGTGACCTGGAAAATAGATCCAGGAGAGAAAATTTAAGAATTATTGGCCTACCAGAAAGCCATGATGAAAAAAGAATCTGGACAATATCTTCCAAAAAATCATCAAGGAAAACTGTCCAGAAGTGCTAGCTCCAGAGGACAAAATAGTCATTGAAAGAAATCTCCTGTTCACTTCCTGAAAGGGATCACAAGCTAAATACACCAAGAAATATTATTGACAAATTCCAGAACTATCAAGTGAAGGAGAAAATACTGAGGCAGCCAGAAAGAAACCATTGAAATATCAAGTAGCTACAGTCAGGATCACACAGGACCTTGCAGCTTATAAATTAAAAGATTGAAAGAATTGGAATATGATATTCCATAAGGCAAAGGAGCTGGGACTATAACCAAGGATCAATTACCCAGCAAAGTTCAGCATAACATTCCAAGCAAAGAGATGGATTTTCAATGAAATAAGGGATTTTCAGACCTTCCTAACAAAAAGGCCAGAACTCAAGAGAAAATTCTATCTTCAATTGCAGGTCTCAAGAGAAGCATAAAAAGGTAAACAGGGGAAAAGAATAACTTGTTACTCAGTTTGGGCAAACTGTTTACCTCCCTATAAGGGAAGATGATATTTGTTAATCTTGAGTATTGTATATATATTATGAAATATAAAAGGGGTATACATAGAAGGAATGGGCATAAAGTAAATGATATGATAATAGAAATGTGATTAAACATGCAAAGGATTTCTAACAGGAGATCTGAAAAGGAGCAAGCAGAAAATGATAAATAACATTACAGGAAGAAGTACAAAATTATATTATAGTAGAGGGAAAGAGGGGAGGGAAATTAACATTGTTTGAGGGGTACTCTCATATGATTTGGTTCAAGGAGGGAATAATAAAATTAAGTATATAAATCTAACTAGCTCTATAGGCAGTAAGAGGGGAAAGGGGAGGAAAGGGGAGGCTAAGCTAAAAAGGAGGGAAGAAGTAGTAAAGGTAAAGGGGAATAAAAGGGAGGGGGGCTTAAAGAAGGAAGGGAAGACTGTGAGAGGTGGTGGTCAAAAGTGTAAACTCTATTGAGGAGGGAAAGGGAGATGGGAGAACTAAAAGCACAAAAGGTGAGAAAGAGGATGGGGGGAAGATACAGATTACATGGATGGAATACACTTTCCCATAAAACAGAGATGGATAGCAGAATGGATTAAAAGCCATAATGCAACAATATGTTGTTTACAAGAAATCCATTTGAAATGGGGGGATACACACAGGGCAAAGGTAAAAGATTGGAGCAGAATATATTGTACTTCAGCTGATGTAAGAAAAGCAGGGGTAGCTATCCTAATCTCAGACAAATCAAAAGCAGAAATAGATCTAATTAAAAGAAATAAGAAAGGAAGCTCTATCTTGCTAAAAGGCAACATAGACAATGAAACAATACCATTATTAAACATGTATGCTCCAAGTGGTATAGCATCTAAATTCTTAGAGGATAGGTTGGAGGAGTTGCAGGAAGAAATAGACAGCAAAACTGTACTACTGGGGGAACTAAATCTACCCCTCTCTGAACTTGATAAATCTAACCTTAAAATAAACAAAAAAGAAGTTAAGGAGGTAAATAAAGCTCTGGATAAGGTAGATATGATAGATCTCTGGAGAAAATTGAATGGGCATACAAAGGAATATACCTTTTTCTCAGTAATACAGGGCACATATACAAAAACTAACCATGTTCTTGGGCATAAAAACCTCACAATCCAGTGCAGAAAGGCAGAGAATCAATGCATCCTTCTCAGATCATAATGCAATAAAAATTATATGTAATAAAAGGCCATGGAAAGATAAAACAAAAATTTATTGGAAACTATATAATCTAATTCTAAAGAAGGAATGGGTTGAACAACAAATTATAGAAACAATCAACAATTTCATTCAAGTGAATGAAAATAATGAGACAACCTACTAAATCTTACGGGATACTGCAAAAGCAGTTTTTAGGGGAAGTTTTATATCTTTGAATGCTTAAATGAATAAAATAGAGAAAGAGAAGATCAATGACTTGGGCATGCAGCTGAAAAAGCTAGAAAAGGTACAAATTGAAAATGCCCAGGTAAATATCAAATTAGAAATACTGAAATCCAATGGAGAGATTAATAAAGTTGAAATTAAGAAAACTATTCAACTAATAAATAAAACTAATTGTTGACTTTATGAAAAACCTAATAAAATTGGTCAATTTGATTTAAAAAAAGAAAACCAAAATACCAACATGAAAAATGAATGAGGTGAACTCCCCTGCCACAAGCCAGAAATTAAAACAATAATTAGAAATTACTTTGCCCAACTTTATGCCCATAAATATGAAAATATGAATGAAAAGAATAAGTATTTTAAACAATATAAATTGCCCAGGTTAACAGAACAGGAAGTTGAATACTTAAACAACCCCATCTCAGAAAAATAAATTGAATAAGCCATTAACAAACTCCCTAGGAAAAAATCTCCAGAGCCAGATGGATTTACAAGTGAATTCTATCAAACATTTAAAGAACAGTTAAGTCCAATACTATACGGACTATTTGGGAAAACTGAGGAAGAAGGAGTCCTCTCAACTTTTTTTATGATACAAATATGGTTTTGATACCTCAACCAGGAAGAGTCAAAATAGAGAAAGAAAATTATAGACCAATTTCTCTAATGAATATAGATGCAAAAATTTTAAATACGATTTGAAGATAAAGAATATAGCCACTTATCAGGAGACTAATACATTATGATCAGGTAGGATTCATACAAATTCAGGGCTGGTTCAGTATTAGGAAAACTATTAGCATTATTTATCATATCAACAACAAAACTAACAGAAATCACATGATTATCTCAATAGATGCAGAAAAACTTTTGACAAAATACAATACCCATACTTATTAAAAACTCTGGAGAGCACAGGAATAAAGGGAACTTTCCATAAAATAATAAGCAGTATCTATCTAACACCTTCAGCAAGCATTATATTCAATGGAGATAAGCTAGATTCATTTCCAAAAAGATCAGGAGTGAAACAAGGATGTCCCTTATCACCACTATTATTCAATATGGTACTAGAAATGTTAGCTGTAGCAATAAGAGAAGGAAAAGACATCAGAGGAATTAGAATAGGCAAAGAAGAAACTATATTATCACTCTTTGCAGATGATATGATGATATACTTAGAGAATCCCAGAGATTCAAGTAAAAAACTATTTGCAATAATAAAGAACTTTGTCAAAGTTACAGGTTACAAAATAAACCTGGAAAAATCTTCTGTATTTCTATATATTGGTAAAAGAAAAAAAAGCCCAACAGCAAGAGATAAAAAGAGAAATCCCATTTAAAGCTAGGATAGGCACTATAAAATATTTGGGAGTTTACCTGCCAAAACAAACCCAGGGACTATATAAACTCTATTAGAAGACACTTTTTGCACAAATAATGTCATATATAAGTAACTGGAAAAACATCATTTGCTCATGAGTAGGCTGAGCCAATATAATAAAAATTTCAATGCTACCTAAATTAATTTACTTATTTAGTGCCATACTAATTAAACTATTAGATAATTACTTTCTAGAGCTGGAAAAAAATAATATCAAAATTCATCTGGAAGAACAAAAGGTCCAGAATATCAAGGGGACTAATGAAAAGAAATGCAAGAAAAAGTGACCTAGCACTACCAGATCTCAAATTGTATTATAAAGCAGCAATTATCAAAAGCACTTGGTACTGGCTAAGAAACAGAAGGTAGACAAGTGGAATATGCTAGGTATTCAAGACACACTAGGCAATGAATATAGCAATCTACAATTTGATAACCCCAAGAACTCCAGCTTCTTGCATAAGAACTCACTGTTCGACAAAAATTCCTGGGAAAACCAATCAACAGTGTGGTGAAAACTAGGCATAGACCAATGCCTGACACTATACAAAAGAATAAAGTCCAAATGGGTACATGATCTAGGTGTAATGATTGATACTATGGACAAATTGGTGGAGCAAGGTATAGTGTATTTATCAGATTTATGGAGAAGGGAAGAATTTTTGACTAGAGATAGAGAGCATTTTGAAGTGCAAGATAGATAATTTTATTGCATCAAACTGAAAAGTTTTTGCACGAACAAACCCAATGCAATCAAGATTTGTAGGGATGCAGAAAACTTGGTAAGAATTTTTGCAGCTAGTGTCTGTGATAAAGGCCTCATTTCTAGAATATATAGAGAACTGAGTTGAATGTACAAAAATACAAGTCATTCCCCAATTGATAAGTGGTCAAAGGATATAAACAGGCAGCTTTCAGAGAAAGAAATTGAAGGTATTTATTGTCATATTAAAAAATGCTCTATATCACTGTTGATTAGAGAGATGCAAATCAAAACAACATCACTCTATCAGTTTGGCAAATGTGACAGAACAGGAAGATGATAAGTTTTGGAGAGGATGTGGGAGAGTTGGAACACTAATTCACTGCTGGAGGAGCTGTGAGCTGATCCAACCAATCTGGAAAGCAATTTGGAACTATGCCCAAAGGACTACAAAAATATGCATACCCTTTGACCTAGCAATATCGCTTCTAGGACTGTATCCCCAAGAGATCATAAAAATGAGAAAGGGTCCCACATGTACAAAACTATTTATAGCAGCATTCTTTATGGTGGCCCACAACTAGAAATCAAGGGGATGCCCATCAGTTGGGGAATGGCTGAATAAATTATGGCATACAAATGTAATGGGATACTATTGTGCGATTAGAAATGATGAACAGGAAGACTTCAGAGAGGCCTGGAAAGACTTAGATGAACTGATGCTGAGTGAAAGGAGCAGAACCAGGAGGACTTTGTGAACAGCAACGCCTACAGAGTGCGAGAGGTTTTTCTGGTAGACTTGGAATTTCATTGCAATTCGAGGACTTAAAAAAATTCCCAATGGTCTTTTAAGTCAAAATGCCATCCACATCCAGAGAAAGAACTATGGAAGTTAATTGCAGAATGTTGGCAGATGATTTTTTGTGTGTATTATGTTTTGGCTTGTTATATGATATCTCCCTTTGATTTTAATTCTTCTATACAGCATGACTACAGTGAAAATGTATTTAATAGAAATGTATGTGTAGAACCTATATAAAATTGTATGCTACCTCAGGGAGGGAGCAGGGAAGTAGCGGAGAGGAAGAGGAAAAAATTCTGTTATATGGTAGTGATTGTAGAACACTGAAAATAAATAAAATTAGTTTTTAAAAAAATGTTTAATTCTGAGAATGTTGTTTTTTATTCTTGGCTCGTAGGTGCATACAAGAACTGGTATCTTGCTAGATATTCACAGCACTGCAGCAGTAAGTATATTCTGATTAATTAGGCTAGGGAGAGGAGAGATGGTGCTATCAGATTGATTATTCATTGATCATTGATCATTTCCCTCCTGAAGATAGCATTTGTCTTTGTTATGTGTCTGGAAACTTCAAATTCTGGATAATGATAGCAAAAAAGCTAAATTTATTTAATTTAATCTTCCTTAAATAAGGCAAATGACAACGTTTTCATGTTTAATTCAATTCCATCTAAGATTTATTATGTAGCTATTATATGTAAGGCAATGTGCTAAGTATTGAAGATAAAAAGACAAAAATAGTAGCTATCCTTGCCTTCACTTAGCTTACCTTATGCTGTGAAGTTATGGCAATCATTCAGGTAAGTAAATGTAAGGTAATTTGAGGAGGTAGAAAACGCTAGAATGAAAGGATTTGTAGATAAATGAAAGGATCTGTAGATATCCTCTCATGCAACTCAGCAACATATACTATATATATATATATATATATATATATATATATATATATACATATATACACATATATATGTATATATGTGTGTGTGTGTGACTGTGTATGCTTTTAGAGAGATAGATAGAAAGAAATATAGACATAGATTCCTATATCTATCTATCGATCACATATCTAAGTTATTGAAGTTATAGTCTTAGAGAACTTCCTTAGGCACTGAGGGCTTAAAAGACTTGTCCATTATCACACAGCTAGTAGCTGTTGGGAAGAGTGGGGACTTGAACCCCAACTCTTCCAAACACTGAACCCAGCACTCCAATCATATGTTTCCCTCCTTCCCACTCTCTTGTCCTTTCACCTCAAGCAAATGAGCACCAAGAAGAGACCACATTCAGGTTTTCAGAAAAGCTAGATTTGAGGACAAAGTGTTTCCTGTATTCAGAAAAATAAAACACTATCTAAATAAGCTCAGAAGGAAAATAATTATACTTTGTTTGAATTGGAGCATTGTCAGAACAACATTACCACATACATCATTCCCACCCTTTTTCAAAGAGAGCCATTTAAAAGTCTATGAGAAAGGAGAAAGTTAAGTGAACAAATTTTAAATTTCTCCAAATTCAGAGATAATTAGGAAAATATAAAGTTGAAACTATGAGCATATGAGAAAAATAATCAATGGAAGAATGAAAATATGATGAGATATGTCCTGAGTCATAAGCCATAAACATGCAAATCACTGGCCCAGAGGTTTTCCTTTGGCATTTGTCTAATCCTGTAACTATTCAGCACAAGCAAACAGAAACTATCTGGCCCTGCTTAAAACATTGTTTTGTTCATTTTTTCATTTTCTTCAGCAGTTTTGTAAAGCAAAATTTCATCTGTCATAAAAAATAGAAATTATAAATAAAAAGGAATCTGAATCACCTTGAATGTTTTGTGTTTGAGATCATTTAGTTTCTCTATGCATGAACAGTAGTTGAATAATGTCAGTTAGAGTGAATACTATGCTGCAGTAAGGCCAGTTAGAAAGGAACTGAAAGCATAAATAAATTATAATTGAATCATAGACCTATTCTAAAAGCATGTTCTTTGCTAATTTAGATTTTTGTGTTGAGTCAGAAAGTTGTTACAAAGAGTCACAGATTCATGTCTGAAGTGATTAGGATATAAGAGTTTCATATTCCAACTAAAGGAACAAATGCAAATTTGGGATCAAGCTCATGAATAATTTGTTCTCCCATCATAAAAAAATAAATCAATGAAATCTATTGCATTGTTAACCTGAAGCATTTCATTTTGGCCTCAAAGAGCTTTCTGTAACTAAAAGATAGTGGACAAAAGGATCAATCTCTACTCCGGTTGGTGTTCAAAGCAATAAATTACTGCATCTTATCAGCATTTTTCAGCTTCCACTTAAGGCTGTTGTTTAGATGTTACTATAGGATTGCCACTGTTTTCTGCTGCCCATGAGCAAAATTTGTAGAAAACAAAGACAAGTTATGACTTTAATGTCTAAACATATATTTTGCATTATCAAAAACATTCAAGTACAGTTATTCATTTCAGAAGGACAATGGTTTTTTACTTTGGCACAGAAAAAGTGAAAACCCTACAGTTTTCTTTGCAGTAAATTAGTCATATGTTATAACACTTCAATAAGAGTTTTTGGACACGTATTCAGTCATTTTGCACCAAGAGCTCAGAGCTTTTCTATCTAAAAATGCATCTTTTTGCATTTGGGTTTATATTCTTAAGATTAGATTTTACCTACTTTATTGTGTATGTGCCTACATATTTGCAAGCTGTCTAATTTTAAATATAAGCTACTTGAGGGCAGGGGCTGTTTCTACCTCTCTTTGTATCTCTAGCACAGTATCTAGCACACAGTATGCACTTAATAGATACTTGTTGCTTGCTTGAATGATTGACTAGCAGGCATTTTCACTCAAGGGGTGAAAGCTAGCATACTTTATTATCTTAGTAACTGAAATAGTTTAGATATGGATCCATGCTTGTCCCACACTTATTTCTCCTTGAGGAACTTTGATAGATTGTATGTAGCTGCACTGGATTGGTCTTACCCTCTGACTGATGACTGCTGCCAACCTAGCTTATCGTCAGTTCTTAGTTTGACATGAACAGATCATCAAGGTTAAGCATTATTGGGAATCTCACCCATTTTACATTTAACAGCAGAGTTGACAGACATGGGCTAGGGGTGCCTTCTGTCTTATCACTCAGCATCTATTGAGATATGTCTTTCTAATCACTTGTCTCAAGTGGGCAGGGTAATTCTCTGTGCTAGAAAAGAGATAGTGGAAAAGATAGCAATGGCAGTCAGGCCTCACTTTGCACTACAGTATAGGGAGTAAAGTGCTAGATCCGGCCCCAGGGGATCAGAGTTCAAATTCTAGCTATGCTACTTATTATGTATATGGCATTTGAAAAGTTATTTAGCCTGTCTGGTCAAATTTCTCTCACTTTTTCAAATTGTGGATTTCAACCATGTGATATATCTTTCCTTCTCTAAGTCCTATGATTCTTACCATCCTAGATTTACGCAGCAACATACCTTGTTTATACAATTTTCTGAGACAAAACTCTCAAATATTAACCTTATGGTCCTAACGCATCATAAAATTCTAACATCCACTATTAGATCATTTGCACCTAACATATTTATCCAACATTGCTCAGTCAGAGACTCAAAGAATTATGTAGCTAAAAGTGACTTTTGATATTAACTGTTTCATCTGTGGGCATGACTTTCCTATATAGCATCCCAAAGCAAGTAGCCATCCAATATAGGACCGCAGAATGATCTGATGATGTTAGAGGTGACCATGGACAAATCATCTAGCCTCAGGTTCCTAGTTATAAAACTACGGTATTGCAGTTTTTGACATCGGAGCTCTCTTCCAACTGTAGACTTACTATGATCTATTTGAATACATCTAGTGACAGGGAGATCATTGCCTATCAAGAAAACCCTTTTATATTGAGGTAGCTTGAAATATTAAAAATTCTTCATAACAAGATTTCATCTGCTTCCCTGTAATTTCAAGCAATTGATATTAGTTATCCCCTAGGGAGTCATATTGATTAAGTCTAATAGAATTCTATTGAACAAACATTTAATAAGGATCTATTATATGTGTGACAGTGTGTTAGACACTGGAATTCTTTTTTTGTTTCTTCATTTAGTTTGAATTCAGTATCAGTATCAGTATGGAGAACATGACAAAGTCTCCCGCAACCATGAGCTGAGGGATAGAAAAGTTAAATGATTTTCCCATGATAACAAAGTATAAGCATATAATAATAACTTTCTGAATAATTCACTATTCATGTAAGCTCCTATGCATAGAACAGTGACTTACATGCAGTAGATAACTAATGATTTTTTTTAAATTTTTTTTTTTAGGCAGAGTTAAGTGACTCGCCAATGGTCACACATCTAGTAAGTGTCTGAGGCCATATTTCAAATCAGGTCTTCCTGACAACAGGGCCAATGGCCTATCCATTGCACCACCTAGCTACCCCTGGTACTTAATAAACGCTTACCGATTAACTAATTCAGAATACATGCATGCACACACACACACACACACACACACACACAGTTTTGACTTAAAGCAGACTTTACATGTAGACTCACAACCAAAGTTCCATACAGCTGCAAAATTATAAAGTGGCATAGTATTTTCATATGTCACATAGTCTTGGGAATTATTTGGTATTCAATTAGCACAATTTGGCTATACTATAGGTGCAAATAGACAGCATAAAACATGAGAAGAAATTTTCACAATTAAATAATCTTCTGGTTAAGAGTAGAAGGACGATTGTAATGGAATTCTCAGTCTCAACATTTATATTTAGCAGACTGACTATTCTTTTTTCCCCTACATTCCTTAGAGAATTCTATTTTTATTTAACTTAATAACAAGCTTTTAATATTTTAACTTTAAAGAAAAAGATTCAAAATTTTCAGTGGAAACATCTTGGTTTCCCAAGTTCACTCAGTTTTACCAAATATGTCATGGTGTCAGTGAAAAGACTGGGTACTAGTCAGATGACCTTTTTGGTCATTCCCAAATTCTCTTACTCAATGTCTTAAGATACAGTTTTATTCATATTTTAATTCCTTGCCCACTAATACTCATTATCTCTGTGTTCACATGGACTAGGTTCAAACCTGGAACTTTATCCCATAGGGTCAATTTCTCTTTTTGACTCATTGCTCCCATGCTAGAGTTTCATTCTGAAAAATCTACACAATGAAGCCCAGGTACTACTTTATGTCTTACCTCTTCTCCAAATGTAGAAGGATTCCCAATTCCCGTATGACTCAATATATGTTACTCCAAGGAAAATTAATAAAATGAAAAAGATATTAAAGGAGCCCATATAAAAATAGGAAAAAATATAAATTTTCCAAATAGCCCATCAGGTTTGTGTCAAAAGAAATAGAACTTGGGGTTGCTATCAGCGCCAGCTTTAATCACTCTGTGAAAGTATTGCTTATAAGCCAATAATTCATCATTCATTCATTAGGTTCTTGAGATGTGCAAGTCATTTGGAGAGATAAAGAAAGGCAAAAAAACATATCCCTGCCCTCAAGGAGCTCATGTTCTCTGGAGAGAGACAACGGGGAATGATTATCTGTCTACAAGATGTTCACTTGCTGGAATAGTAATATTATAGCTGGAATAGTAATCTCAGAAGGAAGGCATTAGAATTAGAGAAGGAGGAAAGGAGCAAGAAAAGGCCTGAACATCTGATATTTGTCCTAGGAGATACATAAAGCAAAACAGAATCTCAGAAATTTTATGATTTGCAAAGCCCTGAAACGGCATCTTAACTTGAAGTCTAAAGACCTATGGTATAGTGATTAAAGTCTAGCTTTAGTCAATTACTTTCAGTAAGTGATTGGCAAATGACTCAACCTCTCTGTTTCTTCATCCACAAACTGAGGGGTTTGGAATTAGTAAGCTCTCAAGTCCTTTCCAGCTCTAAGCCTATGATGCTATGACTTGAATTCTAATCCCAAGTCTACATGTGTGATCTTGGGCAAATCACTGAGGCAGTTAGCTAAGATAGAGCACTGAGCCTAGAGTCAAGAAGAACTAAGTTCAAATTCAGCCTCAGATACTAGCTTTTTGAGCCTGGGAAAGTCCCTTAACTGTTCCATGCCTCAGTTTCCCCAACTGTAAAATGGAGGCAATAATGATACCTATAATAAGTTATTGCTGTGAGGATCAAATGAAATCATGTTCAAAAATCATGTGGTACAGTGTCTGACACACAGTAGGTAACATATAAATGCATATTCCCCTTAACCTCTCTGACCTTCAATTTTCCTATTTGACGGATTTGATAAGCTCTAAGGTCCCTTTTAGCTCTTTCTATTTATCATCCAAACCTATAAAAATATTGTCCATAATGACATACTTAGTAAATGAAGAAATCAATACTGACATCTTTTCTTTTGAACGCCCTTAAAAGAGCAAGACAGAGAAAAAAAAGACTTCTTACCTTTAAAGACGGTGTTCTCATGTGGAAAATAATAATTTCAACAATAAAAAAGAAATGAGAAATAAATCAAAACAAAACAAAAATAAATATCAACTTACTGAGCAAAGATTAAGAACTTTTAGCAGCAAACTGTTGCTAAACTTGGCAGTTAAGAATCTACACTTTTTACAGAAGAGATTAAGCCACATTTATAGGATTATAGCAGAATTTTTCTAACAAATTCTTTATGTATAGGGGTCAATATAAAATATTAGTTTTTCCTTTGGCTACTTTAATTGGACTTGTACTTTTAAGCACCTGCAAACTATGCCAAGGTATGCCTTCTCCCCTTTTCTTTCCCATTACCTCCATTTTATCTTCCACTCTTTATCCCCCTACTTGCTTTTCTTCTACTTTCCTTTTGTCTCTTCTTGCCTCTCATGAAATGCTCAAAGATGGGAAGGGGTCGAGGAAGTGGTGGTGGTGGTTTTCCCAACTCAGACTCTGGAGGTGAGTCAACAAGTTTGGGGTCTCTGACATTCAAAAGACCGTATAGTCATTGCATAGGAGATGGGACAAGACAGAGTTATGCATTTCTGCCAGCAGTCCACCTATGACTTTTGAGTTACTTTCTGTCTCTAACTGTACGAGCCCATGAACAAACATTTATTAGCACTGTATGAAGCAGACACTTTTCTAAGTATGGCACTTCTTAAGCTAAAAGTAGAAAATGGAACCAAAGGAGAAACTTTCTTAAGTTAGTCAAGGACATCGATTGAGTACCTACGTTATTCTAGGGACAATACAGAAGGAAGTGGAATTATAGTGGGTTAAGAAAAGCAATTAAGTAACACATTTACTGCAAAGATTGGCTCATTTGAAATTTATAAAGAGTGACTGCCAGAACTCTATAAATATTCATTAGTGATTACTCACAAGAGTCCATGAAGTACATTGGTATTGTTGTGCCAATTTTAAAGATGAGGAAATTGAAGCATTGATAGATTATTAATTAAGTGGTCCTGTGTCAAACAACTAGCCAGCAGTGTAGTCCAGGCAAAACTTTGAAGCCCTTGAGTGTAAAGTTGATAGATTACCATGTTGAGTATTCTCTTGATAGAACTGAGGGCAGATTCTTTTAATAGTAGAAAAATCATGTGTGGTGGCAGAGAGAGAGAGGTGCACTGTATTTTATCTTTCTTGACATAAATAATAAATACCACTTTAGAAAATGGCTCCATTTCTAGTGTAAACAGGAAGGCATATCTAATTCCCGTGTTTGCCTTCCTTAACTCTAGCTCTTGCACAAGGTCCAACAACAGAACTCCTTACCTTAGACCTCTAAGGCCAGTAACAGGCTTTAGATAAGAAAGTTACATTTTTCACTTGTAAAATGGAATAAACTGCCCCCAACACCAGTGCTTATTAGCTGTGTACCTGGGATGAGGAAGTATTTCTGTAGACTTTAAAAACCAATGAAATAAGGCTCATATTTAGAAGCCCATTTGCCCCAAAGAAACATACTCTTTTTGTGCCAAATGATGTTTATCCCTGACTAGTCTGATAACAAATGTATAAAATTAAGTCTTTTACTGAATTTTTTTGAAAATGTTTTTGTGTTTTGTTTTGTTTTTTGCCATCACTCCTAATCACAATCATATTTGCAATTTTTAATCAAATTGTCAATGGAGCCAAGATCTCATTGATATGAATTCCCTCTTCAGGACAGACAGTCATTCGTACATTTTCATCATAACTTATTTTTGTCCATATTTTTCCATAGATCATCCACAGGATAATAAGGTAATAAAGCAGATGAAAATTTCAAAACTGGAGGAGGAGGCAAGTATTGGAATAGGATTAAGATGAATAATATAATACTAGTAATAAATAATAAAATGAGAGATAAATTGGTCCTAGAAAAATAACTAAGAATCTTATAGAACTTCAAGATTTGTAAAGTGCTTTACATTTGTCATCTCAGTTGTTCCTCATAAAAACATGCAGAAATAGGTATTGTTATTCCTATTAGACAAATACGGACATAAGAGGAGAAAAGACTTAAAGTTACATAGTAAGCATCTGAAGTAGAATTCTAAGTCAGTTGCTTGCTACAAGTCTGTAACTCTATTATGATACCAAGCTATATCATACCACTATCACAGATCATAGATTTGTAGCAGGAATGAACATTAAAAGCCATTTATTCCAAATATTACAAGTGAGGAAACTGAAGAATGAAGCGCTAAAATGGATATCAGAGTCATTAAGCTTAATCCTTTTAATTTTTTGCCAGTGTCATTTTTCAGTCGTGTCTAACTCTTTATGGCTCCATTTGGGTTTTGTTGGTTTTTTTTGTTTGGTTGGTTTTTTTTTTTTTTTTTTTGCAAAGAAAGTAGAACAGTTTACCATTTTCTTTTCCAATTCATTTTACAGATGAGGAAACTGAAGCAAAAAACATTAAGTGACATGCCTAGGGTCATACAGCTAGTAAGTGTCTGAGTCCAGATTTGAACTCAGGAAGAGGAATCTTCCTGATTCCAGGCCTGGTTCTCTATGCACTATAGCACCACCTAGCTGTCCATTTAATTTTACAGATAAGGAAAGTAAGGTTTAGGAGGTTAAGTGACTCACCCAATGACAGAAATTGTCAGTCAGAATTTGCTCCAGGTCCTCTGACTTTACATAAGGAACTGATTCTTTCCAGGGAAATATGCTGCCTTTTAATGCACTAGAAGGTGCTCTGTTTTTTTTTCTTAACATTTCATGGTTAAGGGTGCAAGACATGTTATCTTTATAACACAAGTTATATGTCTTATAAATTGTAATTCTTGCTTCATAATTGGCTCCACTTTTCTGATTAAGCAACGCCATAGTAGTACATTTTATGCCACCTAAGTTGTATGTATGTGGTTCTTAATTCAAAATAGATGGGGGAGGGGGGTAGAGCCAAGATGGTGGACTAGAAAGACACACATACGCAGGGTGACCCCACACAGCCCATAAAATACCTGTAGAGAGGGATTCTCAAAAAATTCTGGAGCAGCAGAAGTGGAGAACAACAGAGTGGAGAAGATTTACAGGCCAGGGTGACCTGAAAGGCCCATGGGAAACGTTGGTTGCACCAAAGGTGGAACGGAGAACGGAGCCCAGCCCAGCCTTGGCCATGTGGCATGGCATAACGAGACTCTGGGAGGAGGACACCTAGGGGGCAGAATCTCCAGTCGCAGTAGCAGGTCCTCAGATCCCTCAACCCACAGGTACCAAAGGTCAGTGATGGGGTTTTTTCAGCTGGCCAGGAAGGATGAAGGGCCTTCCCATAGCTCCAGCCTCGGACAGCAGCCCACAGAGGCCACATTGGACAGGCAGCAGCAGTTCTCACAGCAGCCCAAGACCATTGTTGGATCATAAAAGCCCCTGGGGTCTCTGAGGAGATGATTCTTGCCTCCCGCTGTGTAGAGGCCCTGAGGGAGATTGGTGGTCCTGCCCCCCACAGCTTGACTGAATCTTAGACCTCTAATGCTGACTTGGTGAAACTGGAAGCCAGGTGGCTGTGGAGAGGAAACTCTGCTAAGATTCTGGGCACAAAAATCCCTTTCTATGCCCAGATCAGTACATGATTGATTGTGGCACCTTGGAGGAATTGAGATTTTACAGATTCCCAGAGTATACCCTACTCTTGTCAAAGGACTCAAAAGTCAAGTAACTGGTTGGGAAAATGCCCAAAAAAGGGAAAAAAATAAGACCATAGAAGGTTACTTTCTGGATGAAAAAATATCTCCTCCCATCCTTTCAGATGAGAAAGAACAATGTTTACCATCAGGGAAAGACATAAAAAAAAAATCAAGGCTTCTGTATCCCAAACATCCAAAATAAATATTCAGTGGGCTCAGGCCACAGAAGAGCTCAAAAAGGATTTTTAAAAACAAGTTAGAGAGGTGGAGGAAAAACTGGGGAGAGAAATGAGAGAGAGATGCAAAAAAAGCATGAAAAGCAAGTCAACAATTTGCTAGAGGAAAGCCAAAAAAATGCTGAAGAAAATAGGCCAACTCAATTGGCAAAAGAGGTTCAAAAAGCCAATGAGGAGAAGAATGCTTTAAGAAGCAGAATTAGCCAAGTGGAAAAGGAGGTACTTTGAAATAGTTCTTTAAAAATTAGAATGAAACAGATGGAGGCTTATGAGAAACCAAGAAATTAGAAACCAAAACCAAAAGAATGAAAAAAATGGAAGATAATGTAAAATATCTCTTTGGACAAACAACTGACCTAGAAAATAGATACAGGAGAGAAAATTTAAAAATTATGGAACTACCTGAAAGCCTTGACCAAAAAAAGAGTCTAGACATCATCTTTCATGAAATTATCAAGGAAAACTGCCCTGATATTCTAGAAGCAGATGGCAAAATAAATATTGAAAGAATCCACGGATCACCGCCTGAAAGAGATCCAAAAAGAGAAACTCCTAGGAACATTGTGACCAAATTCCAGAGTTCTCAGGTCAAGGAGAAAATATTGCAATCAACTAGAAAGAAACAATTCAAGTATTGTGGAAATACTAGGACTAAAACCAAGAATCACCTACCCAGCAAAACTGAGTATCATACTTCAGGGAAAAAATGGTCTTTAAATGAAATTGAGGACTTTCAAGCATTCTTGATGAAAAGATCAGAGCTGAAAAGAAAATTTGACTTTCAGACACAAGAATGAAGAGAAGCATGAAAAAATAAACAGCAAGGAGAAGTCATAAGGGACTTACTAAAGTTGAACTGTTTACATTCCTACATAGAAAGACAATATTTGTAAGTCTTGAAACTTTTTTCAGTATCTGGGTAGTTGGTGGGATTTCACACACACACACACACACACACACACACACACACACACAGAGCACGGAGTGAATTGAATAGGATGGAATCATATCTTAAAAAATGAAATTAAGCAGTGAGAGAGAAATATATTGGGAGGAGAAAGGGAGAAATGAAATGGGGCAAATTATCTCTCATAATAGAGATAAAAGACTTTTCAGTGGAGGGAAAAAGAGGGGAGGTGAGAGAAAAAAAACATGAAGCTTACTCTCATCACATTTGACTAAAAGAAGGAAAATGCACACTCATTTTGATATGAAAACCTATCTTACAATACAGGAAAGTGGGGAAGAAGGGGATAAGCAGGGTGGGGGAGATGATGGAAGGGAGGGCAATGGGAGGAGGGAACAATTAGAAGTCAACACTCTTGGGAAGGGACAAGGTAAAAAGAGGGAATGGAAGAAATGGGGTGCAGGATAGGATTGAGGGAAATATAGTTAATTTTACACAACATGACTACTATGGAAGCCATTTTCAAAACTACACAGATATGGCCTATATTGAATTGCTTGCCTTCCCAACGGGAATGGGTGGGGAGGGAGGGATGAAGAGAAGTTGGAAGTCAAAGTTTTAGGAACAACTATTGAGTATTTTTCCTGCAACTAGGCAATAGGGGCAATTAGAATGCTTGGTATTTTGGGGTTGGGGGAGGGGAGAAATGGGGAGAAAATTTGGAACCCAAAATTTTGTGAAAATGAATGTTAAAAGTTAAATAAATAAATTTTAAAAAATAATTAAAAAATAAAATAGACCACAGTCTCCCTAGGTAATAAATACTATCTCCACTATTCTATCAGTCACCTTCAAGTGAAAGAGGGTATCAGTGTTAATATGTAATGTAACAAGGAAACAGAAATAAAATATCTGAGATGGTAAAAACTAAGGACAAGCATATGTTAGTGCAAAATTAGTATGGGGAGGAGCCTAAATCTTTGACCATTTACCAGCAAAATCTCTAAAGTCTTCAGTGCTCCTCTGACCTTCAAACTACATGAAGTTGTAACTCACTCCATTATTGGTGGATAGCATATCAGTTCAAACAAGGATATGTCTTTCAGTCAATTGGTCAATAAGCATTTGTTGAACATATACTTTGTTCCAGGAACCATGTATTTGATAGGGAATAAGGACTGACTAGCGATTTTACTCTTATATGAACTCTCAGATAAAAAAACTACTTACCACCACCACCATCAAAGTAGGTCAATACCTTCTATGCAAACAAACTCATAAGAAACAACAGCATGAGAAGTTAATGCTCAGTTTCACAGCTCTCTATACATTATGAAATATTGCTTTTCAGGTATTAAGGATACAATAAAAAAGAAAAACTTTGCCCTTGAGCTTACTTTCTAACCAAGGTAACAATACACACATACACATACATAAACATACACATATGTATAGAAATGAATATTCTTTGATCTAGCTTCTAAATAGGTTATTTCAGCACTTCAAGAATCCATGATTTCAAGGGCAGGGATATGTTTATTATTTTATGTATAATATAATTGGTTTTCCTGAATTTCTGTGGCTGAACAAATGTATCACTTAGTAGCCAGATTTATAGTGACGAGCCATTGTAAGTTTAGTAAGGCTGATTCACTAGACCCATCTCTACTACTTATAAAGTTAGTCAGCTTTCCCTTGCTTCAAAAAAAAACCACCTTGAATTTGGCCCTGCTGTACCCTCGAACTAGCATCTTATATCTCTTCTCTTTTTTTACAGCCAAATGGAGTAGGAATGGGGAAGGTAAAGGAAATTTCTGTACATATATTACATCCAATTGCTAACATTCTCCTCACTTCTCAAATGCTTTGCAACCTAAATTCAGGTACTATTTATTAACTTTAGATGTTACCAAAACAGGCATCTCTAAAATCACTAGCATTCTCTTCATGGCTAAATCCAATTATTTTTCTCAAGTCCTGAATTCTGCCAATTTTAACACTGTTGACCATCCCCTTTCTCCTTCTTCCTTTCTTTTCCGCTGATTCTATCTCTTTTCTCCATGGTTTTCTTTCTACCTTTATGACTCTGCTTTGTCATTCTCTTGTTTGCTAGATGACCATCCATGTCCTTCTTTATAGGTTTGGGCTTTATTCTCAACCTCCTCTTATCTCTCTACCCTTCTTCATTTGGACCTATCATTAACTAATATGAGTTCAATTATAAAATCCAAGAAAATAATTTGCAAATCAAAATATCATCATCATGTCTCATCATCTCATCTTGAACATCATTAATTCTCCCCCTATATTTCCAACCTGGCAAGTCATAATAGACATCTAAATGGATCAATTAAAAACATTTGTTAAGCACCAACTCTGAAGGGAGGAAGGGAATAAGCATTTATTGTGCACCTATTATGTGCCAAACATATTGCAAAGTGCATTGCAATTACCATCTCATGTAATCCGATATGATCCTTACCACAGCATTATGAGGTAGTTAAGCAACTTAATCAAGTGTTAAGGATACAAAGACAAAGATGAAACAGCTTTCCCCCTGGAAATTGCCTTCTGTCAGGGCAAAATATATGGACATCTATAAATTATACATATATATAAAATACTAGGTAATTTTGGGAAAGGAACTAGAAATTGAAGGATCAATAATAGTCTCATGTAGAAATTAACACAACATCAATTTTGAAGAAAACTACAGTTTCTAAGAGGCAAAACAGAAGAAGAGCATTCCAGACAGAGGCAGGAATATTGGGTGTGAGGAGCAGAAAGAATGCCATTTTGGTTAGAACACAGAATATTTACTGAGGAATAATATTTAAGAATATTGGAAAGTTAAGTTGGAACTGGGTTGTGAATGATTTTAAATGTCAAGCCAAGAGAATGTATTTAATTTTAAATATAATAGGGAAATTCATGGAGTTTAATGAATGACATGGCCAAATCAATGCTACAGGAAAATTACTTTGGCAACTGTGAAAGGTAGATTGGAACAAGGAGGAACTTGAGGTAAGGACTTGAGCTGTCACTGCAGTAGTCCAGTTAAGAAATAATAAGAACTGATTTAGGCTGGTGGCTATAGGAATGAAAAGAAGGTGCTAAATCAGAAAGGTGGTTTGCATGTCAAATTGACAAGACTCACAACTCATCTGATACTTAGAGTGAGGGAGAATGAAGAATGTTCCTGATGAAACTTAGGAACTGAGAAGTTGATGGTATATTATATGAAAACATATATATTCAGTAAAAGGAATTGGTTTGGGAAAAGACATAATGAGTTCTATTTTGGACACGCCAAATTTCAGATGACTAATTCAGGTTATCTAATTTGAAATATCAAGCAGTTAGCTGGTTGAAGATTGGATTTCAGGACAGAGATTTAGATTAGCTGCATAGATTTGGGAATCATCTGCATAGAGGTAGTGATCAAATCCAGGAGAACTCATACTCAGCATGACCAAAACTGAACTCATTAACCTCCACCTCCAGCTCCATCTTTTCTTTGAATTTCCCTATTTCTGTCAAGTGCACCACCATCTTTCCAATAATTCATGTTCACAACATGAGAGCTTTCCATGACCCCTGATGCTCCCTTAACATCCATAGTCAATCAATTATCAGTTCTTGCCAATTTCACCTCATAGGATAACACGTTTATAATTGCAAGGGATCTTAGGTGGTCATCTAATCCAACCTCCTTAATTTATAGGTGAAACTGAGGTTCATAGCATTAAAGTGACTTTCCTAGGGTAAAACATAAAGAAAGTGACAGAATCAGAATTTGAAAACTACTTTTCCACAAAATCCAGGTCCATTTCCATTGATCACATTGATTCCGAAACTTTTTTTAATGGATAAATGAGATGAAAATATTTACTAATCATTCAATGTGTGTTAAGAATTATGATAAGCCCCTTTAACCCAGTAATATTGCTTCTAAGACTGTATCCCAAGGAGATTATAAAAATGGATAAAGGTCCCACATGTACAAAAATATTTAAAGCAGCTCTCTTTGTGGTGGCCCAGAACTGGAAATAAAGGGGATGCCCATCAATTGGGGAAATGGCTGAACAAGTTGTGGTATATGAATGTAATAGAATACTATTGTTTTAAAAGAAATGATGAACAGGAGGACTTCAGAGTGACATGGAAAGACTTATATGAACTGAAGCTGAGTGAAATGAGCAGAAGCAGGAGAACCTAATACACAGTAAAAACCACAGTGTGAGAGGGCTGTTTCTGATAGACTTAGCACTTCACAGCAATTCAAGGACCTAAAACATTTTCAAAGGCCTCTTGAGGCAAAATGGCATCAGCATCTAGAGAAAGAACTGTGAAATAAGAACCCAGAATGAAGCAGAATATTTTCTCTTGAATTATGTTTTGGTTTCTTTTGTGGTTTCTACCATTCTTTTTAATTCCCTCTTCACACAGATAATATGAAAATGGATTTAATAAGACAGCATGCAACCTTGTATGGATTCTACACATATAGACTCAGGGAGGAAGGGGGGAGGGAAGGGGAGAAAATTTAAGACTTATGGAAGTGATTGTTGAAAACCAATAAATAACACAAATACAAAAACAAAAAATACACAAATAAATTAATGTATAAAAAGGTATGTAACAAAAGAATTATGAAAAGCATTGAGGATATAAATTTCAAAGCAAAAAGAGTCCCAGCCATTATGGAACCAATATTCTAGTGGGGAAGATGGAAGAAAGAAAGGAGTGCTTGACCTAGGAGGGATATTTTGGTTTGGAAAGTCACTGGAGTTGTGAATGGAGCTTTAGGAGAATAGATTGGCATACTCTTTCCAGGCACAATAATTCAATTATGATTCAAAACTGAAAAGAGAAGGGGGTGGAGGATAGAGGGCAGGAGATACACAGGAGGCATGGTGGTTGACAATAACTATAGAAGACATCTGACCTCAGATACTATCTGTTTGACTTGAGCCAAATTACTTAACCTCTGTTTGCTTCAATTCCCTCATCTGTGAAACTGACATAGTAATAGCATCTATCTCCCCAGATTGTTTAAATGATCAAATTAGATAATAATTGTAAAGCACTTAGCATAGAACCTGGCACATGGTAAACTCTATATAAATGCTAGCCATTATAGCCATATTGGAGAGTGAAGTAAAGCAAGACTGGAACCTAATTTCATTCTCCATTGCTGGACTGACATTCTTAAAGCATAAGTCTGATCATCTCATTGCCCCACTTCAAAAAAAAATAGCTTCAATAGTTCCTTCTCTTTTTTCTTCTAGAATAAAATAAATGTTCTTCTGGTTGGCAGTTAGAGCCCATCACAACCTGGCTCCAAGCTATCATTTTGGACTGATTTCACATTATCCCTTTTCGCTCATTTTATGTTTCCATCAACTGGCTTGTTTGTTGGATTCTGTACATAACATTTCATTGCCTGTGTGCTTTTGCACAGGGTGTCCCAGATGCTTAGAGTGCTCTCCCTCTTCACTTCTATACCCAAGGATTACTAGTTCACTCCAAGACCCAGCTAATGAACAGCCTGTCACATAAAATCTGGGTTCAAGACCAACTCTGCCTCATATTGGCTGTATGACCCTGGGCAAGTCTATAAATCTCTTCAGTGCCCCCATGAAATTCTCTTTGCTTTAAGCTGCAAAGCAGTGTCTGAACTGTACTTGTAGGCATTTCCTCTTTGAGAATTCTCCATGACAATTAAATCATAGATTCAGTCCTATTCTATGTTATCCTTTATATTGACTCATCTACATGTATAATGTTTCTCTCCAATGGAAAGCAAGCTTCTTCAGAGTAGGGACTGTTCTTTTCCTGTCCTTTTCCCCCAGTTATTAGTTCAATAGTTAATACTTAGTAGGTTCTGTTGTCCTGAAGCCAATTTAACCTCTTCTTGAGTTGCCAAATTTTCCAGAAACACTGGACTCAGGGTATGCAGGAGGATCTGAATGAATCAAGTATTGAAATCTCCCATGAGCTAACATAATTTATTATTGATACCTTTAGTTGGACTCTCAGCATATCCTTGAGGGTCAAACTAGCTACAAGAAAGGCATCTGTCAGTCTGTGCCAAACTGAGAAACTGGTTTTGATCTGGGATCTGTGTAAATAAGCATGCCATCATATCTTCGTAGCCCAGTGTTTCCCAAGGGAAAAGAATGCTGCTTTTGCCATCTTATTTACTCTTGTTCCTCCCCTTTCTGCCCTTCCCCCTCCTATACCACTCCCATTTGAAAGAAGATTGCCCTCCATTCCCTATGAGACTTTTTGAAACTTTTTGTAACTCAAAAATATTCATTGGATCATGAACTCCTTCATATTAGTTATAGATATAGGTATAGGTACATACTCCTTTATACTTAACTTTAAAAGGCCAAGGTCTCCCACTATATCCAGGCCATCTCCAGTCATCTTGATCTACACCTTGCCACTGCTACCAGATGGCTTGCAGAGGAGAAAGTGAGGCTGGTGACTTTGCACAGCCCTGCCTCACTTCAGTCACATTCACTTGTATGCCATGGCATCACCTCTCTGATGTCATGGTCCTCTTTGAGAACAAAGGACGAGTAACAACAGGAGCTCCACATGTATGTTCATTTCTCTTGAAATAGATACAGTTTCAACATGTGTCTCATGGACTCATGATTATTTTTGATCAACAGTTCTTAATAAGTGACTAATGAATTCAACAAAATTGCCAGTTCTTTCTGTTCATATACTTGTCCTTTTTGTGCTTTGTAAAAACTTCTGGAGTTTACACTTTTCTGGCCTAGCCATAAAGATTACGAGGTCTTCTCTGTACAACATGAGGAAGCTTGGAGTAGGACTTTAAGAAATATTTATCTTTATTTATTATTTATATAATATTTAGCTTTATCTGGGAGTTTTTTATTTTACAAAAATTATGACATGTTATTATAACCCCAAAGAAGAGATGTCAGGCTCCCTTGTAGCCTGCATCCTTACAAGATAGCAAATATAAACCAGGTTTTGTTTACACAGTAAACAATACAAAAAGAATGCACACTTCCCCTCTCACTCAGCCCATGTTCCAAGGAGTATAGTAAGGTTTCTCTTTCTCACCCACCCTCCCTCCAGCTCCAAACTATTCCTTTTTTGCTCCTATCTATGTAATCATGGTTTTGTCTTCATTATGTCACTCTTCATTTCAGTGCCCCAGTCTCCTGGACATTCACCGTTAATAGTATATTTTCCCTTCTTCCTAAGAGTTGGTTACATAATACCAAATAGCTAGATTGTGAATGGAGCAGAGTGGAAGTGTGAAGTGTTACAACTCTTCTAGGGTTCCAGGGAGCTAGTACTCTTGGGCTCTTTCTTTATTTCTTCCATTTTGTTTTGTGTTGTGTTTTTCTGCCACTCTAAGAAGTCCAATAATACCTGGCCACACAAAAAGAACCTTTTAGTATTCTGGAAGATTTGGTCTATTCATTGCAATTCATTAACTCACTGATTTTCATGCATATCTGAGTTATGGATCATCTTCCTAAGTGTCCTGATTTCTCTTGGTTCTGGTTGGATCCTTTGGACTTATTCAGCATCTCTCATTGATCCTTCCGGTACAAAGGGGTCACTTACCATTCTCTTCCTGCTTATCTTCCTGATCTCTGTCCTCCTCCTGAGCCATCAGACTAGGAACTAGATAGTGACAGCATTCAGAAAATCCCAAAATAGAGGACTTGTGATACATAAGTTGAGAAGGGACGCTCAAGAGAAGGGAAAGAAGACCTTCATGAGGCAGAAAAACTATACTGACCGTGTGAAACTAAGGAATTGATATTGATAGAAGGAAAGGAGGCAAAAAAGAGAGAACACTAAATTTGGAATCAGAAGATCTGGGTTTGAATCCTGATCTTCTATTTACTACCATGGAGGGCTTAGGTAGCACAGTGGATAAAGCACTGGATCTGAACTCAAATCTGGCCTGAGAAACCACTTAGCTGTGCCCCTGTGGGTATTATTTAATCTCTTTCTCTATTTTTTCATCTATAAAATGAGGGTGATAATAGCACCTACCATTCAG
Source organism: Potorous gilbertii (assembly GCA_028658325.1). NCBI lineage: Eukaryota > Metazoa > Chordata > Mammalia > Diprotodontia > Potoroidae > Potorous > Potorous gilbertii. Next base: position 99,637,447 of record CM053770.1, read on the forward strand.
GGTCAAGAAAGAAATGACAATATTTGTGAAGTGTTTCACAAACGTTAAAATTCTATATAAATACTACTAGTGACAGTTTGAGCATTAGACATCACATGTAAAATGAAGATAGCAATGCTCACCTCTCAAGGCTTTATGAGTAAATAGTTCAACTTAAAATCAACCATTAAAGAAAAAGATACACTAGTTTGACTTTCCCTTCCATTCCCTTCCCTTCCCTTCTCTTCTGGGAAAGACAATATTGGCTTCAGGAGTTCCAAACTTAGAGTAATTTCTCTGAGGTCCCACTCTAGGCTCTTTGTAGTGGCCCACTGAGGTCCTTGGAGAATGACTAAGTCACCAAAACAACCATGCTTTTAACTCTGACCCAGAATAGAAAAGGTTCCTGGCTCACTGCAGACTTTGAAATCCAGAAGAATGTAAGTTCTTTGAAATCAAGAACTCTTTTCCTTTTGCTTCAACACAGACCTTGCAAAAAAAATAAAGCCAATTTCCTATGTTCAATGAGGTCAAATCTAGGATAAAAGTGACATGACAGAGAAGGATAAGAAACTGACTGCCTGACCCTATATGACCTTATTTTTTCCCTTTTCAGAATAGTATCCTCTCTAGATTGTATATAACAAAATGAATAAGTATTTTTTCATATTCTAAATTGTTTTAAAAGTTAATTTTCCCTCATATGTGCTGATTCTAAGTGAGCAGACCAGGAGGACATTGTACAAAACAGCAATAATGTACAATGATCAACTGTGAATGACTTAGCTATTCTCAGCAACAAAGTCAATTCCAAAGGACTTATGATGAAAAATGCTATCACCCTCCAGAGGTAAAAAAAGTGATAGAGTATGACTGTAGATAGAAGTATAGAATTTTTTATTTTACTTTTTTCAATTTTTGCTATGTGTTTTCTTTTGCAGCATAACTAATATAGAAATATGTTTTGCATGAGTGCATATGTATAACCTATAGCAAACTGCTTGCCATCTCAAGAAGGGTAGAGAGGTAGGAAAGAAGAGAATTAAGAACTCAAAATTAAAAAAAAAATTAAATGTTAAAATTGCTTTGACATGTATTTGGGAAAAAGTAAAACATTAAATGCCTTCAAAAAGTTACTTTTTTCTTATTGATTAGGGTTCTTTCTGTGGTTCCAGACTTGGGCCAGATCTTTTCCATCACCAATGTAGACATAACAAAATAAACAGGAGATCAGTTTGACTGGATTCCTGCCATTATAAAAACTACATGGAGGGGGCACAGTGGTTTGGGCCAGAGTGTAAGGTAAGGTGGTGCATCACAAATAAGCAATATAATAGCTGTCAAGAGTTTAGATGAATGAGAGCAGTCAAAGAGAGGAAATCATTTCCCAAACTTCCTTGAATGTAAACTTCTTAAATGTTTTTCAAGCATTGTAAGAAAGACCTCTAAAAGTATCCTCTTGGGTCATAAGGCAGGGAAGAAGGAAATCCACACTGGCAGTTTTCTACATTAATCTATCAAATAAATGCTGAGCTTTTTCAAAGAAATAGTAGATATCTCAGGATATTTACATGAACACATTTCTTCAAAGGGAAACAATAGCTTCAAGGAGAAAGGATAAGAGCCAAAAGTGGTTGAAGTCAGTGAGGAATCTAAAATCTAGGGAAACTAAAAAAAGGTATAAAGGTAATGAAACATGATAAAATCTACTTGAGAATTTCCTTCATTTCTGAATCCCTTCTTGATTCATTGGCATTTTTAGACCATATATCCTTCCAACTCCACAAAATTCACCCCTCCATATCATTCATTTATATGTGTGTATACACACACACACACACACACACACACGCATCTTTGTGTATGTGTATTTATCCATACCAATGTATATACAAATCTCATGTATTCTGTGTATGCACATGTGTTTATATATGACTGTATTTGTATATGCATATTTCTTATTTCATATGTGTATTATATGCATATGTGTATTATCATTGGGGTAACCGGGAATAGGGGAATGATGGTTCAGTCCTGGGGACATGTTTGTTTGGTGAGGATGATTCTGAAATATAATGGTGACATGGAATAACTGCTGAGCCAGAAATGAGGCACATAAAAAATATTCCATTATGGACAACTCAAGCTTTCTCTATTTCTTGACTGTGTTTAAGTGAGCAATTTCTGTTGTAAGCTCCCAGATGGTGAGAGGCAGTAGCAGTAGTTACAGAAGCCTCTTGTTGTCAACTGCCAATTTTCTGATACTAACCAAAACATGGTTGTGAACATGGTACCCATATTTCTTCATCTCTTTGTGTTTTTTCTATCCTGCTTTTAGGTGATGGAAGGAGTACTGAAGATAGCTGCAAATTTGTGAATTCTGAAAGCTCAGAAACTCATAATAGAGTTAGTGGCAATCAAGCCTGAAGAGCGCCCAGTATCCTGACTGAAATGAGTAAGTTGTGATCAGAGTTCCAGGAATTACGATAGTCCATGTCAAAGTTGTACAAATGGACAACTTTCCTTAGGAAGCAACTATTGGGGGAGTGTAGTATTTGATCAATAGCAGCTAAAGGATAGTAATCCATCCATTAGTTTTGCCACATTTAGAAATTAACTTGGTAGAGTAAATGCATTGAAGCAACTACCTTATTTGAGTCCACCATACCAAGAACTACAGGAAATGAGGTACTATATTAGAGAATGTGTTCCTAGCTAGGGGAGAAATACTTTTACGTCTTGTCTTCTTATATCTTGTCAGCACATGTCCCTTCATTAAAGAATACTGTGATGATAGTCAATTAGTCAGTTAGCCAGTGATATGGGGGGCAATAACAATTACTGTTGATTACCATTAGGGAGAATACATCAGAATGAGGGCTCTAAACAATGGAATCAGAATGATAACTCCACTTTCACAAAGGGAGTACTCCTAAAACTCTGAAAAGGAGATGTATCTAGACTCACTTTCTGGGGACAGAAAGCAGTCTGTGTGTGTTTCTACAAGTTTCCATCCTTCTCAGCCCTTACCTTAGAGTATAAAGGTTATTCCTATAGAAATATTTTCATTATGTTCTCCCTGTATTCCTATGGTATGGGAAATTTGTGGCATTTCAACTTAAAAGTATTCATCCTAAACTGGTTAAAGGAATCTTTGCATGACACATAAGCAACTAAGACCCTAGACAGAAAATGAATTATATTGTTTATTTAATTTTGTGGTCTTTGGGGTTAAAATAGAGAATAACAATATTTTAATTGGTAGTTGAAATGTTGTGGATTAGTGGATAAAAGCGTAAACTTGGAGTCAGGAAGATCTCAAGTTATGCATTTGGCATATAATGGGTTGGGTGCTAGGTAGTACAGTGGATAGGGAGACACGTCTTAAGTCAGGAAGACTCATCTTGAGGAGTTCAAATCTGCCCTTAGATGCTTAATAGCTATGTCATACTGGACAAGTCACTTAACTTTGTATGTCTCAGTTCCTCAATCTGTTGAGTGAGCTGGAAAAGGAAATGGCAAACCACTTGCAGTCTGTCTTCTAAGAAAACTAGGGTCATGAAGAGTCAGAACTCTGAACTGAACAGCAACAGGTTGTGACCAGGACAAGTCATTTGACCTCTTAGTGCTCCACTAGTCCTCTGAGATGACAAATTATAAACTACATGTTATTGCTTTGATGGGTAGATTTTTGATATTAAAAATTCCTTATAATGATGAAACTATATATGAAAACCAAACAAAAGAAATGAAAATAAAATGAACAAATTAAAATTTTACCATCAGACTCAGGATTAGAGGTTAGAATCGTTATAAAATGTTGGACAAATCTAATAGAAAGATGAAAGGGGAAAACTTATCTAAATCAAGAAATGGTTGGAAAAATTATTTAAAATCCATATAATAACTTCTGAATGGGACCAATAGAGAACATATATATAGTTCTTAGTCACATATGACATTTATGAAATTTGTTAATGCAGTTAGAGCACAGATAAATTGCAATTAATGTAAAAAGGCAGAAATGTTAAATACATTCTTTATAAATCACAATTCATGAAAATACAAATAAATGAGAAAGAAAAAAACATAAATCTAAATGAATAATAAATTCTAAATAATGAGTGGTTCAAAGAACAAATAATATTGTGAAATACAATGAAAATGACTTCCAGAGTAGAGTCAGCATGTCAGAGTAGAGAAAGTCCCCAGTAGAACTCTTCTAATATTCCCCTCCAAACAACTTTAAAAAAAAACCTTAAATTAAACTCTGGTGTTACAGAATCAATGAAGATCCAAGTGAGACATTCATTCAGCCTAAAAGAACATAGATGGTTGGAAAGAGAGATATGTGAAATGGGAATGGAAACTGGTGCTGAGACACATGGATGAAACACCTCTGGTGGGAGCAGGCAGCAGTGACAGAATCAGTAACAGATTCAGATGTTCTCAAGCCAGAAAAACAAGGTGACCTGACAACTGATCAGAAAGAGATAAAATATATACCCCTATTCTAGAAATAGATATAGGATCAGATAGTGTTTGGTAACTCCATTGCCTATTTTGGATCATAGTTTCAGAGTGGAGATGATCACTTTCAGTTAAGAGGGATTAGAAGCTCTGAAAAGCAGTATCACTTCTGATCCCAAAAGATCATGGACACTGAGAAACAATATTGTTTCTAATTCCAAAAGAGTAGACTCTCAAGGGATCATTGTTTGACCAAAATTGCTGGGAAAACTAGAAAACAGTAAGGCAGAAATGAGTTACAGACCAGCATCTCACCATATACCAAGATAAAGCTAAAATGAGTACATGACTGAGACATAAAGGAAGATGATACAAGCAAATGGGGGTAGTGTAAAATTGCTTATCTGTCAGATCAATGGAGAAGGGAAGAACTGATGACCAAACAAGTGCCTGAGAATGTTATAAGTTGTATCATGTACTATTTTTTTATGTTAAATTAAAAAGGATTAGCACAAACAAAACTAATGCAAACAAGAAAAATGGAAGCAGAAAGCTGGGAAACAATTTTTATAGAAAATGCCTCTAATAAAGGACCCTTTTCCCAAATAAATAGAGAACTGAGTCAAATATATAAGAATACAAGTCATTCCCCAAATAATAAAGTCAAAGGATATGAGTAGAGAATTTTCAGATAAAGAAATCAAAGTGATGTATAGTCATATGAAAAAAAGTTCTATTAATTAGAGAAATGCAAATTAAAACAACTCTGAGGTACCAACTCATACCTGTCAGATAGGCTAATGTGACAGAAAAGGAAAATAATAGATGTTGGAAGGGATGTGGGAAAATTGAGACACTAATGCACTGTTGGCATAGTTGTGCATGGATGGTTGGTCATTTTCCTTTGTTCTCAAAGAGGAGCAAAATGACATCACTATGTTGGTGCCAGGGAACAATATATCTGATGATGGATGATTAATACATGCCCAGAAGCAATGACTACAGGTGGAATACAAGTAGTCCAGATGAATATTTAGAATGGAGATGGCACTAACTTTGCACATCTCGTATTTCTTTTGAGCTACTTCAATTCTGCTTTGCTCTTAGAGCACAGAACTTTCTTTGATGTGTTCATACCATACTGGATGGTCCTGTGTCTGTGTTTCTGTCTCATAATCAATTCCAAAATTCTTCAGGGAGACCTAAAGAATATCTTTTTATTTCTTCTTCTGACCTCCATTTGAGTGCTTGCATTGTGAATTCTCTGTAAAATAGTCATTTAGGAATATATGCATTTGACATTCAAACAACATGGCCAGCCCATTGGAGTTGTGCTATATGCAACAGATTTTGAACACTTGTCAGTTCAACTCAAGAAAGGACCTCAGAATCTAGTACCTTATCTTACCAAGTGATCTTGAGAATCTTCCTAAGACAACTGAAATGAAAGCAAATTCAGCCTCTTGGCATGGCACTGGTTATACTGTCACAGTATATTTCACAGGTATACAACAATTAGGTCAGTGCAAATGTTCTGTAGACTTGTTTCACAGACAATTTAATACTTCTCTCTCACACTTCACTTTGGAGCCTACAAAATACAAACTATCTCTGGCCAATGTATGTATCAATCTCATCATCTCTGTGATCTGTGTTAACTGATCCAAACATTTTAGAGGTAATTTGGAACTATGCCTGAAGGGCTACAAAACTGTGCATACCCTTTGATCCAGCAACATCACTACTAGATCTGTATGCCAAAGAGATTAATAAAAAGTGTGTGGGAAGACATTTTACAAGGGTTTTTATAGGAATTATTTTTTTGTAGTGGCTAAGAATTGGAAACTGAAGTGATGCCCATCAACTGGGGAATGGATGAACAAGTTGTGGTATGTGATTGAAGTGGAATAATACTGTGCTGTAAGAAACAATGAGTGGGATGATTAAAGAAAAAACCTGAAAAGACTTACATGAACTGATGCAAAGTGAAGTGAGTGGAAACAATACTGTATACAATAACAGCAGTATTGAATGATGAACAATTGTGAATGACTTAGCTATTCTTAGCAATACAGTGACCCAAGATAATCAAAATGGAGTCATGATGAAAAATGCTCTCTACACCTCTCCAGGGAAAGAACTTATAGAGTCTGAATACAAATAGGAATTTACTCTAGTTTTCATGTTCTTTCCTTCTTTTCTGGGTAAGTACAGTGGAGGCTCGAGGTTTTGTTTTTCTTTTTCCACAAAATGACTAACACTGAAATACAGTTAACATGATTACACATGTGTAACCTATATGAGATTGTTTACTGTCTCAGGGATGGAGAGAGAAAATTTGGAACTTAAATTTTTAAATGAATTTTACAAATTGTTTTTATATGTAATTGGAGAAAAATAAAATATTATTAAAAATAAAATAAAAATTATGGGGTTCTATACCAAAATTTCTGGGAGGCAAATGAAGCAGTCCTCTGGATAGAAGAGGTTAATAAGCTGAGTATACACTGAAAATCAATCCAAGAAATATAGTCACACAAATGGAAATCTTGAAAATCATGGAACTTGAATAATTGGAAACCAAAAAGACAAGCTCATAGATATAATCAAACACTAATTCTTTGAAGAAACTAACAAAAGTGATCAAACCTTGGCCAAGAAGATTACAAAGAGGGAAAAAAATTAAATAAATAAAAATGAGGAAGCTAAGTTATAACAAAACCAGAAGATTATAAAAATAATTTTCAGAACCTACTATGTGCAGTTACATGCCAAAAAATTGAGTACGCAAAGAAACTGAAGGTGACCTTCAAATAATAAAAACTCCAAACTAATAGAACAACAGAAAATTTTAAATAATTTAATCTCAGAAATATAAACAGAACTAAAGAATATTTTGGGACTTGAGAAAAAAACTGATCATGTATTAGAGAAAAGAGATGTTGCTTTAAAAAAAAAGCAGAAATAGTAAACATATAATTTACTGGCCTCAATGCAATAAAAATGGTAATAAGTACAGGGAGCACAACAGAAGAGAGACCCAAATGGAACCCTGAATAATGAGTTGGTCAAAGAACAAATCATTAAAAAAAATTAATTTTGGAAAGAAAATAGCAGTGACAAAAAATAACATACCAACTCTTCTAGGATGTAGCTAAAGCAATCCTCAGAAGGAAAATTATATGCCATACATTAACAAAACAGATAAGCAGAGGATTAATGAACTAAATATTCATTTAAAGAAATTAGAAAGTCAACCAATTAATACATGTAAAATAAGCATAAAATAGGAGATATTAAAAATTAGAGAAGAAATATATAAACTGTAAGCAAAAATCTACAGAAATTATAAATAAGACAAAAAGCTGGTTCTTAAAATAAACTAATAAAATCATTTTTCTCTTTTTTAATATTGGTATAAGTAACAGCAATGAAAGAAAGGGCAAAGATTTGGGAGGGTGAAGTAGACAATTTTAAAATAAAGATTATCAAATCTATTTACAAAACAAACTAAACCAATGGCACCATTCTATAATCTCAACACTGAAATTCACCTAGGGATATTTATTTGATGGTAGTTTGTCCCTGTGTTCCCATGAACTTCTAAGAAATCTTAGTGAACTTACCTGTTATACAGCATATAAGTGAATAGTTTTTAGTGATACCCCCCAATTTTTTTTCAAGAAACAGTGATAAATGGTCCTAAGAGAGCAATAAATTTTGCAACAGAAAGTAAACGAAACATCATAAGGAAATGGGCAGAAAAGTAAATGTCATCCTGAGTAATTCAGTCATGGTAGAATACAGAATGAGTTAATTCTTTTTTTCCTCTCTTTCTTTGTAGTATACTGACAAAAGTCTTTGTTATCAAACATAAATTATATTCACATTGCAACTAGGGTGAAGAATCCAATGATCATATTTATTTCAATCTTTTAAAAGTGAGAATTCATTGAAAAATTTCAAAGGAAAAAATGTGCAGCATACATTTCCATCAATACGTATTCAACGGCAATAGTGACACCAAATTCTGTGAGGACAAAACAATCAGGTTGCTGAACATATAGTATGTTTTTCAAAGGTCAAGCATTTTATTTTTGATAGAAAATACTCGGTTCAGAACATAATCCTTTCATAGAATAATGTTTCATTCAAATACATCGAACACTTGCTCACAAAGTTTCAGGAAAGATGGTTTCTTTTTTCTCCCTGACCTATAACATGAAAAAACCTGAGATCAAGTGGCAGTCCTTTGCAGAGTCACAACCCATTAAACTGTAAAAACTCTTATCTGGCTCCATTCTTTTATTCCACTTCCTCAGCAAATAGCAAACTTAAAGTGAGACATCTTAAGAATTTAAGGATACGTTTTTACATAGGATCACATGGTCTAGATTTGAAAGGAAGCTTGGAAAACGACAATCCAATAATTTCATTTTATGGATGAGTAAATCAAGACTGAAAGAGGAGTAATCTGTTCAAAGTCACACAAGCAGTAAAGAGAACAGTTAGAATTTGTACTCAAGTATTCCAATACCAAAATATTTCTACTATATTGCTGTATGGAACCAGAGACACAACAATGCTTTAAACAGAAATATGATCTCCTCTACTAATCATCTTTTTATTCATTATTTTTCTTTCCCCTAGATAACAAGTCCCCAATCTGAGGTAATTAGCCTACTTGCTGCACCTCTCTTCCCTGGGGGTTATCCAGCACCAAAATGCTAGGCACAAAATCTATCCATCACCACCTACTACTGCTTATGTCACTTCAGTCATTCATCCTTGATCTTGTTTTTGATTCCTTTTACACTCCCTTTCATTAAGCCGAAACTGCTCTCCCACTCCTACCCCAGATTTTACAACTTTAGCAATCCTGCTATGATACTGATTCTTTCTGTTCCTACTCTCCACATGCCCAAATTCAAAAGACTGGAAGGGCAATACACTCTTTTTTTCATACTATTATTTTAAAATCTTTGCTCTACTAACTTTACTCAACAATATCCTCTACAGAGGAGGTAGAAAAATAAGGAAGAAAAAAAGGAAGGAAGGAATAAAACAAGGGAGGAAGGAATGGGGAAGGGAGAAAGGGAGGGAGGGAAGTAATTTAAAGAAGAACTTAAAGATTCTTCAGGGCAGTATCATTTTTATCTTTATATCCCCAGAACTTAGCACTATGCCAGATGCAATTGTCAATATAAAATGATTTTTTTAATGAGGTGTGCTTAAAGGAACCATATAAAATGGAAGACTATCATTATTAACAAATATGTACAAAATAGCAGAGAATATATATTTTCAAAGGGAAAAGTAACTGAGGGGACAAAAATAAACCCCAGAGGCAGTAACATAATAGTTGTAGTATTCATTAGTGTTTCTTTGTCAGAGAGAGATAAATGCAATAGAAAAATTAACCCCTCAAAAAAATAGCAGTTAGAAAATGTAAAATGTTTATTATATCTTCCATATAAGAATATTAAAAAATATATCTATTTTGACTCAAAATATAGTTCCTTTATATAAAATGATCTAGGGCCCAAAAGAAATTATAAATAAAACTTTAAGAGGTACGTCCTTTATAAACCACAGGTCAATAAAATTGTAACTAATACAGGAAAGACAAGCAAAACACATAGTCATAATGGGGAAAAATTAAATAATATATTAGTTATATAACTAATAAATAAATCCTAACCTGTGAGCTAAAGAAAAACATGTGTATGTATGTATATATATATATATATATATATATATATATACACATATATATATATATATATACACATATATATATATATATATATATATTATCTAAAGCAAAATAGTAACAATATGATAATATATAAACATCAGGGGAAATAGTTCTCAAGGTGAAAAGTGTATTGCTGAAAACATATGTAATAGCAAATAGAGAAAAAACAGATTTAATGATCTGAACATAAATATGGAAATCAGTCAATTCACAAGCTGAAAACTAGCATAAATGAATGACTTCTAAAAATCAGAGGAGAAATATATGAATTTGAAAATAAAACTTTAATAATGATAGAAATGAACTGAGATCTCATTTTATTTTTAAAAGTGAAAGAGGAGGAAAATCAAATTACTAAAAATCCAAACTGAATAAGATGAATTCCCAATAAATACAAACGGAATGTAAGTGATTATCAGAAAATCCTATACTCAATTATATGATTTGAAAGCTAAAAACTTACAAGTAATGGATGTTAACTTACAAAAAAGTATAAAATACCTAAAAGAAAAATGAAAATCAAGAAACTGTGATCTTAAAGTAAGCATAATATGAATACTACTAAATACTACACTGAGGCAGCTTGCTGGTGCGGTGGATAGAGCGGCAGCCTGGAGTCAGAAAGACTCCTCCTCCTGATTTTCAAGCCTTGTCTCAGACATTTACTAGCTATGTGACTGAGAAAGTCACTTAACTCTTCTTACCTTAGTTCCTTCATGTGTAAAATGAGCTGAAGAAGGAAATGGCAAATCACTCCAGTATCTTTGCCAAGAAAATCGCAAATAGAGTCATAAAGATTCAGACTCAACTGAAAAACAACTGAACAATAACAATTTCTACAGTATTTAAAGAAAGGAAACACCTCAGGAAAAAGTCCTCAGGTGAGCAAGCACTAGCTGAACATAAATTTGCTTATCATGGTAGGCAATTTCCCAAAGTAATCTATCTAAAGTAAAGCAAGTTTACAATTCACTACCAGCAACTGCACTAATGGAAGTTTCCTCAATTTTTATCCTCCTGGGAAACAAATAGACAAGATAGACCTTCTGCACTTCATTTTCATGAGTGTAAAAAAAAAATCCAAAGTAAAGTCACACTTTAGCATGAGGAAAGCAGTTTCGTTTTTCCCTTCACATTCTTGCAATCACATTTCCATGCCCCCCCACATATGTACATAGGCAAAAATTGTAATAATACAGGATCTCAAGAATAAAGGAACTCTCTCAGACAATCATCAGAAAACACTTTCTTCTACAATGATACCTTTTCGGAAATGATCATTTATCTATTAGCTATCCTAAGTATCTTACATCTGAAATATCACTTCTCCAGAATGTGTTTTTCCATTGACAGGGCTATTTTCCCATAGAAACTCTCAAATCTCCATCCCTCTATTTTTTCACTGATCCCAGCCACTATATTATATATGTCAATTCCACTAAACTCTTATTCCTTCCCTTAATGGATTCCAGAACTATTAAGCCTATTTTGCTTCCTTGTGTTTACTGACAATCACCAGTTGCTAGAACTCTTGAAAACATGTGCCAGTGTATAAAGGTCAAAATCTAATGCCATGATTAAAGTTTCTTCAGGATTACTATGGAAGATGGATGACATGAACCAGATTTTCTTCAGTAATTATGAATATCACTTGGCCAAAAGCTATCAATTATCTTGAGTTCATCGATGGTTGGCAATTTTAAAGATTGTACATTAATACTTCAGTTCTCCACCACGTGCTTTGAATGTGAATCTTTCAGGGATGTTTACATATTGAAATGCTGCCAAGATTTCCTACGAAGCCTTACAGAGACATTCATCATGCTTCTGTGTATTCTTTAATCCTCAAGACCAACTGTTGATTCTTTTAGATCTTTTTTGATGACCTATTTTGAGACATGCACATAAGTAAACAGAACCTGGATAATTCATGTAATGTTATATGCTAATTAAACTGATTTACTTTAGAAAATTCTCAGCTTAGGGTTAATTACCCTTTCCTTTTTGAAGATGTAATCATTTTTAACTTTAAAACCGTTTTTTTATTCATATTATCATATACAGACTCAAATTATAAAAGTATTCATGAGTTGATATATGAGAATTACTACATCAAGGAAAACAAAATAAATCTTACAACATTCCTTTGGGGCTATTACATAAGGACAGAAGAATAACTCACTTCACTGAGCTAATTCAAACGAAATATCATCACTGGTGTCTCCTGTAGGGAGAAAGTTGGTCATCTATTTTAATTTATAGACAGGTGGTACTGATTTTTTTTTATCTCTTTTAAGAAATACAATCTAAGGAAATTTTGCTAGAAATGGAAATCCAAATAAGATGATTTTCTAGTGGTGCTTATGTGAAAACTGGACAATAAGAGTGATGATAAAATTTTCATGGAATTCAAAGGAGCAGCAGAAGAAGCATTCATTATACAAATTTGCTCCCCATGTTTCCTTCTTTCAATAGCCTTCACACTGATAATGCTTTCCTGGCACAAATGGTAATTTTTAAAAGTCAATTTCACATATCACCTGTAGGTGTATTTGGAGGAAATCCAAAAAAGAGAACATCTTGATTAAATAGATAGAAGGATTTACTTTTGTGGAAAATTTAACATCCCCCATAAATAACTTTAATTTCCAAGTGGGAATCAAACATCTATAGAATTACTTGAAAATGCATCTTGTAAAAAGGGGAGGGGGATAGTAAAGATAATAGAAGCATGTACAATGCAGTTTCATTATAATACAATTCAATGTAGCATGGAGTCTCATAAATACTGGCATAGCTTGGTATGATATCCAAAGATTTTATTTACTGGAAATGGGAAAGAGCTTACTACTATTCCACTCAGGGTATATGGGTATTTGAGAGGAACCTCTGGTGTGAGGGCTTGCTAAGTCCTTTTTAAGGATACTTATTTACCTTTGGTATCCAACTGATTCAACCAATTCTCACCCGTGACTCCAAGAAGCTAAAGCACATTTAGCAGACACAACCCAGTGAAAACATCTTAGTAGACAAGCTAAACCAGGTGGAGGATAACTGATGGGTCCCAAACCAATCAGTGAGTTTAGGAGGATGTCTAGTCTAACCATGTGAAGACTTTTCTCAGCAGAATGGTGGATGAGAACATTTTGTTCCAACACTCATGAAACAGGTTGAAGCAGATGCACTTGAGCACTTTGAACTTGGTTAGACATTAAAGACACCAAGGTCATCCACAGCATCCCAGGCCATTACCAGTTGCCATTGGACTTTGATGACTCTAAAAGAGAGAGTGAGACTGTGTAACTGTAACTGTGGAACTGCCTCTCTTAAATCTAATTCACCCACGGGTAAAGACATCACCTGTGACATCTTGAAAAACAAAAGACAAAGCAATGGCTGTTCAATTTATACGGTGTTTTCTCAAGCCTATTACATCCTGGAAAAGCAGCATGGCATAATGGATAAAGAATGATCCTCAAAGTCAGGCAAGAACTGAGTTCAAATCTCACCACTCATATAAACTGACTGTGTAATTCTGAGTAAATCGATCCTCTTAGAGCCATGAAATAACTCTCTAAGAGTATGTGTATGTGTATGCATAAGAGCCCTTACACATACACATTAATAAGAGGGAGTTCTCTTACCAAAAGTTCCTTATACAATATCTGGGTCTATAAACTGGAATTCATATAGTACTTAGTAGCTAAGAAACATTTGAAGTACATTATTTCAATTGATCTTCATAGTAGCTATGTGAGGTAGATAGTACAATGAGATCATGTGTTATGCTAGAATGAATGAATGAATAAATGAATGAATGAAACAGGTGTTAAGCACTGGGAATATAAAATAAAATGTAAGATAGTTCCTGCTTTCAAGAGGTTCACAGAATAATAGGGGATACCACACATACAGACTGTTCAACCATAAAATAGAAAAGTCCCAGGGTCTTTAGAGGGCAAGAAGAAAGCAAATGATAATACCTTTACTTTAATGTTAGTTCCATTTATAAAATCACATCAATTTTGCATGTTGCACCATTTGATATTACCAAAGATTTGGGGTAAATAACTTTCCTTTCTGAATCTTTAATATATTTACCTGAAGCACCTGCAGCAGAAACTGCCAGACCACATCTGCATATGGGTTGCCTCTTGGATGATGACGAAGAGTACATGGCTGGAAGCATTGCCATTCCCAAATGCTCTTGACTTCAGGGTATTTTGGTATCTCCATGAAGGTCCAAAAAGGGATGATGGTCAATGCAGTTGTGGTGACTTGACCCATCCAGCCCAGCACAAGCTGCTCCCTATCCCTCCCATAGACTGTCCTGTTCCTTAAAAGAAAAAGGAATAGTAGATCTGGAAGCTGGATAACCTGGGTTCAAATCTCTCCTCTGATTATTGCTACTCGTATGACATTTGGCAACTCACAGTCATAAAATTCAGTTTCCTTTTCTATCAAACAAGGAGGTAGGACTGAATGGCCTCTTAAGGTACTTTTCAATTTTAGATCTAGAATCAACATGAACCCCCAATTATTGCTCCTATTTCAAGGCTTAGGAAACTGAGGTTGCTGGTTTAAACAGATTATTTATGGTAATACAGCTGATAGCCAAGTATGAAGATTGTAATCCAATTCTTCTAATTCTCTATCTTTGGAATATCCAAGGGCCCACCAATTCCTACAGCATTCACTCCATCATATCGTCTAGAGAGTTCCATGAATAACGATTTCAAGAAACATTTCCACATGAACATCATAAAAAGGTTTCTTAAGAACTGAGTGATGAAAGGGTGAATAAACTACGGTATATGAATGTAATGGAATACTATTGTGCTATAAGAGATGATGAACAGGAAGACTTCAGAGAGGCCCAGAAAGACTTATATGAACTGATACTGAGTGAAAGGAGCAGAACCAGGAGAATTTTGTACACAGCCACAACCACAATGTGTGAGAATTTTTCCTGGTAGACTTAGAACTTCATTTTAATGCAAGGACTTAAAAAATTCCCAATGATCTTTTAAGGCAAAATGCCTTCCACATCCAGAGAAAGAACTATAGAATTCAAGTGCAGAATGTAGCAGATCATTTTCTTTTGTGTTATGCTTTGGTTTGTTATATGACTTTTCCTATTTATTTTAATTCTTCTATACAACATGACAATGGTGAAAATATATTTAATAGGAATGTATGTATAGACCCTATAAAAAATTGTATGCCATCTTGGGAGGGAGGGAAAAGGAGGAGGAGGGAGGGAAAATATGTTATATGGTAATGATTGTAGAACACTGAAAATAAATAAAATTAATAAGAACTGAATGATGGTAGAATTTGTGTGAAATTTTTTATCGACTTGGGAGAGCAAGGTAGAGGAATTAAATTATAGAAATGTTTGAAACAAGATGTATTAGAGAATTTTGGATGGAAAAGGTCACTGAGATTCAAAGTGGATATGAAAGATAAAGAGCAGAGGAAGAACACTGAGAAAAGTAGAGATTTTCTAGTGTTTGGGCCTCCCTTTTATTCAGCCCTGTCTTCTTTGGCCTATAGGTACAATTCTGGAGAAACTGTTGGATAACTTAGGATGGAGATGGTAACGGATAACCATTACAGCAACCCTTTATTTTAGAAAAAGAGAAATTTCCCTTGACCAAGAGGGCAGTGGAGTAAAACTGAATGAGGCCTCACTCTAGAGTAAGAGTTCTTAACTTGTATTCCATGAATTTGTTTTCATTTTGGGTTTAAATAAATGTTTCAATATAATTGGTTTCTTATATATTATTTCATTCACTTAAAACCACTAATCTAAAAAGGGTTCAATAGGTCTTCTCAGATTACCAAAAGGAACACAGAACATAAAAAAGTTAAAATTACCTGCTGTAGGCTTAGAGATCCTTGGTTCAAATCTTGCTTCTGACGTTTACTCTGTTTGTGATCTTTGGCAAATAAATATAAGCTATCAGGGCCTCAAAATGAGGTGGATGGACTGGATGACAGGTGAGATTCCTTTCACGTCTGGATCCTTATGATCTTTGAAGATTTATGTTAGTGAGGCACTGATTTTTACTTGAGTTTTAGCTTAACTAATTTTCTTTTCCTGTGTGCATGTGCATGTGTGCATGTGTGTATGATTCATAGGATGCTGATACATTTCAGACATCATTACTTTTCCCTCCTTGTTCCGTCTTTTAATTTTCGATAACAACTAAAACATGGGCCACTACTCTTCCCTTGTTTTCTCCAAGGCTCATTTCTACTTATGTGGAATGAAGAGCAGTTGCTTGGAGAACACTAAATGAAGAGCTGAAAAGCTTAAATGAAAACTATATTTCAGAAGCTGAGAAAACAGCTCCCAGGAGTAGCTTTTATTGTGCTTTGGAATGGGCAAGAGGCCCAGTGATGGCCCCTGATGACATGAATGACATGTGGAGCAGTATAATTACATCATATTTGAACAAAGATCAGATTCATTTAAATAATGAAACCTAACTCTGTGTTAATTGATAGCATATTAAGTTTATGAGATGTGGACCTGCACTGAAGAGGAAAGTCAAAGAATCACTATGATGTGCGCTGCTCTATTACATGATAACAACTCCCTTGAAGGGTTACATTACAATGAAAATTCCCATAATGACCAAATGAAGGGGTGAGATATACAATATGTCAGCATCTCTTCAAAACTTATCTCCTACTTTTTACCAAGTTCTTTGAACTTTTCTTGGAACTGTACACAGATACTCGTCTTAGGAACTCAGGAATATAAACTGTATGATGGAGGGTCTCAGTTTGAGACAGGAAACCCACTATTAGAGGCATTCTAATAAAATGTTCTTCAGTTCTCCAATGAATGGTACTATACGTAAGTCATCATTTTTTTTAGTCCTCAGATCTGTTTTACTTTTTTAAGTTGAATTGGCTTCTATGGAGCACAGTGGATCCAGCACTGGGCATAGAGTCAGGAAGACCTGAGGTCATATTCAGTCTGTTAGATTTTGTGAATGGCAAGATTGTTGTTTGCATCCTCTTCCTCAACTGTGCAACTGAGATAACACTCACAAGGATCAAATAACGTAATACCTGTAAAATGTTTAACACAGCTCCTAGCACACACTAAGTTTTGTATAAATTCTGTCGTTACTGTTGCGGCCTTCTTATTGATTCCTTTTGTTTTCATCCCATAATCATTTTATAATTCCCAATAGTGCCTCCCAGACCAGATTCTTCCATTTTAACTAAGAAAAACAATTAGTAAAACCAACCAATACAGCCAATGCAGCTACCAATGTATATAATATTGAACATCCTTATGTTCCCCTTTCTACATAGACAGAGGAGACAAGGGAGGTGCATTACAACAGCAGTTCTCTAGATGATTAGTAATTATATTTAATCTGAATTTAGCTGGTTTTAGCACTATTTTTATTTAGTATAAACATTTATACCATTTAGTATGGTATATGTATATAATATTTAGTATAACTAATATAACTTTTTAAATTTTTAAGTTAATTTTTTCAATTTTCAACAATCACTTCCATAAGTTTTAAATTTTCTCTCCCTCCCTCTCTTCTCCTTTCCCAAGATTATAATGATAACTTTTATAGAGAAATTTGATATACTTATAGAAATATTTCCTTTAGGTTTCTATTATTTTTAAATGAGCCACCATCAAACATGTTAATTCATTTATTTTTTTAATAGTGATTTTAGATTCTATTCATATTGATCTCCTTGGTTTGTTCCCATGTGTTTGCATAGTACATTATTCTATACTCTTTCCCATTAAGTCGTCACTTCTGAAGAGAAAGATGATATATCATGTCTGCAGTCACTAACTAACATCTCCACACCATAGATTGATGAGGCATTGCAGCTTCTCTAAAAGCATGCTAAGACACTGACTCCAAGTTGTTGTTTGCCATAAAAATCATGACATGTTGATTAAGTTTGATTGGGTAATTCTACCCCAACTGAAGTTTTGGAAAGAAATCAAAACTTGGAACATAACCATTTATTTAGCTTCAATCATAAATCCAATAAATGTATTCAAACTTACTATGATATTAACACTCCTCATAACTCTTTACCTGTTGGTCCATCAACTCATGCCTAATTATTTCTAACATCTATCTATCCATCTATCATCTATTTGTCATCTAATTTTTATACCCATCTATTTGTCAAATGAATGTTTACCTTTTTCCTAAATGGCTCAGAGGACTATATGGTCAACAGTAAATAACGTTCT
Organism: Potorous gilbertii; assembly: GCA_028658325.1. NCBI lineage: Eukaryota > Metazoa > Chordata > Mammalia > Diprotodontia > Potoroidae > Potorous > Potorous gilbertii. The sequence goes on from CM053770.1 coordinate 99,655,911, forward strand.
CTTTTCATAACGTTTCAAATTATACAACTGAAAATTAAGAAAACAAGAGAATGAAGTACTGAAATGGGGTCAAAAATCAAGGAACAGCAGGTAATAATGAAATTAAACTCCAAAATATAAGCTAGATGAAGAAAGCAATAACATCTTCTAAGTCAATTCAGAACTAGCTGACTATTTGAAACCAAAAAGCAGTTCATATAAAGGGGTCAATGTTAATATGGTGGGAGGTTTCTAGTGTAACTTCCCAAAGATATGACCTTGACCCTCTTGGACATATTTATAAATGAATCTTGTGCTTGTCTGGAAACTCATTAACAAAACCATGGGAGGTTGTGTGATCTTTTTCAACAGATTGTTAGCATTTTGAGATTTTTCAATTACTATATGCATCATGATACTTTGTAGCATAGGGATTACTGATGAATTCCAAGTGTAATAATGTTTGATTCTGCTGCTATGTTTAGTTAATCCTTGTTGTACACTTAATTCAAAGCTCAATCTAGCTTGCACTTTTCTTTGGTTTTGTATTATGTTTATGATGATTCATGTTGCTTGTTATATAAGAAGCTCATACTAGCATTTTAATATTAGGTTAACACAGCCTAGGGCTATTATTTCCAATAAGTGCACCATTTTCCAACTAGTGAAAGTTCTAACAATATACATCCCAATATAAGTCCCAGATTTTAAAACTGCAGAAACCCAGTGTACAGATGTTTGCACAAAAGAAAAAGATACACACAAAAATCTCCTGTTTATGTGCATATGCATATATGTGTATATGGATGCACATTGTATGGACATATATGTAAATATATATAGGGCTAACATGTATTGGTATTTCATCTCTATATTCTGAATATAGATATTCAAATAATTGGATGTGTTATTTCATTAGTATATGATGAAATTATCAGTTCTGATGAAGAATTTCATCTATTAATAATAAAGTTCAGTACCTTCTTTGCCACTTTTAGTATTGGGGAACTGCCAGATACACTGAGATATTGCACAAACTGCCCAGAGATACGCAATCTCTGTGTGGCAGAAACAGAATTCTACCCAACTCTGAGATCAACTCTTTAGCCACAACTATGTATTAATGGATGGATGGATATATGCAATGTGGTAGAATATAGTTACATGTATATATACATCACTATTTCAATTCTCATTTTCTTCCAGGCCAAGGAATGCTTGGCTGAACAAATAAATAAATAAATGACATTGTAAAAATGCCCACCTCAATTTCTGGTTAAGATGACATCGTAATAAACCATAGAAAATTGGAACTTTCCCACTTAAACTCCAACAAACAGATGAAAATAGTCCCAAAAGGCTAATAATAAAGAAATCTGAAGGAAAAAAATACAAGAAGTTGGCTATTCTACGTATTTTAGAACTATGCTGAAAGATAAGGAAAAGAGTATAAAGACACATTAATAAAAAACATACGGAAGAGAACAGAGAAGGGTTAGAAGGGAATGAAGATAATAGAGCAGTGTATATACTACCACACTAAATTGTATGTATGTACATATATGTACATACATATTTATATGTATGTAGGAATGATATACCTATAGAGAATTCATAGCTTCATACACAATACAAATTTTCTGATATTTTGTGTGTGTAAATACTCAAAGGTTTTTTGGATAATCTACTCATTCATAAAAAAAAATGAAAAAAATCCTCAGCTTAAAAACTCTATTAGTCACAACCAAAACCACAAATGTTACAGAAATGGTAACAAGAAATTCACATCAAAAATATACAGTCTTCTCAAAGGGGTTTATCTCAGTAAGCACCTGATTTGCTAAATATCACAAGAAAAACCAAAGAATATGGAGACCAAAGATACCAATGCCATCACTGCTTGGGTAGGAGCCATTCAGATTGTCTGCACAGGATCATGGTATCCATATGCAAGACCTGAAGGATGGCTACAAAATCACCACCAAATAAATGTCCACCCTAAGTTCACTAAGCTTAACCTTAAGGCTGTTAAAAACCATCATAACCAAGTAGCTTTCATTAGCCAAGCTTTTTGTTGATACTCATTTGAGATCTCTTGGCAAAAATACTAGAATGGTTTTTTATTTCCTTCTCCAGTACACTTTACAGATGAGGAAACTGAAAGGAACAGGTTTAAGTGACTAGTCCAGGGTTACACACCTAGTATTTGAGGCTTGATTTATATTCACGAAGATAAGTCTTCCTGACTCCAGGCTGTTATTCTATCCACTGTGCTACCTAGCTGCCCAGTTGAGTCTAATCATATAAAAGAAAAAAGTCATGAGGGTTCAGTGTTACTCAACAGTGCTAAAATTTTACCATGGCATAAATTAAAAAGTCTTGTACTTGAATAAATGGGTTCTTGTTTTGACTACAAAACTAAATAAGAGCTGTGTGATCACTTGAACTTGCTCAGACTCTATGAGTGTGAGTTTCCTCATTTGTAAAAGATGGGGATAGTAATTTTTACATTTCCTATCTCATAAGATTGTAGTATTAAATACCCTTGATGAAGACTAAAGGGTTCTGTATAACTGTGTTGCAACAATTTTCATTTCTTATTTTTTATTATATTTTATTTCACTGATTAAAAATTCACAAAACTGAAGTTGCTTTATAGGAAAAAGTTGATTGTCTATGTCTACTCCAGATACAAATGTAGCTATGACGCTGTGGAAAATCTAATTGTACACATTAAAGTCCCATATAAATGCGAATTACTACAGTTACATATCAGGTTTTGTTGTTGTTGTTGTTGTTGAACTAACATAAATGATTTGTAGATGGCTCTTTGCGAACAGGTAAATTTTTTTTTCAGTATTCTCATGATTAATGTTTCTTAAACAAATAAGATGATTGGTTTCTATACTTGTGTTTTGTCTAATTACACATGGATCCATATTTGAGATAGTTTGGTTCTATAAAGTGAAATAATCTTATCAGGAAAATCAATAGCACTCAGGTCACATAATCCATTTTTGAGATGTTTATTTCCATGTTACAATCGAAAATATTTTTTTATCCTCTTGTATCTCTTCTTAAATTGGTGCACACAGCTCTGAATACAAGTGGGAACAAAATGCATTTTCATTTAACTCTATTCTATTAAATCCAATACAATTCTTGAAGCATTATTAATCTCTCATCATATGCAAGGCTCTGTGAAAACAAAGATAAATATAAAAAATTGTTGTCCTGGAAGAGTTTATAGTTTACTATAATTAAGATATTATCTATGTTTTTGGAATAATGTGGAAAATTAAAATTATTTCTTTTCTCCATGTTTGAGTAACCTGCTTCTATTAATTATCTGATGAACATAATAGTGTTTGGGCCCTGTGAATAACCAAGTAAGCTTCAGTCTAAAATAGTAGTTAAAATTTCTCTGATTTTGTGACTTCTCCCTTTACTTTAATCCAAAATGCTCTACAATATTGGCTATTCCTCATATGTGGGATAATTTTCTTTAGTAAGGAAGTAGTTAATATTGGACCACTAAGCATGAGAGTACAAACGTGAACATATACACATACATACAAAATCATACACACATATTTTTTTCTCTTGCTACAGAACTTTGTGTTATTGTTTTCTTCTGTAACCTTATGTGTTCAAAATGCCACTCCCAAAATCCACACATAATCATGTGCTATTTTTAAAAAATTCATGATTTTTGATGTTGTGCTCTTCTAAACATCTTCATTTAAATACTTTCATCCATTTTCCTACCATAGACAGTTTTCTCCTTTTCCTATATTATGTTATAGACCACTATGAGCAGATCACAGTCATATTTTCCCCAACAAATGAGATCTCACAAAGGAGGCACTTTGTTTTATACTTTTTTTGGAAATCCACATTTCAGATTTTCAGTATCTCCTGCAAGCTTTGAGTAAAATTTCAAAATGCATGCATCAGACCTGAAACTGACAAAATGATTATTTTGAGTAGCATGCATTCTCACCTAAGTTGACTTCAATATTAACATATTAAATTTGGACTACATAAAAAATAGATAGGAATATAATTAATATTTAATCAAAATGAGATCTTATCTGATTTTCTGAGTCTGTGTAGTACATTATACATGGTATACTTAGTAATGAAATTTCACTTTTTTTCAGTTAATATAGACCAACTAAATTCTACTCTCACAAAATATTTCAGTTGGTTAAATCTTGATGATATAAGGAGAAATAAAATTTATAAATTCATTTTGTCATCTTTTTACTTCAAAATAAAGATTTATAAAAGAAGAATTTAGCATCTTACAAGGTACTTTAAAGTGGTTGGGGGGACATCAGTATACAATATTAAATCACATAGTCCCAAAATATCTTAATTTCAAGGCCATATTGCTTGAAATTTGAACTAATAACCAATTTGTTATTTAAATTTAAAAAATTAATTTATAGTAAGTCAAAATCTGAAGAACTGATAAAACAGAAATGATCAAGTGGAATAAATAAGGAAATACACCATTCTCACAATAAAGAAGAGAGATACTATCAGGGCAAAATGTTGTATACATTGTCAAAAATGGTCAAGGTTGCAAGTATTTTTCTTGTTATTTCTTTTAAAGGGATAGGATGACCTTGAGAGTACCTGGAAGGTCAGTGAACATTTCCAGGACCCTTGGTGATGAAAAAAACATAAGTTATTTATAAAACATATTTAAGGGGGGGTGGGGCCAACAGGACAGAATAGAAGGATGGACCTGTAGAAGCTCTCCCCCTACCCCACAGCCCATAAAATACCTGTAAAAAATAACTATAAACAAATTTGAGAGCATCAGAAGCTACAAAACTACAGAGTGAAAGAGATTTCCAGCTCAAGGCAGCCTGAAAAGTTGTCAGGAAAAGTCTATTATGCAGGGCTCAGAGCAGAACGCAGCCCAGCCTTGGCTGCCTGACATGGCACAGATAGGACCATTGTAGGCTTCAGGGCACAGAATCCCAGACAGCAGTCATGATTCCCAGATTTCTCAAACCACAGATGTCAAAGAAAGCTTCAAAGGTCAGTGAGAAAGTTCTTTCAGCTGGGTGAGAAGGGAGCAGAGTCCTGCCCTAGTCCTGGCTCTAGGTGGCAGGAGCAGCAGAGTCTATGTTTTTGGAGTGTTCCAGCTAAAGACTGAGGAAACTGAGCAGCTGATCTGGGTTTCAGCCCTTAGTGGTCCTGGGATGAGGAACAATATTGGCCTGCTGGACCTGGTGGAGGCTTTGGAGAGGATCCTAGGCAGAAAAGCTTGCTATTGCTTCCAGACCAGAGCATAGCACAAGAGAGGAGTAAAATCCTCTCCTGTGATTGTGCCACTTTGGAGGAACTGAGGACTTACAGGCCCCTAGGGTATATCCTCCTCTTGACAAAGGACTCAAAAGTCAAGTAACTGGCTGAGAAAATGCCCAAAAAAAGGGAAAAAATAATACTGTAGAAGGTTACTTTCTTGGTGAACAGTTATTTTCTTCCATCCTTTCTGATGAGAAAGAACAAGACATACTATCAGAGGAAGACATAAAAGTCAAGGTTTCTGCATCCAAAACCTTCAAAATAAATATGCAATAGTCTCAGGCCATGGAAAAGCTCAAAAAGGATTTTGAAAATCAAGTAAGAAAGGTAGAGGAAAAATTGAGAAGAGAAATGAGAGTTATGCAAAAAATCAAGGAAAATGAGTCAAGGGCTTGGTAAAGGAGACTCAAAGAAATGCTGATGAAAATAAAACCTATAAAAATAGACTAACCTTAATGGCAAAAAAGGTCCAAAAAGCCAATGAGGAGAAGAATGTTTTAAAAAGAAAAATTAGCCAAATGGAAAAGGAGGCTCAAAACTCACTAAAGAAAATAGTTTTTTAAAAATTAGAATGAAGCAGATGGAAAAAAATGACTTTATGAGAAATGAAGAAATTACAAAACCAAACTAAAAGAATGAAAGAATAGAAGATACTGTGAAATACATCATTCAAAAAACAACTGACCTTGAAAACAGATCCAGGAGAGACAATTTAAAAATTTTGAGACTACATGAAAGCTCTGATCAAAAACAGAGACTAGATGTCATCTTTCATGAAATTAACATTATCCTGATATTCTAGAACAAGAGGATAAAATAAATATTGAAAGAATCCACTGATCACCTCCTGATCATCTCCTGAAAGAGATCCAAAAAGAAAAACTTCTAGGAATATTGTAGCCAAATGCCAGAGTTCCCAGGTCAAGAAGAAAATATTTCAAGTAGCCAGAAAGAAACAGTTTGAGTATTGTGGGAATACAATCAGGAAAACACAAGATCTAGCATCTTCTACATTAAGGGATCAAAGGGCTTGAAATATGATATTCCAGAAGTCAAAGGAAGTAGAGCTAAAATCAAGAATCATGCACCCACAAAACTGAACATATTACTTCAGGGGAAAAAGTGATCTTTCAATGAAATAGAGAACTTTCAAGCATTCTTGATGAAAAGACCAGAGCTGAATAGAAAATTTGACTTTCAAACACAAGAATGAAGAAAAGCATTAAAAGGCAAACAGGAAAGAGAAAACATAAGGGACTTGCTAAAGTGGAAATATTTACAACTCCTACATGGAAAGATAATATTTTTAACTATTGAAACGTTTCTCAGCATTTAGGTAGTTGGAGGGATTATACACAGATACATACATATATACATGCATACATACATACACACAGAAGGCACAGGATGAGTTGAAAAGGACATTAAAATTAAAAAATAAAGTTAAGGGGTAAGAGAGAAATATATTGGAAGGAGAAAGATAGGAATGGAATGGGGCAAATTATCTCTCACAAAAAGGCAAGAAAAAGCTTTTTCAATGGATGGGGAAAAGGAGGGAGGTAAGAGGAAAAAAGTGAAGCTTACTCTCACCATATTTGCCTTAAGGAGGGAACAACATGCACACTCAATTTGGTATGAAAATCTATCTTACATTACAGGAAAGGAGAGAGTAATTAGAAGTAAACACTTCAAAAGAGGGACAAGGTCAAAAGAGAGAATAGAATAAATGGGAGGCAGAATAGGATGTAGGGAAATATAGTTCGTCTTTAACAACATGACTATTATGGAAATCTTTTGCAAAACTACATATAAATAACATATTAAATTATTTGACTTCTCAGTGGGGATGGGTGGGAAGGGAGGATGGGATAGAAATTGAAATTTACAGCTTTCGGAACTAATGTTGAGAATTGTTTTTGCATGAAATTGGGAAATAAAGAAATGCAGATAATGGGGCACAGAAATCTATCTTGCCCTGCAAGAAAAGAGAGAAGATGAGGATAAGGGAAGGCAAGGGTGTGATAGAAGGGAGGGCAGATTGGGGGAAGAGGTAACCAGAATGCATGGGCTTTTGGGGTGAGGAGAAAGGAGAGATGGGGAGAAATTTGGAACTCGAAATCTTGTGGAAATGAATGCTGAAAATTAAAAAGAAATAAATTTTTAAAAAGTAAAACATATTTAAAAGAAATTATGAATAAAAGAATAAAAATTTAAATTCACTTATTGTTTACCAGGTGCCACATATTGGGGATATAAAAGGTAGGAAAATGTTTTTTTTAAAAGCTGAGAAGACAGTCTATGCTCTGAAGGAGTTCACACTAAAGTTAATGGAGACAACACATAAAGGAGAATTGTTATGCATGTTAGATGGCAAAGTCTTGAAGACTGAATTTCATGTCCAATGGGACTGCAGTTCAGAGAGGCAAGGCAGGTGGTATGGCCAAAGAAATTTAGGGTATAGAAGTAGGTTGGTGCTTTGATCTGATGGTCCACAATCTCACCAGAAGGACAGTGTGAGACCCTGTGATCCAAGCTTTCTTCCAGAGCAAATGAGTTTTGCAGCCTAAGAGTTGTTGTTGTGTTTGTCCTTCATTACTGAAGAAGACCATGCCATCAGAAAAACGATGACTTGAGTTGTATTTGCCTTTTTTTGAGTGAGAGAGGGCTGTACAAGGCTGCAAGCTTCACTTCTCCTCCAGAGCCATCTGAATTTCATCAGGATAGCTGGAGATGACTCAGGATACACTGGGAGATCTTGGGCCCTTTAGGGCAAGATCTATGCAGATACTCACTTAGGGTGAGGCAATGCCCATTCATAGAATGGGCCTGTTTAAGACGTAGCCAAGGCACAATCCCTTCAATGAGGCAAAGAGAAAGACATCAGGCTTGGAGGAAAACATCAACAGTTACTAATAATAATCATTCTTAAGGCATGAGAGTCCAGAAGAGAGCCCTTAGTCAGGGGCCCAGTGTTGTCTGAGCTTCAGAGTACAGCAAGTTTAAGGTTTTGGGGGAAGGAAGGGAAGGGAAAGAAAGAGCGAGGGGAAGAGAAGGAAGAAGGGGAAGGAGGGGAAAGGAAGGGGAGGCAGGGGAGGGGAGTAGTGGGGAGGAGAAGGAAGAGAAGGGAAGGAAAAGAAAGGGAAGAGAAAGGAGGGGAAGGGATAGGAAAGGAAAGGAAAGGAAAGGAAAGGAAAGGAAAGGAAAGAAAAGGAAAGGAAAGGAAAGGAAAGGAAAGGAAAGGAAAGGAAAGGAAAGGAAAGGAAAGGAATCTAGCCAGTAAAACCCAAGTTAACTAACATTTTCTGGTCATCCATATTTACCTTCCTTTGGAGAGGAGAAGAGCGGGAGACAGACAGGAGAGGAGGAGCTGAGTTACCCAGCTAACTAGATCTCTGTTCAGGCAGCTGCATCTACTCATAGGGCAAGGGAAAAGGCTGTCCCTGGGTGCCTGCAACTGGTGGGCACCTAGGCAATCCTGGGGTCAGGGGAATGAAGTGAAGCAAAAGCAGTTACATATACAATCTGCTTGATGATAAGGAAAAAAAAAACAAGTTAGGAGACCTGGGTTTAACTCCCAAGTTTCACTGTGATTTAACTGTACTATCTGATAAATCATTTTACCTAGCTACTTGTTAGTTCCTTTACCTATAAAGCTAGGTAACTTCTCCATGAAGTCCCTAGAGATGAGGCCTTTGAAACCTCTTGCTGTCCCCATATACTAATGGTAGTAGATCTAAGGGTGAGTTTGGGTTAGAGACTCAAGTATGCACACTGACCAATATGAAGGACAACCTAGGTACACACCCCGCCCCAGACACAGACATTAATCTTTTGTAGTTTTTGCCATCTTTAGGACCTAACTCACTGGACATATATATATATATATATATATATATATATATATATATATATACGTATATATATATGTATGTATACGTATATATATATATATATATATATATGTATGTATGTATATATATATATATATTAGTGAATGTACTTTTCCCTGCTTTTTCACTCCTCCCTTAAGACAATGATTGTTTTATATTTGCAAACCACCGAGGAGCAATGGTGATTTTATATTTTATAAGTAAAAATTTGGATGGATGAACCAGAAAATCCCTAAACTAACCCCAAATAGATTATCCAGTCTTCTACCTCCCACTCAGAAATAATCTGGTAAATTTCATCTCAGCTGTCGTATGGGCTGTCAAATTTCCTTTGTTCTAATTATCCGTTTGTGATCATTGGATAAGTCTGAAACTAACTGAACTATACTCAACCAATTGAACACTAATCTGTAGTACCTAAGCTTTGCAGGCACATTCTGAAGTGCATGTTTCAAAAGAACTGATTTTGTTATTTATACACACAAAGAAATCCATCTGACTTGTAATGAGATTTCTTACTCTCTGAAGTTCTGTCTCTGAGAGCATATGGACTTAGGAATTATATAAGGATTTGATATTTATCTTCCTGTGCTCTACTATAAGTCTTCTGTATATTCTTCCTTATCCATAAAATTCCAAACTTCTGAGCTTTAAAGTGTAACTATCAGTAGCTGATTTTATCTTTAAAAAAGTAAACTTTTCAGAGATAGTCATCTTTTCAGTATATTTAGAAAGGATCCCAGAATATAAGGATTTTAGGTTTAGAAGAGAACTGAGGAATCATCTAGTCTATTAGATAACTAAAAGAAATCTTCACAATAATGTAACTCATTTTGCTTCTGCTACATGACCTCTAACCAAGGGGAACCTATGACCTCTTGAGTCTATTATTTATAATTTATAATTTCAGGGAAGCTTTCTTAGCATCAAAGCTAATTTTTTTTTCACTTTGCAGCTTGTACCCATTGCTATGATTCTGTCCTCTATGACTAAATGGTCTAAATCTAATACTTCTTAGATATGAAAGCCCCTTAAATATTTGAACACACCTACCTAGTACTCTCGGTGTTTTCAAAGAAACACATGAAAAGGCTTCCTATAAACCTCCTGTACTTGATTAGTGAGATTAGAGACCAAGTATTTAATGTTATATCTAGTTTTTTACTTGAAGAAGTCCATGCTGAAAGAATTTTAATCATGATCTTCATTTTATCAGATTGTAAGGCACGTCTCACAAGGTAAAACATGACAAGTTACTTACATCAGTTCTTCAAAACAAATAATAGAAACCAGCGTATGCATGCACTGGGAACTAAGCTTTGGGTAGTTTTTTTTCATTTAAAAAATACTGTTGGTCTACTATGTTAGAATAAATAACTTATGGCCCTACCTTAGGCAGGATAAGCTAGTATTTCCTTAAAAGGCATTAAAACCATTCAAATCATGGACAGAGTTACCTGGTGACCTAAGCATAAAAAGTCAGGGCAAAAGGAGCTATCTCCTCCTTCAGGCTTCTGACCATCAGATCACCATGATCAACACAGTTAGGGAAGATATGACTGATTAAATCCTTGCTGAATATCTGTTTTTGGCTACAGCTAAGTAAACCTTATTTTGCTAATTATTAAATGATCCAAAGGTGTCTTATTTCATTTTAAATTTGATTTCGAGCTAGTAGAATGGACTTGGGTAGCTCTGGTTTGCTGTCAAGAGGAATTCTGTTTTGAGGCTAATTTCCATCACTATTCTTGACCCATCCACATTCAAGTCTGGGTGCTATGTGTTTGGAATAACCATGATAAAGAAGCTCGCATCCAAAGGTGGTAAACCAGGATGGTTAGGGTAATTAAAGTGAAGCATTATGAAAAATAGTTGAAATAATTGAATATGTTTAGGATGAAGAAAAATAAATTCAGAGGACATGACAACTATCATCAAGTATTTTAAATTCTCCCATTGGGACTTAATTTACTTTGACCTAGAGAGCAAAACTAGGAGGGAGGAATGAATGAATGAATGAAAAACATTTGTTAATGTCATACAATGAACATGTGAGATATAAGAAAATGACATAATTATAGTAACAGTTCACATCCATGTGATCCTTTAGGTTTATCAATAGCTTTCCTTTAAATAACACTATGACATAGCACCCCTCCTGAATCACTGCCTTGTCATGGCAAAGGGACTTGTGTAACTTAATAAAACTACTACGCTATACTGGCTTACCCAAGACAGACAGGTCATAGTGGAGAGTTCTGACGAAAGATGATCCACCGGCAAAGAAAGTGACAAACAACTCCAGTATCTTTGCTGAGAAAATCCCATGGACATTACTAAAATGATAAAAAAAGAAAAGACATTGGAAGATGAAGCCCTCTCTTTGAAAGGTAGCCAATATGCTACTGGAGAAGAGTGAAGAACAACTTCAAGTAGTTCTAGTATTAATGAAGCTGCTGGGACAAAACTGAAAGGCAGCTGTGGATGAATCTGGTGATGAAAGGAAAGTCTCATACTGTAAAGATTGCGTGTTCCTCCTTCATTGCCAAAGACCATACCATCAGAGAAATAATGACATGACTTGCACTTGACTTTGTTTTGAGTGAGGGAGGTCTGTGCAGATCACCAGCCTTACTTCTCCTTCAGGGCCATCTGAATTCAGTGACCAGATATTCATCAGGATGACTGGAGATGACCCAGGATGAGGCAATTGGGGTTAAGTGACTTGCCTAAGGTCACATAGCTAGTGAGTGTCAAGTGTCTGAGGTGACATTGGAACTCAGGTCCTCCTGACTTCTGCACTGGTGCTCTATCCACTGCACCACCTAGCTGCCCCTGCTGTAAAGATAAATATTGTACAGGACCCTGGAATGTAAGATCTACAAATGTAAGCTGGATGTGGTCAAACAGGAGAGGGAAAGTTAAAATATTAACATCATGGGTATCAATGAACTTCAATGGATCAGAAGGGGTGAATTTAAATCATATCATCCATATATATGTATTTAGGACTGTGGGCCAAAATCCTTTGGAAAAAGTAGAGTAGTCTTCTCACCTCAAAAGGGTGAGAAAAGCAGCAATGGGTATAATATCAAATATGACAGAATGATGTATGTTCAAATTCAAGCCAAACCATTCAACATAACAGTAATACAGGTCTATGTTCCAACCACTGATGCCACAGAGACCAAAGTTGATCAACTCTGTGAAGACCAGCAACTTCTAGAAATAATACCAAAAAAAGTCACATTCATCATAGGGTACTGAAATGCTAAAGCAGGAAACCAAAAGATAATTGGAATAGCAGACAAGGTTTGCTTTGAAGTATAAAATGAAACAGGGCAGAGACTAATAGAGTTTTGTCAAGAGAACTCCCTGGTCATAGAAAATGCTCTTTTTCTACAACCCAAAAGACAGTTCCACACAGGGACATCCCCAGATAGTCAATATAGAAATAAAATTGATTATACAATTTGCAACCAATGGATAGAAGCACCATACATTCAGTTAAGAGAAGATCTGGGGCTACCCGTGGTTTAGATCATAAGCTTTTTATTACAAAATTTAGACAAATTGAAGTAAGTAGGTAAAACTATCAGACCTCAAAGGTATAAACTAAATAATACGCTTTAGGAATATGAAAGTGAGATAATGAATAGATTTAAGACACTAGATCTTGTAGATAGAATGCACAAAGAACTTAAGGGCAGATGTTTACAATATTGTACAGGGGGCAGCAATAAAAAAACATTCCAATGATAAAAAAAGAGCAAGAAAGTAAAATAGCTGTCTAATGAAAGGGAAAGGGAAGAGAGAAAGGGAAAGAAAAAGAAGAAAAAGAATGATATACTCAAATAAATGCAAAATTCTAGAGACTAGAAAGGAGAGATAAGAAGGCTTTTATAATGAGCAATGCAAAAAAAAGAAGAAAATAATAGAATAAGAAAGATAAGAGATCTCTTTAAAGAAATTAAAGATATCAAGGGAATGTTTCTTGCAAATATGGGCCTGAGAAAAGACAAAAATGCTAGGAACTTAACAGGAGCAGAAGAGATTAAGAAGTAGCAAGAATACACAAAAGAATTACACACAAAAAATCTTATTATCACTGATAATCATGGTGGTATGGCTATTGATCTAGAGCCAGATATCTTAGAGAATGAAGTCAAGGGACCTTAGAAAGCATTGAGTCTAGTGAAGATTATAGAGTTCCATCTGAGCTATTGAAAATCCTAAAAAAAAATAAAAAGATGATGCTGTTAAAGTCCTGTCCTTAATATGCCAGCAAATTTGGAAAACTCAACAGTGACCACTGGACTGGAAAAGAACAGTTTACATGCCAATCCTAAAGGACAATGGCAAAGAATATTCAAATTGCCAACTAATTACACTCATTTCCCAGACCAGCAAGGTTATGCTTAAGATTATGCAAACTGGATTTCAGTAATATGCGATCTGATAAACTACTAGAAGAGCAGAGTAGCTTTTGAAAAGGCAGAGGAATTAGAGACCAAATTGCCAAAATCACTGGATTGTGGACAAAGCAAGAGTTACAGAAAAGCATCCATTCTGCTTCACTGACTACACTAAAGCCTTTGTGTGGATCACAATAAAATGTGGCAAGTCCTCAGAGATGGTCTTATTGGCCTCCTAAAGAAGATGTATGTGGTGTAAGAAACAACAGAACCAAACAAGGAACATGGACTGGTTTAAGATTAGAAAAGGATTACAGCAAAGTTGTATATTGTCACCTTATTTAATTTATATGCAGCAAATAACTTCCAGACTAGATGAATCAAAAGTTGCAATTAATTTTTCCAGGAGAAATATCGGCAGTCTCAGATATGCAGATGATACCATGTTGATGTTAGAAGTGAAGAATTAAGAAGCTTCTTCATGAGGGTGTAAGAGTTAAGTGTAAAAGCTAACTTGTAGCTGAACCTAAAAAAGATCTTGGCAACTGATCCCATCACTTCTTGGCAAATAGAGGGAGAAGAAATGAAAGATTTTACACTCTTTGAATTAACAATCACTGTAGACAGCTGTGGTAGCCATGAAATTTTCTTAGAAGGAAAACTATGATAAATCTGGACAACATATTAAAAAAACAGAGACATCATCTTGCTGACAAAGGTCCATATATAGTCAAAGCTATGGTTTTTTGCAGTAGTAATGTATGGCTGTGAGGGTTGGATTATAAGACAAACTGATCACCATAGAATGGACACTTTTGAATTTTTGGTGTTGGAAAAGACTTTTGAGAGTCCTTTGGAAAGCAAGGAGATCAAATCAATCAATACTTAAAGAAATTAATTCAGGCTGTTTACTGGAGGGTCAAAAGTTGAAGTCGAAATACTTTGGCCAAATAATGAGAAGACAGGACTTATTGGAAAAGACCTGGATGTAAGGAAATACTGAAGTCAAGAGGAAAAGGGGACAGCAGAGGATGCAGTAGACAGTGTCATGGAAACAATGAACATGATCTTGGACAGACTTCTAAAGATGTAGGATAGAAGTTCCTGACATCCTATGATCCATTTTGTTATAAAGAGTTGGACATAACTGAACAACTGAACAACATGACATAGCAAATTTAGTTATTACTTATATTTTTCAGGTAAAGAAACTGAGGTTCAGAGAAATAAAGCCTCTAGTAAGTGTTGGGACTAAAATTTGAATCAGGCCTTTGGAATCTAAGGATGCTACCCTTTCCACCATGTTATGATGCTAAAGCAATCTTGGGTGGCAATGATTATACCCAGTTCTCTTATTTAGACTGTTTTAGAAGTCACAAGAATTTTCTCTAGGATATAATGCAAAACGGTTAGCCTGATCCTCTACAATATAGATCCCACCTACTTTTCAAATCTTATTTCATAATATTATCCTTTATTAAATCTCCATTCCAGTTAAACTATACTATTAATTATCACTTAAACTCCAGACCTCGGGCCCAGATAGTGAGCACTCATAAGGATATATGCTAGCCCTGGGGTGGGAAAATTCTGGCCTTGAAGTCACATGTAGCCACAAGTGAATCTTCAGTCAAAGGGCCACACTTGAAGACCTAAAGGGCCATATGTGGCCTCAAGACCACAGGTGCCCTACCTCCTATGACTAACATATACTGATTGTAGCCATTCAAGGCTCAACTCAGCTGCAAACTGCTTTTTGAAATCTTCCCTGATATTTCTGCCTCCTCAATTTTTTGTCATTATTGACATATATGTTCTTGTCTATACACCAATGTCACCACCACCATCCCTGAGGATGGCACTGGGGTTTTTGGTTTGTTTCTTTATCCACAGAGCCCATCATACTGCCTTACATAGAGTAGGCACTTAATACATAATCTTTGAAGGGAAGTTTTCATCCTTGGGTAACAGTCTGATTGCCAAAGTGTGGCACTGTTTTTATTCTACTTTGCACCTGCTGTTCTGCCAAATCACATGCCCCATTCCATCACTTGCAAACTCAGGGTTATACTGTTAAATGAAGTCTTATTAACATTACCTCCCTCAGCCTCCACTCCCCTCCTATTGGAGGGCTGGAGGGCAGAGCACCAAACTTCTCTCAATGCCTTCCTTTATAGAGGGTAGAATATAGACTCTCAGCTCCTCACCCTACCTTGGATCTGCTGCCCTGCCTAGTTTCAATGCCATGGAATGAGACGCCACTATAGTATGTCTATCTTGGTATCCTCTCCACTCCCTTTTCCTACCTTCTTTTGTGTGTTGTCTCCCTCTTCAGATTATAAGCTTTCTGAGGTCAGGGACTATCATTTTATTAATTCTACCACCACTGCTTAGCATAATGCCTGGCACACATAAGATGATAAATAAAAGTTTATTTGATAATTAGATTGGAGTCACTACTCATAATGGATAAGGAGGGAAAATTTCCTCTGCAGAGAGGGGAGGGAGATTGCCTCTTGATTGTATCTACTAAGCAATACAGATTGGACAACATGGAGTCTAAGGTGCAGGGCACTGTGGGATTTACAGAACTGTGATCATCAAAAGAAATAAACAACCAAAATACTTGCATTCAAAGTTTTAGCAAGTTTCCAAGCCTCAGGAGAAGAAAAGTTTAGAGCTCATGCTTGACTGAGCTTTTCCCTTGCCAACATGTACACTTTTTGACGGCTGTATGAATCTACTCCAAGCTGATTGGTTTATAATAAATTTGACATGCATAAGTAATTTGAAATCACGGCATACTGTCCAGAGCTCCAATTATTTCCAGGCAGAATAATATTTGAACATTTTAGAGTTTGATAATTAAAATCCCATTACATTTCTTGCATACAAATAACTAGAATAACTTTTAACATGAAAAGCAACAAACAAGCTCATGTTTAATTGAGCTTAGTATATAATCTGAGTTGAATTTCTGTTTTCTTGGTATTACTAAATAGATGTTTTCAACTAGGTCCCATAAGAAGGACATAAAATGGGCTACATTTCCTAAGTATATTGTCATATATCACCTACTTTATTGAGGCTTCTCAAATGTTTTTCTTTCCCCCCCAATTATGAGGAGGAAATTTTCTTCTACTTAATTTCTCAAGGAGAAATGTTTTCTTTTTATTATTAATCCTGCTATTTTACTGGAGGAAATGAACTTTCTCTACAAATCTACATAGGAACTTTCTTTCTAATTCTCTCTTAAAGAGTTGCCTAGGGAATTGGTAAATTAAACAATTTACTGAGTAACTGGGGATCATGTAGTCAAGACCCAAATATAGTCCCCTTTTCACTAAACTACAGTATCTTAATCATTTTGTGTCATGGACCCCTTTTGCAGTCTTATAAAGCCTATGCATCTCTTTTGAAAATTATGTTTTTAGATACATAAAATGAAATATGTAAAATTAATAAAGGAATGGAACAACATTGAGTACCTCCTAAGTATCAAGTACTATGCTAGGCACTTACCAAATATTATCTCACTAAATATAGTTGTCAAAAAATTATTTAAAAGCCAATTTACAGAGACCAGGTTAAGAAAACTTGAACTATATCCATTTGCCTCTAATAAGGTTTCTTAGAGTATAAGCCTTATCTAAGTCATCAACTAAGGACTTTTTTTTAAAAAGCACCACACAGGTAGAAATCAACATCATTATCATATTAAACATAGATGTTAAAAATATTAATTGTAATAATTAAGAAAAAGTATTAATTATGACAATAGCATAAGCTATCCCTTAAATTTGGTTGCCTATGATGTTCCTTTATTTCTGCTCTTTGCTTCTGTGGCGTTTCATACTGAACCCAGTTCCTTTTAATGATGAGCAGGAAAGAGTCTGCCAGAGGTAGTGCTTTATTTTTTTTAACTTACCTTTTCTTTGCACTTCAGTAAGCTCAATACTATATCATTTTTAGCTTGAATTGTTCTTGAAACACTTGACTTCCCCACACTAACAGTCACTAAAGTGTTTCCAACAGTCCCTTAAGTATGTTCTTTCAAAGCTACAACTTTTGCATATTTTCTTGGAATGATATTCATTCTTAAAAATTTAACAATTAAAAAGACAAAAAAGAGCAATGATACATATTTTCAACTCACAACACAGAAATCAACTGACAAAAAAATAACTAAAGATGAATAAAATAGCAAAATTTGATTTTCTCTAATTGAAGTAAACCTAGTGTCACACAAAACTAAACATGTTACAAAATGAAATTATACAAATATTACTACTTGCCTCAAATAATTCATATTGTGCATCAAAGGTGTTAAACTAGACCTGAACCACATTAAAATATAATTGAGAAATATGATCAGAGTTTTAAAATACAGTACAACATAGATGTTTCAATTTGTTTTAAACCTCTATTTGGCCCACAGAGAACCATTTTTATTTGAGTTTGATGTCCCTGCTGTATAATACTACTCAGTCAATCATGTCCCATGATATCATTTCCCTAATTTGACTCTCCACTATCAGCTTATCAATTTTTGTTTTCTCTTGCTCTATGGATCTCAGTAAAAACAACAATAATAGTTGCTATTTATACAGCACTTTACATACATTATTTCATTTGAAATTCACAAGAACCCTGTGAGATAGGTACTACAGAAGAAATACCTGAGTTTCAAAGAATTTTTATATGCTCATGTTCCCCAAACTAGTAAGTTTCAGAGGCAGGATTTGGACCTAGGTCTTTCAGACTGCATATTAAGCATGCTATCTATTATACCAAGTGGCAAGCACAGGAAACCATCAAGACCAATGAATTTATAAGTAGTGCCCTATCCTTTTCCATCCTCCAACTATGTGAAAAATCCTGTGCCCAAGTATAAATCTCATGAGATTTCAGATCTGGGAAATCAAAGCTTGTATCATAAGATCAATAAGATACTCCTCTGTCATCATCTTGCTAATCTGAGGTCATAGATCTGGAGCAGGAATTCTGGCCTCTTTTTTCCTAGATTATTTGCACTGAGGGGATATTTATAGCCCTAGCTTTAATTTCTGAACCCACATAAATTTCTACTCATTTCAGTACCTTTTAAAGAAGGAGGAAAACAAAACTAAATTAACTTTCTTAAGGTGCAGTATGTTTTTTAGGATATTGCTCCTCCCACAAAAGACACAAAATCTCTCAACATTTTTTTTTCAGTAGAGAAGTCTGGGCTAAATGATAATATAATTAATGTACATATCTAACTGAATACCCTCCTTAGTGAGTATTTATGAATATATTAATGTGAACCTGAAGGAAACTCTAAAGCAAAATATTCCTTCTTCAGCCTTCTTTTATTTAACATTTCTTAAGTGATTAAAAGATGATATGAACCTAGGACAGATAGAAAACAATTATATAACAGAATTGAGATTTAAACTAAATTTGCACATTTATTAAATGCCTACTACATGCAAAGCACTATGGGATGTGCTAGGAATGCAAAGACAAAAATTAAAAGTCCTTGACCCTCCCCAAATTTAACTTCCACTGCTTCTATTCTTTATGTCGAATTCATATGTCAATCTGAAACTTATTTTGATATATTGTAGGAAAAGTTACTATGTACTTAATATCTGCTGAATTTCTTTCCATTTGTCCCCGGAGTTTTTATTGAATAGTGTGTCCTTAACTCAGCAGTTCTAGCCTAAACAAGATAACAAGACTTGTTTATTTCTATATGTTTTACATATATATATATATATATATATATATATATGTTTTACATATATATATATGTTTTACATATATATATGTTTGTGTGGGTATGTACATATATACATATATGTGTATATATATATAATTTCTTATATTTTTTTATACTTATATGTTTGAATATTGTTGTGTCAGTTGAACGTGTCCTCCTCACATAAATCACCATAAGTAACAAACATTTAAAATCATTGTCTTTTGTGTTAATTATCTTGAGCTTTCAGGCACAGAATAGGTCCTCTCCTTTCTATGCCACCTCCCTACTTCAGGACCTTGGTAGGTGTCCAACTCATAAGAATCAATCAATCAATATTTTCAGATGAACCAACTGATTTTCATTGACTTTTTACAACATATTGCTATGTTGAGAGAAAATCTCAGTAATGACCAAAAATAAAAGCCACAAATATCATGAGTATTTCTCAAGAATTATTGAGATGTAAAATGTTAAGAATATTCTTAATGGCCTTGCTCATCCCTAAAAGCATATTATAAAGGGTTCAGCTTTAACTCAGAAAGTATCTGCAAGAATTGAATTTATTAACCCTTGTGTATTAAACAACTTTCCTTCTTCTATCTCCTTTCAATTATTAGTTGTTCAATCATATTTGGAAGCTGTTATTCCTATGATAAAAATTAAAATTAATAAATACTGCAACTTCCCTCTCCCATTTTTAAACTGATCTTTTTTCCCCCATATCATCTGTTACAGCTGAAATTGGTCTGCAGTGACATCTTATCTTAAGGCAGATTCCTTTTGACACTGAATTTGCAAAGTCTCACTTGGGAAGTCCTAAAAACTTCCAGAATGCCTTTTTTTGAGGTATCTACCACACAAGTTAGGTACTTGATGGTGACAGTAGTAACATTTCCAATAGCACTGAGCTACCATATATTGTAAATGTAGGTTACAGCAATATTTCAGACAGCAAACTGTGATTATTTGTGCTTTATCCTCTTTGAGAGAATGAAATAGATTCTGTAAGCCTTTTCTATTAGAGTGCATAAGGCCCAGACTTTCATCTTCAATATCTGCAGCACAGAATGGTTACAGATTACATTACTCAGACGAAGAAGAAAAAATATGCTGTAGTTCATCGAAACTAAATTTTTATGACAAGTCACCTAAGAATACCTGTGATTGCTCCTTCTGCCTGCTCCCCAAAGATCAGTCAAGTTAAATGTTTTCTTAATGCTCTGCTGTGAGACATGCAGACCTCAGGATTCTGCATTTATAATGGTTTTGCCTCAAGTTGCAGACATAAGGGAGAATTTCCCTATAAATGTAGCCCAAGTTATGAAATGCAAAGTATAGCATAATTTTAAATAATGTTTTTTCCTCTCAAATAGTGAAAAAAGACCTTAAACAAAATAGGCACATTTTATGATCTTTCTAATACTTTTCCCATCTTATTTGTAGCAGGCAATTTGAAAATAAAATGCCAACTACTAAAACACATTTTAGAGGACTTAGTCATGCATTTTATGGTTTTCAGATCACATCAATGGACCATTTTAGAAATTCCAAGTTCCAGCTTTTAATAAAATCATGTATCACTAATGAAACCTTACACAAACCAGGATTTAATATTTTCCAGTTCCTGTGAGGGGTGAGGGATAATTAATTCCAGGAATATCCTTTTTTAAGCTTATAAAATATATCTCTAGTAGCTTATATCATTCCAATGGTTTTCTATCAATGTTACAAAGGGAAAAAATAGGTGGGTGGAGAGGAGTTAAGTATGTCTATTTAAACACACTGTTCAAATCCTACTTTGCAAATTCACCAGAGTACATACAAATTGACTTACAAAGTTATATGTGCTCATTTTCAAGCAATTTAAAATGTCTTCAATTTTAAATATATATGAACTTCTTCCTCCACCATTTCTTTTCAGTCTGGCCATAATATTTAGAGTCCCTGATCTCATGTAGAATGTGGGGATAGAACTTAATAGAGACGACTGGGGATTTTTCTCTCCAAAAGCTTAGGAATTTTGCAGGGGAGCAAAGGCATTCATGAGTGCAGAGCCCTTAGAAATATTTACAAACAATATTTTCAAGTGATCAGAGTGCAACATGAGTTCACAAGTATCAAGTGACTGAGAGTATAAAAGATATAAATCAGAGGGTTTTAACAGTTTTTGTTTGTTTCTTAGGTCTCTGTGACAGTCTGGGGAAGCCTATAAACTTTTCAGAATGATGTTGGTGGCTTACATTTTAAATTGAAGGAAATGCTAGATTTGACTTAGAGGTTAGTGAAAATAAAGATGTAAATTTTTGTTTCATTTTCCCAACGTTCATAGATCTTCTGAAATGTATCCGCAGACCACAAAACAAACTCAGGTTAAAAATGCTCAAAATAGGCACAGTTAGCCAGGAAAATCTTTTAAAGGAGGTATGAGGTAGAGCTCATGACCCCAAATGAAAGATAACTTTTTAATTCTTTAATGAAAGTAAATTTAGAATGGTATAATCTATCAATAAGGAGTAATTTTACTCAGTGTTATAAAACCCTAATTACTTGTAGCTCCTGGACCATAACTATCTCAAATGCTGGGTCTTTAGATATGCTATTTTTTGATTCAGTATATACTCCAAACCATCACTTGTGAGACCCCAAAGATGCTTCTTTGTTAGTTTATTTTTTAAATAAAGGACACAATTGTTTCAAAGATAGGGCAATTTGTTATTATTCATCCTTTGTTTTTTAAGAGGAACGATGACATCCCAATGATGACATCTTGACTTTCTCATGAACTGGATTTAAGCAAGGCAGAGTAGTGCAAAGTTGTCAGCCTTACTCTCTCTTTCAGAGTTATTGAAGTCCACTGGCAAGACAAAAATCAGGACGAATGACCATGGCTGGGAATTCAGTGAATGGCCTTCACGTCTTTAATGTTTGATGAAGCTCTGAACATTCCACCACACCTGCTTTTAGCCTGTTTATGACCATTGGAACAAATTCTTCTTATCTACACATTCGGCCAGGGAAAGTCTTCGCAAGCTTCACATGCCCTTAACTGAGAGGTTTGAGGCCTGTAAGTTACTCTCAACCTAGTTTAGCAAATAATACAGAAAGAAAAGTACCAACGGAACATTTTCTCAATAATTGTTTCATGTACTCTCCAAAAGGAGTGAACACATGAGAAGAATACATACACAGTCCCATACATATAGTTGAAGTATATAGATAGATAGATAGATAGACAGAAGCACAAACAAATAAGATGTGTGTGGTCTAGGCACACAGGTGGAAGAGTTAATTCATGCTTTCTGTACTGCACAGCAACCAGTGTTGTCTGGTAATGGCATGGCACTGCTCTTGTTGGGTCTTCTCTTTGTGGTTTTCAAAGTCTGCAAGATCAATAATCCCCTCTGGGTATTACTCCTGGTCTTATGTGGCCACATTGGATTCATGTCAAAATTGATTTTTCCCCATTTATAAGGCAAGTCATATTTCTTGGCATGAATTTTTGGAGATTCTCTATTCTCAGATTTTTGTTCAAACTGAAATTTTCACTTGGAGTTCTAACAGTCTCCAAAATGGGGGAGATTGACCATTGCCATTCTTTCTTCTAGCTTAGAATTAAAAAAAACATATCAAATTATTTCATGGAAACTGACTCTCACAAATTCAGTATCCAAAAATGAAAACCCATTAGCTGCTTCCCCCTCCTACTCCCAATACCTCCAATTAAGAGAGGGTGTTATGTCTTGAATCAGATACATAGCAGTGGTGAGCTTTTGTTGTTTTTGTTCTCCCTTTTCAGAAAGAGGCTTTTGAGCCCAAGGATGAAACTATTTTGGAACAGAGGACTGCTAGCTAGGTTATATGATATGTAACATGTACAGACATTAGAGCTTTAACCTTCCCCTTCCTACCTGTTATGACCAAGGTCTCTATACTACACCTCCAGCTGGTTTAGGGTTAGAAAGTTCTTCTGACAATTATTTTTTTTAATTGCAAGCCTAAAACCCTTCATAACTATACCAAAAGTTTGCCTTTCAGAAAACTGTGAATGACTACTCGAGGTCACTCTGGTTTTATTAACCAAAATATTATTTTTGCTCTTCTATACAATTGGGAGTAGAAAAGGCAAAGAACTCCCAAAGAAGGCCACAAGTGAAGCCACTTCCAGGTAACATAACCTATCTCAATCAAGAATTCTAAACACCTGGTTTTATTATGTATATATGTCTAACAACAAATTTTGAGCTGTCCTATATTTTCCTCCCTGCCCAATCATAGACCTTCCCATTTTCAAAATGGAGCTTCTAGTTTCAAACTCATTATCTCCCCAATGATTTACTAAGCTCATTTATAACTGAAAGTTTTTTTTGTTTTATGGTGCTACAAGGTCACAAAGCATTCAACATATATTGTCTCATTTGATCCTTATACCAGTTGTAGCAGGTAGGTGATGCAAAATTACTTCCATTTTGCAGCTGAGGAAATTGAATCTTAGAGAGGATAAGTATATTACCAGAGACCATATAGCTGACAGACTGAAAAAAGTGTGTGTGTGTGTGTGTGTGTGTGTGTGTGTGTGATTAAGGCAGACATATATCTATCTATCCAATACCTAATCTTATATATTACACAAATATACATACATATATATGTGTGTGTGCATGTATATATATATGTATATATAAACATATACACATATATGTATAGAAAGTATATATTATGGTATAGGATTCAAGTCTTTTTTTCTTCTGTCAGGATTATAGCTACATTTCTAAAGTATGCCTAGAAAGTATTAACTGTTAAAGGTGCTAACTTTTTGAGGGATATATTAAACCAGGTGGCAGATCTGGGAAGGACCGAGGGTGGGGACTGAGAGTTGAGTCAGAGAATACAGTAATTCAATGTGAAGAAACAGCATGAGCCAGAACCTGATTTTTCAATTCAAACCAGGTATGAGCCAGAATCAAGAAACCCAATATAGACAAGAGAGCCACTATGGCAAACAGGATCTGTTTAAGTCTTGTCATTATCTAAATTTGCAGGCCCAGAGATATTATGTGTAAATGCTAGGTATGCCGTGAAAGGTGATACCTGGTTATATTACCAGAAATGAGGGAGGAGTCAGAATTTGAGTACTACATCCCCATTTCCTTGGCCCTGAAATTGGGATCTGGTCATTTTAGATCTAATTCATTAGCTTCATCATCAGCAAAGTGAAGGTGATTTGAAATGAATGTTCCCTAAGATACCTTGCATCTATCTAGTAGATTGGTTAGGATTAGTTAGACATGCCTGTAGGGGCAGAGCCAAGATGGCAAAATAGAAGGAGGGACCTATTGTAGCTCTCCCACCATAGCCCATAAGACACCTGCAAAAAATTACTCTAAACAAGTTCTAGAGCAACATAAACCACAAAATGAAGGAATGAAACAAATTTCCAGCCCAAGGCAGCCTGGAAAGTAGGCAGGAAAGGTCTTTAGCACTGGGCTCAGAATAGAGTGCAGCTCAGTCTTGGCCTTATAGGGCAGCAGGGGCAGGACTGGAACAGGCTTCAGGGCACAGAATCACAGGCAGCAGCTGTGGTTCCCAGATTTCTCACCCAACAAATGCTAAAGACAGCTTCAAAGGTCAGTGAGAAACCTCTTTCACCTGGGAGAGAAGGGAGCAAGGTCCAGCTCTAGCTATTGTCCTAGGGCAACAGAAGTCACTGTGGCACAGCCTTCATTTTTGGAGCACCGGGACTAAAGACCCTAGGAGAATCAAGCAGGCTGATCTGGGTCTCAGTTCTGAGTGGCAATCCTGGGGTGAGGTAGATCACTGGCATGCTGGACCTGGTGGAAACTCTGGAGAGGGAATTTGATGCACATATCCTGGGCAGAAAAGCTAGTAGTTGCTTCCAGACCAGAGCACAGGCCAGGAGAGGAGAAAATCCTCTCCCTTTATTGTGCCACCTGAAAATAGATCCAGGAGAGACAATTTAAAAACTATGGGACTACCTGAAAGCCATGATCAAAAAAAGTGTCTAGACATCATCCTTCATGAAATTATCAAGGAAAACTGCCCTGATATTCTAGAACCAGGATGCAAAATAAATATTGAAAGAATCCACCGATCACCTCCTGAAAGAGACCCAAAAAAGTGAAACTCCTAGGAGCATTGTGGCCAAATTCCAGAGTTCCCTGGTCAAGGAAAAAATACTGGAAGCAGCTAGAAAGAAATAATTTGAGTATTGTGGAAATGCAATCAGGACAACACAAGATCTAGCAGCTTCTACATTAGGGGATCAAAGGATGTGGAATATGATATTCCAGAAGTCAAAGGAACTAGGACTAAAACCAAGAATCACCTACCCAGCAAAACTGAGTATAATACTTCAGGGGAAAATATGATCTTTCAATGAAATAGAGGACTTTCTAGCATTCTTGATGAAAAGACCAGAGCTGAAAAGAAAATTTGATTTTCAGACACAAGAATGAAGAGAAGCATGAAAAAAATAAACAGCAAGGAGAAGTCATAAGGGACTTACTAAAGTTGAACTGTTTACATTCCTACATAGAAAGACAATATTTGTAACTCTTGAAACTTTTTTTCAGTATCTGGGTAAGTTGGTGGGATTACACACACATACACACACACAGAAAGAGAGCACAGGGTGAGTTAAATAGGATGGGATCATATCTAAAAAAATGAAATTAAGGGGCAAGAGCAGAATATATTGGGAGAAGAAAGGGAGAAATGGAATGGGGCAAATTATCTCTCATAAAAGAGGCAAGTAAAAGACTTTCATTGGAGGGA
>CM053770.1:99682157-99720700 GCA_028658325.1 Potorous gilbertii
CTTACTCTCATCACATTTGACTCAAGGAAGGAATAAAATGCACAATCATTTTGGTATGAAAACCTATCTTACAATACAGGAAAGTGGGGGAGAAGGGGATAAGCAGGGTGGGGGAGATGATGGAAGGGAGGGCAATGGGAGGAGGGAACAATTAGAAGTCAACACTCTTGGGAAGGGACAAGGTAAAAAGAGGGAATGGAAGAAATAGGGTGCAGGATAAGATGGAGGGAAATAAAGTTAGTCTTACACAACAAGACTATTATGGAAGTCATTTGCAAAACTACATAGATATGGCCTATATCGAATTTCTTTCCTTCCCAGTGGGGATGAGTGGGGAGGGAGGGAGGAAGAGAAGTTGGAACTCAAAGTTTTAGGAACAACTGTTGGGCATTGTTCTTGCATACAACTAGGAAATAAGAAATACAGGTAATGGGGTATAGAAATTTATCTTTCCCTGCAGGACAAAAGAGAAGATAGGGATAAGAGAAGGGAGGAATGTTAGAAGGGAGGGAAGATTGGTAATAGAGGTAATTAGAATGCTTGATGTTTTGGCGTGGCGGGAGAGGAGAAATGGGTGAAAATTTGGAAATCAAAATTTTGTGGAAAAAATGTTAAAAACTTAAATAAATTAATTAATAAAATAAAATTTAAAAAAATAGAAAGCACTCCTTGTTTTGTTCTTTTCCTTGTCATTTTAATTGCCCTGAAGTCTAGAATCACCATCATCTATTTAATAACTTCCCATGGGCCACATGTAATGAATGTCAAGACTAGTCAAGAATCACCCTAACAAATATTTAATTGAATATTTTAACTAATATTTACTTACTATATATTCCATAGTTTGATTAGTAATTTTCAAACCCTTGAAAAACAATAAACTATACTTAATAATTAAAATGAATTAAAAGGAAAAATAATTATCAAATAAAACCTTAATAACAACTGTTAGTTAAAAGATTCAAGTCATTTGAGTTTACATTTGAATGACTCTGGATAAGTGACAATATGATTATAACATTTTATGTTAAGTTTGAAAAGCAATATTATGTTCTTTTTAAGTGTGTATTAAAACTTAAGTTCTGGTACGAAACTTAAGCCCACATCTCTTTTTAAAAGTCATTGTATCTCATACATCAAGTTGCAAAAAAAATTCAGAGTAGCTTCAGTGTTTAGTACATACTAAGTCATTTTAGCATAATCCCATAATGCTTTGCTTATACCTTGGTGAAAACCACTTAACACATCACATCACAGTTAATTTTTCTGCAGGTCTATATCTTTCCTATTAGAATATAAGCTTCAGGAGGGCATAAACTGTTTTATCCATTTTCAGAGTGCAATAAAGTATCTCATACATAGAAAATGGTAAATCAGTGGTGGCTGAATGAAGAAAGATATGAACATCATTACAGATAACGATTGAGATGTACTTGAGTTTTGTGGTGATTTGTTCTATGCAAATATTTCATAAATGATTAAACAAGGCAGAGAAAAACTATAGGGTTAAGATACTATGGATGTAATCATTCCTATTTAGCACACATATCACACACTTAATAAGATGATAAACGTAAAATGAAATACACACTTTAAAGTGCTATATAAATGTTAGCTATTTTTATTATTTTATATTTCGAATAACTTATATTCTGCCTGACATAACATACATGAATTGTCAACTTTTCAATCATGCCATTGATCTAATTTAGAAAAAAAAGGGACTGACAGCAATCTTTAGTGTGGAATCAATTGCAGAATTCACACAGTATGAAGCATGAAGAAATAAATGCAAAAGTTCAAGCACTCAGCTTCCCTTGCCCTCTGCTCCCCCATCTTTTATTTCTTAGAACCATGAGCATTAGCCAACGCAGAGCCAAGGGTGAAATTTGACATTTAAAAGACTATTATAGGGCACTCACCTCCGGGAGAATTATTCTGGCTATAGATCACCAGCAATCAGCTCATGCAGCTGAGAATGCACGAAAAGTTACACTCTAGGGTACAATTTGCATGCTGAAGTGAGCGTGGAATTCAGTCAAAGCCATAATTCTGACTGCTCTTCAACGGTGGAGTCAGTAATGGGAACCCAAGTGGCAGATGTGCTTTTTTGACCAGGAGCAGATTTTACCAGACCTTTCATGAAAACTAATGATCTACCTTCCTTCCATACCAAGGTGGGCAACCTGGGAGAGAGATGAGGAACAGAATGTGCCAAGCAGATCAGGTCATCACCACCAGACCCTGATGAAGGAAGGCCATCAGTATACCCAAACCACATTTCTGCTTTTAGCCCAGCTCCCATTCATTGCGGGGAGGAGGCCCATGTTCATCACCGCCATCATCACTACCAACTGCCATAAACAGGTATACGGGCCCAGAAGTCCAGGAATTGCAATATTCCCTTGACCTTTAATCTTCCTTCTATCTATTCCTCATAATTATCATCTACTGAAGCAACTCCTGTGGAGAATGGGATAACAACTGCCGCACATAGGGTGGAGATGCCAGCCTGGGTAAAGCAGCAAAAACCTCAGAGGAAAATCCAAAAGGCAGAATTTGCCTATCCAATCAAACTACCACTACCACTACCTCGACCACTTTCTTCCCTCAGACCCTGATGGAAACATCCCAGGACTCTGAATTCAAGAAGCTTGAGAACAAAAATGACAACAGGCCAATGCCCATAGCCCTCATCCTAGGAAGCAATCATTTTGGAGACAGATTCTGACAACTGCTTCTGCAGGCAATATAATCAAAGCTACTGAAGACTCGGAAAAGAAAATTCTTTTCAGCTCAACATTAGAAATCGATATAATTTTTATCAGTGGAAATCGCATTAAAGGAGATACATTAAGATGAGTTTGACTTGAGCACCCAAAGGACTGTGGGGCCCTTATACCTATCTGAATTCCAAGTTTTCTCTCAAATGCTGTTCCATCCCTCCTCTTCCCCCCCCCTCATCATTAGAACATGAGTGCCTTCAGAGCAATTATTTTTCTATTTATAATCCTAGCAAGTGTAATACTTTGCACATAGGAAATGTTTAATAACCTTCCCCCTTTCTCTTTCTCTTCCCCCTTTAATACTAGGGCATAGCTAAGTCTCAGTGAAATGAATGAAGTAATGAAGAATTCACTGAGCACTTTCTGTCCTTAGAATTATATAGAGAATATAAAAGAAATATTCAAATATAAAACTTGTCCATATGTTTTTTTTGTAAGTAAGATGCTTACAGTAAATTAGGGCTGAAAAAAGTGAAATAAAGAAAATACTCTGAATATGGATAGGCAGGCATTACTTTGTGCTGCTTTCAACAGCCATTAAAGCACCTATTTTGCCCCTTTAATTTGGATCTGTTCTTGTCAGTTTATTTACTACTTTCCTCCAGCTCTCCTGAAAATTCAATAGTTATCCTTACCAATGTAATAACATCATTGATGTTAGAATATGGCAGAGGCTAAACAGTGCACAGGCAAAAAAAAAATTATCTACTTTCACAGTTCTAAGTTCTAACTTAGTTTCACCTAATTTAACATTACAGCTAATGTATGATAGCAAAACCTTATTGAATCTTACTGGTACTGTAAATCCTAATCAGTACATATAGATCTATTCCTAATGGTAGCTCAAAGCAATCAGTCCGTGAATTTGTTAATGTGTATGTGTGTGTGTGTGTGTGTGTGTGTGTGTGTGTGATTTTTAAGACTGCCTTCCTCTGGTTACTCTCTAGCTTGTCATTGTCATTCCAAAACAGTGGCATTTGGTATATGGTTCCAAATATGGATGTGGAATGGAATGACCAGATTAGATTAGAGCATAACAGGGTCATCACATACTTTTCTTTGATTCTTGTGTCTATGGCATTAACTTTTTGTAGTTGCTATTTTTAACTACTAATTCATGGAATTTGCAATCTACTGAAACTTCATATCTCTTTCAAATAATCTTCTGCATAGCCACACCTTCTCCACCTGTCATTTGCCGCCATAAATTTATTTTCGTTTTTTCTAATTAAATTTATTTATTTTCAGTTTTCAGCATTCACTTCCACAAAATTTTGAATTCTCCATCTCCTTCCCCGACCTAGGACAGCATGTATTCGGATTACCATTTTCTCCAATTTGCCCTCTCTTCTATCACCCTTCCCCCTTATCCCCTTCTCTTCTATTTTCATGTAAGGCAAGATTGATTTGTATACCTCATTGCCTATATATATAATTTCCTAGTTGCATTTAAAAACAAGATTTAACATTCATTTTTAAATCTTTGAGTTCCACATTCTCTCCCTTCCTCCATTCCTACTTACCCTCATTGAGAGGGCAAGCAATTTGATGTAGGTTATAACTGAATATAACTGCATAGTCATGCAAAACACTTCCCTAACAATCATGTTATGAAAGACAACTATATTTCCTTTATCCTCTCCCACCCTCCATTTATTCTGTTCTCTCCTTGGATGTGTCCTCTAAAAAAGTGTTTGCTTCTGCTACCCCTTCCCCCAACCTGCCATCCCTTCTATTGTCCTTCCTCTCTTATCCTCTTACCCCTGCTTTCTTTCCTATAGGACAAGATGAACTTCCATACCCAAATGAGTGTGTATATCATTGCCACCTGAAGCCATATTCAATGAAAGTAGGACTCACTTATTCCCTCTCACCTTCACTCTTTTTTGTCTCCATTGTAAAAACTCTTTCTTGCCTTTTATGTGAGATGATTTACTATATTCTACCTCTCCCCTTCTCTTTCTCCCAGTATATTCCTCTAAATACTTAATTTTATATTTAGATATCATCCCTCCATATTCAGCTCACCCTGTGAGCTCTCTCTCTCTCTACATATATATATATATATGTGTATATACATATATATGTATATACACACATATATACACATACATACACACATATACATATACATACTCATACATTCATGTGTGTGTATATACACATATATGTGCATATATATACATATGTGAGCATATATACATGTATATGTATACATATGTATAATTCCTCCAACTACCCTAATACTGAGAAAGATTTCATGAGTTAAAAATATCATCTTTCCATGTAGGAATGTAAACAGTTCAACTTTAATAAGCCCTTTATGGTTTCTCTTTCCTGTTTACATCTTCACACTTCTCTTGATTCTTGTATTTAAAAGTCAAATTTTCCTCTGATCTTTTCAATAAGAACATCTGGAAGTCCTCTATTTCATTAAAATTTCATTTTCCTACTGTAGGTGACTCGTGGTTTTAATCCTACTTCCTTTGACTTCTGTAATATCATATACCAAGTCCCCAGTCAATTAGTGTAGAAGTTGCTAAATCTTGTTATCCTGATTATGTTTCCACAATACTTGAATTGTTTCTTTCTGGTGGTTTGCATATTTTCTCCTTGACTTGGGAACTCTGGAAATTGACTACAATATTCCTAGGAGTTTTCCTTTTGGAATCTCTTTTAGGAGGTGATTGGTTCTAGATTGGTACCCTCTGGTTCTAGAATCTCAGGGAAGTTTTCCTTGATATTTTCTTGAAAGATGATGTCTATGATCCTTTTGTTAAATCATGGCTTCCAGATAATCTAACAATTTTTAAACTATCTCTCCTGAATCCATTTTCCAGATCATTTGTCTTTCCAAAGAGATACTTCACATTGTCTTCTATTTTTTCATTCTTTTGGTTTTGTTTTATAATTTCTTGATTTCCCATAAAGGAATTATTTTCTTCAGTGAGCTTTTGGATTTCTTTTTCCAGTTGACCCATTCTACTTTTTAAGGCATTTTTCTCCTCGTCTTTCTAAACCTCTTTTGTCACTTGGCTTAATCTAATTTTAGAAGTGTAATTTTCTTCAGAATTTTGGGGGGACACCTTAAGTAAACTGTTGACTCGTTTTTAATGATTCTCTTACATTATTCATTATTTTTCCAAATTTTTCTTCTACTTCTCTTATTTGATTTTCAATATTCTTTTTGAACTCTTGCATGACCTAGGGCCAATTCACATTTTTCTTCGAGGCGTTGGATTCAGAAGCTTTGACTTTGTTGTGTTCTTGTGATTGTATGTTTTGATCTTCCCTGGCATCAGTGAAGTAAGAAAATGACTTTTTACCAAAGAAATAAGAATCTATAGGCTGTTTTTAACCATTTGCTCATTTTCCCAGTCAATTACTTGACTTTTTGAGCTCTTTGTTAATGGAAAGCTCCAGAGGCAGCCACCCAGTCAATTGCTTGAGTTTTGAGTTCTTTGTTAAGTGGAGGGTTTCAGAAGCAGAGGCCTGATTCAACAGTGACTCCCACTCCCCCGGGGTTGGGCCAGGGCTTGATCCTACTCCCCTCTCAGCCAGGTAAAAGACTTCTGCAACTGACCTTCAAATCTGTCTTTGATGTTTTGGGGTTGAGAAGCCTGGAAACTGCTGCAGCTGCCAGCAACACAGTCCCCTAATGCCTGCTCCAGCTACAACCACACTGGTTTGGCACACAACAAACTGCGCTCTGTTCACAGTTTAGTGCAATATATCCTTCCTATCGACTTTCCAGTTTGTCTTGGGCTGGAAATTTGCTTCAATCTATCATTTTATGGCTTCTGCTACTCTATAATTTGCTTAGTCATTTTTACAGGTTTTTTGAGGGGCTTGGGGGGAGAGCTGATACAGATCCCTGCTTCTAAATTTCATCTAATATTTGTTTCTCATTCTAGCTTAGAGATCTAGTTTTTGGATCCCTACTTTTTCAATGAACTAGCTAGTCATCTCAGTCTTATACCATCTGCAAATCTGCTCAACATACCAAAAATGCCTTTATCCAAGCCAATGATAAAAGCGTGTTCAATAGCAATGAGTCACATAACTCTGGCAAACAATACTGGACAATTTGACATTGAGTCATTAATGCCAACTTTTATTAGATCTAGCAATCGCTTATTTCAGTGTCCTTTTTGTCATTGTTCATTCTTCTTTCTCCCTCTGCAGTATTTGATGCTACTGACTACACTATTTCACAATTAGTGTCATGTTCCTGAGTCTTCTTTACTCCTTCTTAGTTTTCTTCTCCTTCTGTCTGCTCCTCAATCCCCCCCCCAGGCATCCCACCCTTCTGACCATTGATATTCTGTTCCCAGCATTGGAGAGCCACTATACTTCTACCCTGGACCCTCTTTCTATATACCTTTTCTCTTTATAATCTCATGAATTTCCATGGGTTCATTATCCTTATGCAAATGATTCCCATATTTGTAAATCTAATTCAACTCTCTCTCATTCTCTAGTTCCACATCACAATCTGTCTACTACACTACATAATATGTATTTCTATATGTCAAGCTTTCTGTATGTCAAGCTTAAAAAATTCAAATCAATATCATTATCTTTATCTTTCCCAACCTGACCTCCCCCAAATCTTTCCTACTCTTATTGAGGAAATTAATATCTTTCTAATGACCCAGGTTGCAATCTCAGAGTCATTCTTAACACTTTTATTGACCATTCTTAATTGATTAACATCTTTTGTCAAGTCTACCTGTCTAATATTTAACTCATTTTCCCTCTTTTCTACACTCATACAACCACCACCCAGGTTAGCATCTTTCACTTATATTTCTGCCATAACCTCTTAAATGGTCTCCCTGCATGTAGCCTCTCATAAACTATCCTCCACAGAGTTTCCAATTTATTATTAAAGCATATTGTCTCCTATGTCACTCCCCTCTGCTTTTCTTTGGTGATTTAATCAGTTCTCTTGGTGATTTCTTCAATTTCCATAAAATTATCATTTCTATATAAATGAGGCGAGGTCTACATATCCAGCCCTTATAGCTCTCCTGAGTTTCATATCTGTCTTAGCAGGTTAAGACTAGATATTTAAAACTGCATGCCCCATACTATTATCATACTCCATGTGTTCAAAACAGGACTCATTCTCTTTTGGCCCACAGACAGGTCTCTTCTAAAATTTACTGTCACTAATGAGGATATCACCATCTTTCACTCAGCTCCTCACTCTAACATGTCACAATCAATCAATGATCAAACCTTATCATTTCTTTCTCCAAAACGTTTCTTGGGTACTTCTCCTTTTTTCCCTTCACATACGAGGTATCAGGTCTTCTTCAGCAATGAAGGATGAACACACACACACACACACACACACACACACACACACACACACACAAACATTAAGTTCATAAAGTATAGGATTGACCTATACCTCCATTCAAGAAAGCCTAATGGTTTTCTTTTACCTCAAGGATCAAATATAAACTCCTCTATTGCATACTGGAATCTGTTTCTAGTCTGATCCCTTCCTAACTTTGAAGTTTGCTTACAAATTACTTATCTTCTACATATTCTGCAATCCAGGTACACCAAGCTACTTGGTCTTTCTGAGATATGACATACCACCTCTTCTGTCTCCTTCTTTGTACTGCTTTAACATAGTTCCTGGTCCATGTTAAGGGCTTACAAAATACTTGGTAGTTTGACTGAATTGAATCCCTAGAATTCATGACTCAAATAAAATGTTGTTTCCATTTAATGTTTTACTGGTAGTCCTAGTTATTAAAGTCCTCCACAGTTACTAGCTACTACTTTGGATTAGGCTATATATATATATATATATATATATATATGTGTGTGTGTGTGTGTGTGTGTGTGTGTGTGTGTGTGTGTGTGTGTGTGTATACTTTTCCCCTGAAGAATGTAAACTCCTAGAGATAAGGTTTTAATTTTTTGGCTATATCCTCAGTGTCCAACATCATAAGTGATGCACAGTACTTGTCTAACAAAATCTTTGTTGAATAAATGAATTTATCCATCAAATGCACTATTACTTAGTAAATAACTTTTTATCTCACAGGATACTAAAAACCATAATGAGGAAATTATTCTTGAGAGAGGTAAATATATAACGTGATCTATTGGACACATGGATCTAAGAGAGAATTCTTAGCTCAGTGATGACCATACAACTCCAGTATAAATTGATACTAATCAAGATCATGGGATATCAGACTCAGTGCAAAGATAAACTTTTGTTAAAAATTGTTCCCATGTAATGAAAAATAGTATTTTAAAGTGATCCTAAATGTATGATAAACAATTATTCATGAAATGAGGAAAGCAATGAATTAAATGTAAACAACTAAACACAGTGAACTATGATGAAACTGAGAAGGAAAGAAAAATCAAAGTACATCTTTGTCTTAGAGCAAAATATGAGGAATAGGACAGAGGAGTAACTGCTTGACTAACTGGATATCGTATAGAGAAGAGCAAGGAAAGAAGAGGAAGAAGCAGCTCCCTTAGTACAAGACCTATATCTTAAAACTCTATTAGTATTTCTAGTCAAATCTAATTGGTCAAAAATTCCTGCATATTTTTTTCTGAAATGCGAGCCTATTAATCACTCTCTCATTTAATGATAAGGAAAAATCTCTTATATTCCAAATCTCGAGTTCTGTCAGTTCTCTAGGTCAATGGGATTGACTTTCCTTTCATAAGAGGAGTCAGTTTTGAAGGAAATGCATTCTGCCATATTAATAAAGGGAAAAGGGAAAAGTCTTCATGACTGAACCTTAAGGATTCTGCCATGTTGATTAAAGAATAATCACTCAGTTGATGACATATTAAGTAACACATTACTGTGGTTCAGGATGTTAGTAGAATTTGGGTAGTTTGAACTGAACCCTCCATTTCTGCATCACTAACCAGAGTAGCTTTGGTAAGTTAACATGTATGAATCTGACCTGGCACAATTTGAATTAACTTTGAGTCAAGTTGAACTGATCTGTGAGAGATGATGTAGTTGTGGGCATTTTGGTAAAGGAGTATTATCAAGACACCTCTGACCATTTGGGTAATGATTTGAATTTTTTTACATTTTTTTACATTTGACACAGTCCTCTATATATTCTAGAAACGAGGCCTTTATCACAGATACTAGCTGCAAACATTATTTCCCAGTTTTCTGGATCCCTCCGAATCTTGGTTGCATTGGGTTTGGTTGTGCAGAAACTTTTCAGTTTAATGTAATCAAAATTATCCATTTTGTACTTCATAATACTTTCTATAGTCAAAAATTCTTCCCTTCTCCATAAATCTGATAAATACACTATTCCTTGCTCTATCAGTTTGTCCATAGTATCAATCCTTATACCTAGATTGTATACCCATTTGGATTTTATTCTTGTGTATGGTGGCAGGCTTTGGTCTGTATCTAATTTATTCTCCAATTCATAAATGGTCAAAAGATATGAACAAGAAATTTTTAGAGGAAGAAATTAAAGGTACCTATAGTCATATGAAAAAATGCTCTAAATCACTTTTGATTAGAGAGATGCAAATAAAAACAGCTCTGAGGTACCATATCACACCTATCAGATTGTCTAACATGAAAGAACAGGAAGATGATAAATGTTGGAGAGGATGTGGGAGAATTGTAATGCTATTTCGTTGTTGGTGGAGCTGTGAACTGATCCAACCATTCTGGAGGGAAATTTGAACTATGGCCAAAGGGCTACAAAAATATGCATACACTTTGACCCAGCTATATCACTTCTGGAACTGTATCCCCAAGAAGTCATAAAAATGGGAAAGGGTCCCTCATGTACAAAAATATTTATAGCAACACTCTTTATGGCAGCCAAAAACAGGAAACCAAAGGAATGCCCATCAATTGGGGAATGGCTGAATAAATTATGGTATATGAATGTAATGGAATAGTATTGGGCTATAAGGAATGATGAACAGGAAGACTTCAGAGAAGCCTGGAAAGACTTTTTTGATCTGATACTGAGTGAAAGGAGCAGAACCAGGAGAACTTTGTGCACAGCAACAACCACAGTGTGTGAGAGATTTTTCTGGTATACTTGGAACTTCATTGCAATGCAAGGGCTTAAAAAAATTCCCATTAGTCTTTTAAGGGAAAATGCCTGCCACATCCAGAGAAAGAACTATGGAATTCAATTGCAGAATATAGCAGATCATTTTCTTTTGTATTATGGTTTGGTTTGTTATGTGATTTCTCTCATTCATTTTAATTCTTCTATACAGCACAACTATGGTGAATGTGTATTTAATAGGAATGTATGTGTAGAACCTATATAAAATTGTATGCCATCTTGCGGAGGGAGGGGAACGGCAGCAGGAAAGGAGGGGAAAACAAATCTAAGTTATATGGTAGTGATTGTAGAACACTGAAAATAAATACATTTAATATATGAAAAAAATAAAAAATAAAGACAGCTCTGGAGTCAGGAACACCTGATTTCAAATCTGGTCTCAGAGACTTACTAGCTGTGTGACCCTGGAGAAGTCATTTAACCTCTCTTTGCCTTAATCCACTAGAGAAGGAAATGGAAAACCATTCTAGTATATTTGCCAAGAAAACTCCATGAATAATCTTGGACTGATTTGGTCTGGGGGTCAGAAAGAGTTGGACAAGACTGAAAGACTGAACAAAACAAAACAAAGGACTTTGCCTGGGAGCTTCAGAGACCCCAGAGAATTTTGTTTTGGAGAGAATTTTATCTCCTTTTTGGATTTTTTTTTCATCTCTTTATTGGCTGCTTTGATCTTCTTTTATCTCTTTGTAGCAAGCTTTTACAGCACTGTAGAATGCTTTTACCTGGGGGTTACCTAATATCCTTATTAAAGAAATAGTTTATCTGACCCTCAGGCTACAAGCAGTCTATTGTATCAAAGATGACCTGTACCCTCTGCTTCAAGAAACCTGCTGAACTGGTTGAAAGCAAATGAAGGAAGAAAAGATAGTCTAATGCCTCTCCTTTGCCAATTCAAATCAGGTAGGAGGTAACTTGGTATTAATTATGATTTACAATATTTCCAAGGATGAGTGATCAGTTAGCCTCATAATATCTTCCTTATATTCAGGTATACTTTATCTAGAGTAATCCCCAAACTTCAGTTCAATACTCCAAAGCTATTTAGTTCTGAAGGTCTTTTTCTTCACTTTTTAAAAACAATTATTTTTAGTCTTCTACAATCACTTCCATATATCTTAGATTTCTTTCCCTCCCTCTCTCTCCTTCCCTGCTCCCTCTGCACTCTCTCCCTGAGATGGTGTACAATCTTATATAGGTTCTACACATACATTCTTATTAAATATATTTTCAACTTAGTCATGTGGCATAGAAGAATTAAAATGAATGAGAGAAACTATAAAAGAAAACAAAACATAATAAAAAAGAAAATGGTCGGCTTCATTCTGGGATCAAATTCTATAGTTCTTTCTCTGAATGTGGAAGAAATTTTGCCTAGAGTCCCTTGCAAATTCTTTAAATCATTGCATTGCAATGAAGTGCTAAGTCTACCAGAAAAATTACTCACACACTGTGGTTGTTGCTCTGTACAAAATTCTCCTGTTTCTGCTCCTTTCATTCAGCATCATTTCATACAAATATATCCAAGCCTCTCTGAAGTCTTCCTGTTCATCATCTCTTATAGCACAATAGTATTCCATTACATGCATATACCACAATTTGTTCAGCCATTACCCAATTGAGGGGCATCCCCTTGATTTCCAATTTTTGGCCACCACAAAGAGAGTTGCTATAAATATTTTTGTACATGTGGGACCCTTTACCATTTTTATGATCTCTTTGGGATACAGTTCCAGAAGCTATGTAGCTGGGTCAAAGGGTATGCACATTTTGTAGCCCTTTGGGCATAGTTCCAAATTGCTCTCCAACATAGTTATTTGAGCTCACAGCTCCACCAACAACGAATTAGTGTTCTAATTCGTCCACATCTTCTCCAACATTTATCTTCCTGTTTTGCCATGTTAGGCAATCTGATAGGTGTGATGTGGTACTTCAGAATTGTTTGATTTGCATCTTCCTAATCAATAATGGTTTAGAGCATTTTTTTCATTTGAGTAAAGATAGTTTTAATTTCTTCCTTTGAAAATTGTCTGTTCATATCCTTTGACCATTTATCATTTGGTCAATGATGTGTACTCTTGGAAATTTGACTCAGTTCTCTATATGTTTTAGAAATGAGGCCTTTATCACAGACATCTGTTGCAAAAATTTTTTCACATTTTTCTGCTTCTTTCCTAATCTTGGGTGCATGGGATCTATTTGTGCAAAAATTTTCAATTTAATGTAATTGAAAGTATCCATTTTATGCTTCATAATGTTCTCTGTCTTTTGTCTGGTCATAAATTATTCCCTTCTCCATAAATCTGACAAATACACTATTTCTTACTCCCCTAATTTGTTTATAGTATCATTCTTTATACCATGATCATGTATCCATTTGGATTTTTTCCTGTGTATGGTGTCAGGCATTGGTTTAATCCCAGTTTCTGCCACACTGTTATCTGGTTTTCCCAGCAATTTTTGTCAGACAGTGAGTTCTGACCCCAGAAGCTGGGGTCCCTTGGGTTTATCAAACAGTAGACTGCTATATCCATTGACTACTATGTCTTGAGTACCTAAGTTATTCTATTGGTCTACCCCTCTGTTTCTTGGCCAGGACCAGGTGGTTTTGATGATTGCAGCTTTATAATACAATTTGAGATGTGGTAGGGCTAGGCTACCTTCCCTAGCATTTCTTTTCATTAGTTCCCTTGATATTTTGGACCTTTTGTTCTTCCAGATGAATTTTCATATTATTTTTTCTAGATCTTGAAAATAATTTTCTGGTAGTTTGATTGGTATGGCACTGAATAAGTAAATTAATTTAGGTAGAATTGTCATTTTTATTA
The DNA here is from genome assembly GCA_028658325.1 of Potorous gilbertii. Classification (NCBI taxonomy): domain Eukaryota; kingdom Metazoa; phylum Chordata; class Mammalia; order Diprotodontia; family Potoroidae; genus Potorous; species Potorous gilbertii. The sequence continues at coordinate 99,695,883 of CM053770.1, forward strand.
TATTGGTTTGGCCTACCCATGAGCAACTGATGTTTTTCCACTTACTTAGATACTTAGATTTACTTGTGCATAAAGTGTTTTGCAATTGTATTCATTTAGTCCCTGGATTTGTTTTGGCAAGTAGACTCCCAGATATTTTATAATGTCTACCTTAGCTTTAAATGGGATTTCTCTTTCTATCTCTTGTTCTTGGTCTTTGTTAGTAATATATAGAAATGCAGATGATTTATGTGTGTTTATTTTGTAACCTTCATCTTTGTCAAAGTTGTTTATTATTTCAAGTAGCTTTTTACTTGATTCTCTGGGATTCTGTAAGTATATCATCATATCACCTGAAAATAGTGATAACTTAGTTTCTTCTTTACCTATTCTAATTCCTTCAATTTCTCTTTCTTCTCTACAGGTAATATTTCTAGTACCATATTGAATAACAGTGGTGATAATGAACATCCTTGTTTCACCCCTGATCTTATTGGAAATGCATCTATCTTATCCCCATTGCACATAAGGTTTGCTGATGGTTTTAGGTAGATACTGCTTATTATTTTATGGAAAGTTTCATTTATGTCTATGCTCTCCAGTGTTTTCAATAGGAATAAGTATTGTATTTTGTCAAAAGTTATTTCTGCATCTATTGAGATAATTATGTGGTTTCTGCTAGATTTGTTGTTGATATGATTAATAATGCTAATATTTTTCCTAATATTGAGGCAGTTCTGCATTGTTAGTATAAATCCTACCTGATCATAATGTATTATTCTCATGAGAAGTTACTGTACTCTTTTCATAATATCTTATTTAAAATTTTGGCATCTATATTCATTAGAGAAATTGGTCTATAATTTTCTTTCTCTGTTTTGGCTCTCCCTGATTTAGGTAACAAAACTATATTTGTATCATTAAAGGAATTTGCAAGGACTCCTTCTTCCTCAGTTTTCCCAAATAGTCTATATAGTATTCAAATTAACTGTCCTTTAAATGTTTGATGGAATTCACTTATAAATCCATCTGGCCCTGAAGATTTTTTCCTTGGGAGTTCATTGAAGGCTTCTTCAATTTCTTTTTCTGAGATGGAGTTATTTAAGTATTCAATTTCCTCTTCTGTTAATCTGGGCAATTAATTTTTTTTTAAAATAATCATCTATCTCCCTTAGATTGTCGAATTTATGGGCACACAGTTGGGCAAAGTAATTTCTAATTATTGTTTTAATTTACTCCTCATTAGAGGTGATTTCACTCTTTTCATTTTTGATATTGGTAATTTGGTTTCTTTCTTTTTTCAATCAAAGTGACCAAAGATTTATCAATTTAATTGCTTTTTTCATAAAACCAACACTTAGTTTTTTTTTATTAGCTCAGTAGCTTTTTAATTTCAATTTTATTAATCTCTCAGTTGGTTTTCAGTATCTCTAACTTGGTATTTTCTTGGGGATTTTCAATTTGTTCTTTCTCTAGCTTTTTCAGCTGCATGCTCAATTCGTTGGTCTCCTCTTTCTCTATTTTATTCATCAAGGCATTCAATGATATAAAACTTCCCCTAAGAACTGCTTTTCCAGTATTCCATAAAATTTGGTGGCTTGCCTCATTATTGTCATTCTCTTGAATGAAGTTATTGATTGTTTCTATGATTTCTTCCTTAACCCACTCATTCTATAGGATTAGATTATTTAGATTTCAATTTATTTTTGGTTTATCAAAAGCCTTTGATTACATATAACTTTTGTTGCATTATAATCTGAAAAGTATGCATTGACTATCTCTGCCTTTCTGCACTGTATTGTGAGGTTATTATGCCCTAGTACATGATCAATTTTTGTATATGTGACATGTACTGCTGACAAAAAAGGTATATTCCTTTCTATCTCCATTCCATTTTCTCCAGAGATCTATCATATCTACTTTATTCAGAGTTTTATTCACCTATTTAACTTCTTTCTTGTTTAATTTGAGGTTAGATTTATCAAGTTCAGAGAGGGGGAGGTTGAGGTCCCCCACTAGTATCTTCCTGTATCTTCCTGTAACTCCCTCAACTTCTCCTCTAAGAATTTGGATGCTATAACACTTGCAGAATGTAGCACATCATTTTCTTTTGTATTACATTTTGGTTTGTTATATGATGTCTCCCATTCATTTCAATTATTCTATACAGCATTACTATGGTGAAAATGTATTTATTAGGATGTATGTGTAGAACCTATATAAAATTACATGTTATCTTAGGGAGGGAGAAGAAAATTAGGGGGGAGGGATGGAAAAAATCTAAATTATATGGTAGTAATTGTACAACACTGAAAATAAATAAAACAAAAAAATGTTTCTTGTAAATAACATATTGTTGGATTATTGTTTTTAATCCATTCTGTTATCTTTCTCCATTTCATTGGACAGTTCATCCCATTCACATTCACTGTTATTATACCTTATTATATTATATATTATATATGTCATATATATAATATATATTATATATTATACCTGTGTCTTTCCCTCCATCCCCTTCCCCCCATTTATGCCTTTAGTTCTCCCTTCCCTTCCCCAACAGAGCTTTAATTTTTGGCCACTGCCTCCCTCAGTCTTCCCTCCCTTCTTTCAGCCCCTCTCCCTTTTACTCCTTTTCCCTTACTACTACTTTCCTCCCTTTTAGCCTCCCCTCCCTTTTCTTTCCCCCTTCCTCTCCTACTACCTGTAGAGCTAGTTAGATTTCTATACTTAACTGAATTTGTTGTTCCCTCCTTGAACCAAATCAAATGAGAGTAAATCTCAAACAGTGCTCATTTCTCTCTACTGTAATATTTACCTTTTTCTATCTCCTCCTTTTCTCATTTGCTCTTACAATCTCTTTGCACCCTTAAATCACATTTTTATCTTCACATTATTTACCTTATACCTGCTCCCTCTCTCTCTCTCTTTCTCTCTCTCTCTCTCTCTCTCTCTCTCTCTCTCTCTATATATATATATATATATATATATATATATATCTTTTTATATATCATTATAAATATAAAATTCTGAAGATTAACAAGTATCATCTTCTCTTATAGGGATGTAAACTGTTTACTCATATTGGATAACAAGATTCTCCCCCTTGCTTACCTTTTTATGTCTCTCTTCAGAACTGTGTTTGGAAATCAAATTTTCTATTCAGCTTTAACCATTTCATCAGGAATTTCTGGAAATCCCTTATTTCATTGAATGTTTATCACCTTGCCTGAAATATTATGATCAACTTTGCTGGTAATTGATTCTTAGTTGTAGTCCCAGCTCCTTGGCCTTACAGAATAGCATATTCCAATCCCTTTGATCTTTTAATGTAGAAGCTTCCAGGTCCTGTGTTATTCTGACTATAGTTCCTTGATGTTTCAATTGTTTCTTTCTGGCTGCCTGCAGTATTTTCTCCCTCACTTGGTAGCTCTAGAATTTGGCAAAGATATTCCTCAGTATTTTTAGTTTGATATACCTTTCAGGAGGTGAACAGTGGATTCTTTCAATGACTATTTTGCCCTCTGGATCTAGGATTTCTGGGCAGTTTTCATTGATTGGAAGATATTGTTCAGGCTCTTTTTTCATCATGGTTTTCTGGAAAATCAATAATTCTTAGATTTTCTCTCCTGGATCTATTTTCCAGGTCAGTTGTTTTTCCAATTAGATATTTTACATTTTCTTCTGTTTTTTCATTCTTTAGATTCGGTTTGACTGATTCTTGATGTCTCATAGAGTTATTAGCTTCTACTTGTCTTATTCTAATTTTTATCATATTGCTTTCTTCAGTTGACTTTTATATCTCCTTTCCATCTGTCCAATTTTTCCTTTAAAGGAGTTATTTTCTTCAGTACTTCCTTTTCCATTTGTCCAATTTTCCCAGTTATGTTTTGTGCTTCCCTTTCCATTTGTTCAATTTTTCTTTTTAAGAGCTGTTCTCTTCAGGGAATTCTTTCTTCATATTTTAAAAATCATTGTTGAGTTTTTCTTCTTTTTCTCTAATTTGCCCTTGAAAATCCTTTTTTGACCTCTTCCAAGCATGCTCTTTGGGCTTGAGACCAATTCATCTTCCCTCCTGAAGTTTCAGATGGGAGTATAGTCTCAACGCTGACCACTTTGGTATTCATATTTTGGTCCTTGTCCTCATAGAAAGATTCTATGTTCTTGTCTTTTCTGCTTTGCTTCTTGCTCATGATGATCACCTTTTTCCTGGCTTTTAAAGTAGAACTGCTTCTGGGGTACAGGGGTTTCTGTCCCACAGTTTTTGTGCCTTGAACTTCAGTCTTTCTGTGTTGTGGCCTCTGGTCCTTTCAGCCACAAGCTGAAATGCTGCAGCTTACTTGGTGCTGAGCTGGTTGGTGTTTGAAAGCAGAGGCCAGGTGAAGTCTTTCTGGATTTCCCTGGAGTTACCCTGGAGCTAATTGTGTTAAGTATGGAAGAGGGGTGATCTGACCATAAGAGGTCTCCTCTGCTGAGCTAGAGCATAAGCGAGTTCAGTGGTTTGTGAACTACTGTGGTAGCATCTTCCCAATTTCCTTGGTGTGCTGAAGCAAGCCTGGGGTCTTGGTGTTGGTAGTTGTGACCTTCACCCCACTGGGGCTCAGCATCTCCTCCTGGTTTGCTGAGGTGGGGATGTCTGGGACAGTTTCAGTCCTGCACTGGTCCCTTTCATCCACAACATCATGGGCTAAGAGACTGTTTACCGCTTTGCCTGATTCTACTGTTCCAGGATTTTTCCTGGGGAAATATTCCCTGTGCTCTTCATGGTCAACAAGGGGAGGGAGATAGCAATTATTGATCACTCCATCATCTTAGCTCCCAGAAGTTTAAGTAGGTGACTTACAGACATTTAATCTGTGGGCTGATAGTCTCAGGAGTGGCTGCTGCAATTACCTGGGGTTCTGTGTTTCTCTCTCCCTTGATTCCACTGGACTCCCATCCTAAGCTGATATATTTGAGAATCCTCAGTGAGTCTGCAATTTCAGATTGCCTGGGGCTTCCTGCTTGTCCCTACCAAGGTGGAGACTGCCTAGTACAGCCTGTGCACTGTCTATTTCTCCAGTCCTGTGCAACAGATCCTTCTTGTCGACTTTCCAGTCAGCCTTGGGCTGGAAATATGACACAGTCTGTCTCCTATTGGATTCTACCCCTCCAAAATCCATTCAGAATCTCTTTTTAGAGGTATCTGAAGGAGTTTGCCTTAGAGGTTAGGTAAGTAGTTGCTCTTACTCCACCATCTTGGCTCTGCCCCAGTCCTGTTTTAGTCTGAGAAAAATTCTGTTTATGTGTTCATATACTTTGAGTTTTAAAAATTCTTTCACATTCAGCATTTTATGCTTTTGTAAATTTTCATAAAATCATGATTTTTGTCTTTATTTTATTAGCAAAAACATTAATAGAAAGTGATGACACTCAAGAAATTGAGAAAACCATTTTCAATCATTTGTCAAATTATCTGGTGTTCTTGTTATTTTCATTTTGAAGCAGTCAATAGAAGATCAATATTTAACATAGCTTACAACATAAAATTGATCATTAACTATGCTTTTGCCACTAGGGAAATATTAAACTTCAGGACTTTTGAATATCACAATTTTTAACATGGCTGCTTGACTCTGGGAGAACTATTGGATAGTACACAGATTAAGAACAGAAAGAAATTCAATATGTTAGAAAACACCAAATTGATTTTTTGTCCATACTGTGATGAAATAATTTATATTCTTAGAGGTGAGTATAATATCAATGTCAGTTGTTAAGGCTTCTAGACATTGTGCTTATAATTTACATACATAATGGGACAAAATCTTGTCCTCACATCTTTACATTCAATTCTCATTTACTTCTGTCCAATATAATCACCTAGGTACTTCATTATGAATTATCCTAAAGTACTTAAAAATCCATGCAAGCAACCCTTTTTGTTTTTCATGTAAACATGCTATTTTGTTATATTTATAAAAATTCTATTATGATAAATATCATTAAGAATGAAATTGTTGGTTTTTCATGTGAAAAGCAGTAGGACTTGGAGTAACAAGGGACCTGGTTTTATATCCTGCCTGAAGGATGCCTATTAGCTTGTTGTTCCTAAAAAAAGGATGCTTATTTTATTTCAGCATCAATTTTCACATCTACAAAAATAATATTTGCAATATCTAAATCACAAGATTATTGTGATATCAATAGTGTATCAAAAACAATACTTTACATGAAACACTGGTTATGATGATGATAGCATGTAATGTTCCAAACTAGCCTCTGCTTTTCTTGAAAGCAGATTCTATTTCTTACACTTAGATGCCCATGTTTATTCTGTAATTCTTTTTAGGGCTGGACACAGACTAGTGAATTTTTGCTGATTCACTGAAGGAAAAAATAAAAATAGTTATTTCTATGTCTTATTGGTTTTCCAAAGAAACAGTGTTGTTTTATTTGGTTACAAGAAATTCCTCATAAAGAATAGTCCTTTACAAGTAGTGTGTCTAATCCATGTCTATGTAATGGCAATTATTCTAAAAAAATTTGCAACAGAAAGAAGGTGTCATGTAAAGAGAAGTTCAGCTGAATTGTGATCAAGCTCCTTTGTGATCTTTTATTCATCAAGTAATTACTAGTATAAAATATCTCAATATTAGATGTCTAGATTCTCCAGATGTAATCCAAAAGTATTCACTAAGAGTGAATTAATACTTGAGAAGAACCTGAAAATGAGAAAGTGTTACATTTGGTTGATTTACATAGTACTGCCTTACCTGAAGGCATGCACCTTACTTAAATTTTAAAAATATATATTCAAATTTACCATAACACTTTTAAATAATATTTGTTCCTCTCTGGTTTACTGAAAAGAAACTTGATTTATAGTCATTCTCATCTCTACAAACTGGACCAAGAATGTGATTTCTAGCAACTTATTCACTTTAACAAAATTTCCTTACAGTAAAACAAGTTAGGAGTCTCATGAAATTCTCAATAATGGACTTTTACCTTTGTGTGACTCTCTTTTATCTTACAGAATACTAAAAACCTATCTGTCCTTCAAGGCCCAGTTGAAATGACAGCTCCACCATGAAATCTTTCTTAATGACAACAACTGACTTGGTACTTCTCTTATAATAAAAAATGTTAATTTGTTGAAAAATGAAACTGTTTCATTTTTATCATTTTAGTTCTAACACTTTGCATAGTGCTTAGAACAAAGTAGACCCCCTAAGTAGACACTTGGTGATTTATTGATCTACCAATACTCTTTTTTATTTCACTTATATTCATATTTTCTTCTCTCCTTCTTGAAGGTATGGACCACGTCTTATTGATTTTTTTACATCTGCCAGAGCAAGGAGTGTGATTGCTTGAAAATGGAGATAATAAAAAAATACTTCTTTAATCAATGAATGTTGAATCAATTTTTAAAAACTTTGCCATAGTGTAGCTATTATAAGTATCAAATTTCATCTGTGGCATATGATAGGAACTATTCCTTTACTAGGAGTAGAGACTTGAAATACACACACACACCTCTATTCCAAAAGTGAGATGTTTTTCAAAAATTGAAGTGACAAAGAAAACCATTATATTATTCTGGAATTTGTTATAACAAAAAGAAAGAAATGCCCAATGAGATGGAGCAGTGAGGATCTTGGGAGGCAATCTTAATATTCATCTCAATATTTCTGGTAACGAAATGAAAAACGACAATGGCATAGACTGACATGCATTGTAGATTTGAGGAAAGTGAATTTTACTGTGTTCAGAGGGAGAACAAGTATGTTCTGAGTAGGATGTCTCATCTTAAAATACTGTTGGGAAAATCAGACCAAAAGAAATTGAATGTTTTGAAATATGAAATATTTCATATTGAAATATTAACCAAAAAGAAAATATTTTGGCCAGGAATAAAATAAATAATTGTCTAATATATGGTTCTTAATCTTTTTTTTTTGTCAGGGAAACTGTTGGAAGCATGAGAAAGCCTATTAACTACAATCTCAGGAATAATGCATCTTTTTAAAGCATAAAATAAAACGCATAGGATTACAAAAAATCCAGTTATACCAAAATAAAGTTATTCATAAAAATTTTTATATGTTCACAGACCCAAGGTATAGAACCCATGGTATAAAGAAACAAATGTGAGTAAATTAGAAAAGTCATCAAACAACTTTATGATCTCTGTGCTTGTGATGTTCCAGTGGGACTTGTGAGATTTTTGAATTCCACTGGTATAGCCTTCAAGAATACCAGACCATTTTCACATCACCCAAAGGCACCAGGCTGGTGGCTTTAGTAGAGGAGGTAAATATAAGAAGCAGAAAATATTTCTTATTTTGGAAGATTCATTTCAATTGGTCTGATTCCTGAATGTTTATGGACAGGGTTCCCCCTCACTTTCCTCTAGAATTTTTATGAGAAACTTTGAATTTCTTCTCCTCTTCCTGGGCACTGCCTCCTGTATCATTCATGTGACAGCGGGGAGGGGCATGACAGGCGATGGCCCACCTGCCTCCTTCAGAACTGTATATACTCAGATATGAAAGAAAGAATCTGAACTGGGATTAAAATTTCTATCTTTCTTAGTTATTATGGTGACATGAAAATTCATACATTTAGAACCTTGCTCACTTTTTTTGTAAAGCTTAAGTTTTTGTAACTTTTATTAGTTTTCAAGATTATTTTCTCAATCAAGTTTATATTATGTCCTTAATTATTATAGAAGGATTAATGCAGCCACCATCATATGAACTATTTCTTTTGTATAAATATACATTGCTTCACTGAAGACCAGAAGGAGGTATGGTTCTTACTGTAACACTGAGCCATCTGGTTCTACGGTTTTGATTTGAGTGCATTGCAAGAAGTAGATTCCAGTAATATGTACCCTTTCCGTTCCTTCCAAAGCTGAAAATTCCACAGAGAAGGCAAATTTTAAAGTTTCTTCACTTCATCCTCACAACTCCGTGAGGAAAGTTTGAAGGGGAATATCCTCTCTTAGCATCTGAGGATTCTGAGACTAAAGGACCTTAATGACCTTAGCAAGGTCACATAGTTTGTGGATAAAAACAATCTAAAATAAGCTTCCAATCCAGTCTCCTGAAAACTAATATGCTGTTTCTATGGAACAACAAAGAGCTGTACTGAATGAAGTTTTCACTGAATGAACTGGATTTTAAAAATTAAATTGACTGGATTGGCCATCCTGAGGACAGTCTTTATAAGCTATGCTTCAAGTTCACCACAGTAAGGTGAAGGCTTGGACAATTAAATGTTCTCAACTCTGTGAGATGGATTCCTTGACCATGACTATGTTTTTAAGTTAATGTTTTGTTTGGGGAACCAAATTACCCGACAAAATGCAGTTGTGAAGAAGGAATGCTCCACAAGGCTTTGTTTAAGTGCATTTTGTAAGAGCATTGCCTGGAGTTTATTTTAATTCACCTTTGCAATTATATCTTCCTAATTGGGGATGTTTAATTATTATTCAGTCATCTGGAGAGGAATTCACTTTATTTAAGAGCCATCTTCTCTACTTCCCCATAATCTATGCCCCAAACTATCCATTGTGCTTACTTTCTAGGTCAAACATTTCTTCTTTTAAAGTAAAGAAAGAAATAGAAAAAAACTTGGAAGATTTAGTCTTCATCAAAGGGGATTATGAAATATCAAGTTAACTTTTCAATCAGGCCAGGCTGACTCAGTGACTCTAGGTTACCATGTCATTATGTAAAGCAATCTGTTTGTATCACCCTCCCCATACTTTACCTTTCTACTATTTACTGCTATCAAAGTCACTCCCCAACTTCTAAAAATAACTTTCATCCTTGACTTATATTTCTCATACTATTCCCTGCCCTTTTCCTCATAGACATTAATATTCATGCTAATATTCCTTTTAACAACCAAGAAACATAATATCTCAACATCCTTAACTACAATGACTTCTTTCTTCAAGCCCCATCAATAGCAATGATGCTGAGGACAATTATAAGTATTTATATAGAAATTTAAGATTTCCCAAATGCTAGATGACATTGTAATTCATTGGAACGATGCAACAATGTACAGCTACCCAGTCATGCTTATACCACCTTCTGAGTTACATAAATTTCATCATCACGTATTTTGAAGGTAAAGTCAGAAAAGTTTTGTTATTAGAATGCTAGAACAGGAATCAGGAAGAACTGAGTTCAAATATTGCTTCAGATACCAGGTATATGACCTAGATCAAGTCATTTAACTTCTTCAGCCTCTTTTCTCATAAATAAAAGGACAGGGTTGGACGTGAAGACTTCTGCTCTCCTGCCTCCATGAAAATTACTCTCTCTTAAAGTCACAACTTATCCCTAGCTGCCAAAACTAATGGTTTTGTTGTAGCTATTTTCTGAATTTGCTTTGTGTTTAGTCCTTATTCTCAAGCCTTTGAACTGCTTAACTACTCTTTAGCTCCTCACGACTTCAAACCTCCTTATGTGGATATTCTCTATTACTTCTCTATTTTATTCTCCTTGTCCCACTCCATTCTCTGCAATCTGCTTCTTGGTCATCTCATTCACTCCATGGTTTCCACCATTACCTGCACATAGATGACTGCCAAATTCATTTGTCTAATAATGACTTCCATTATGAACTTACCACTTCTACTTTCAAGACATCTCCCTTCACCTTTTCTATGGTACCACGATTTACATAATAGCCTCTGTTTGTAATCTTGGGTTTCTTTGTAACTCTCCTTTCTGATATAGTCAACTGCTCAAGTTAAAGGATCTCCAGATTTTAATAACTTCATCCCTTCTTCCTAGTCACTCTGCTGTCACTTTAGTACCATCTTTTATTTTAACACCTGCCCTAACTACAACATTTTTCTTTCTTTTTATTAATTGATAACTGTTTGCGCTGGGCATAGGAAATTCAAAGACAAAGTAAAAAATCATCCAGGTCTGCTACTAGGGAGAAACCATAGACACTCAAGTAAGCGGAACTATATACAAAGTAAACAAGAAGTAGTATTGAGGTAAAGGACAGAGTTCTAACAAATGAAGAAAAGACTTATGGAAGAGGTGATATTTAGGCAATTGACTAGAAATGAGAAGGAAGCATCACAGGGAAACCCAAAGGTACAAAGAGAATATTACATAAATAGTGGTACCACAGAGAAAGTGAAGTTAGAGGTCTTGAAAGTAGCAGGAAATTTGGGTGAACAGTTCATAATAAGATGGATACACACATATTTTTCTATATATTCACAGATAGAAATTTGATATATGTGCTATATAGTATGATGCACACATTTTATGTAAACATTAGGACTAATCACTCTTCTGCTCAAAACTTTTCAGTGGCTCCCTATTGCTTTCCTAGTAAAGAAAAAACTTTTCAAGAGAGAATTCTGGGAAGGTGACAGCATGGGTCAGAAAATTCCAAGCTCCTCAGATTTCCCCCACAAACAAGTGAAAATAGCACCTCAGAGCAAATGTAGAGCAGTAAAAACAAGCAAGAATTGGGGCCAAACAGCAGTTCTCCTGGAACAATTGGAGAAGATCCAAAGAAAAAAATCCCAGAATGAGGTTTGGTGTCTGTCAATAATGAATACCTTCAGGCTATTTCCTCTGAAACATCAAATGGGAAAGCTCTGGGGTTAGAGGGGTTGGGAGGTAGCCTCAGTTTCAGCCACAGGAAAATTAAGGGAACCTCTACTGATAAGGCATACCCCACCCAGCTGTGCTGCTGAGACTTGGTCCTGAGTGAGAAGGAACTAGCACACACTTGGTGACTGCAGAAGCAGTGGAACTGGGATGCTACTGGCTTTGAGCACTTGAGGAGGGTGAAGTCCTTGGTTTTGGTGCCAGATCAGAGAGGACAATTGAAGGAGGACCTGAAATGAAGGATACTATTCCCACACCCCAGAACTGGAGGTAATTACAAAAAATAAGCTGCTACAAATTTAAACAAGCAAAGGAGAAAGAATCCAACCACAGAAAGTCGCTGTGGGAATAGGGTAGATTGGGATTTATCTTCAGAGCAGAATACTGAAAGAAAAGAAAAGCCTCTCTTACTCCAAAGAGTAACATCAAATAGTCACCTGGCCGAAAAGGATTCATAGAAGAATTTTAAAAGACTTTAAAAATCAAATACAATTGAAGGGAAAAAATTAAAATTATTAAAAAAAAATTAAAAGTATTAACAATTCAAGAAAAACAAAAAGATTATGAAACAAAGTCAGCCAATTAGAAAAGGAGATTCAGAATCCTAAGGAACAAAACAGCTCCTTGAAAATTAGAAATGGACAAGGGAAAGCTAACAAAGTTATAAATGACCAAGAAATAATAAAACAAAATATAAAAAAATTTAAAAAATAGAAAAGAATGTAAAACATGTCATAAAAAAACAATCTGGAGAGTAGATTAAGAAATACAAGAAATAATGAAACAAAATTGTCCCGAAGCTTTACAATAAAAGGTAAGGTAGAAATAGAAAAAAAAAGTTCTACCAGTCACCACCTAAAGAGAACTTACAAGGAAAAGCTACAGGAATATTATAGTCAAATTCCTGAAACCCCAGCTCAAGGAAAAAATAGCATGAGCAACAAGGAAAAAATAAATAATTTAAATATCACAGGGTTACAATTAGAATCACACAATACCTAGTAGCAGTGACTCTAAAAGACTGCGGGCCTTGGAACACCATATATCAAAGAGCAAAATGACTGCAGTGATGGCCAAAATGCCATCACCAGTAAAGTTAAGCATAATCCTGAATGAAAAGAAATAGACACTAAATTAATTGTCAGACTTTCAGGATTTTGTTTTTTAAAAAACTGAGTTTAACTGCAGATTTGACATATAAGATCCAAGAGAAATAGAAGGTACATATCAAAGAGTAAATACAAGGGAGTCAATAAGGACAGAGGGTTTACTTTCTATATGAGGGAATATAAAATGAATTTTAAGATAGTTAGCATTGGGTAGTCAAAAAGAAAGATTAGGGTACACTTTAGTGTGGTAGGATTCTAAAAAGTAAAACCATTCAGGAAAAGGTAAAATGAATAATTATCTCATACAAATGAGGTGTCATAGGAAGAACTCACACAGAGGAATTAGACAGGGGAGGAGGGCTGGCAGTTCTGGAACTGTATTTTCATAGACAATGGATTTAAGAAGGAGCTGTGTGTGTGTGTGTGTGTGTGTGTGTGCGCACGCGTGCGTATGTATATATTTAGAAGCATATAAAAGTCTTCTAAATTCAGAAAGAAATAAAAGGCTAAGGAGATAGGGAAGAGGGAGAGGATAAAGGGGCAATTTTTAGAGGGGGGATGAGGGAATAGGATAGGGGATGGTATAAAAGTATGTTTAAGTTAATGAGAATGGGAGGATAAGGAAGGAATTCTGTGGGGGGCAGGGTAATTAATAGCAGCGCAAGGTAGTGAGTAAAAGTAAAATAGAGGAGCCAAGAAGGATAGGAAATAAGAGATACACACAAACATAAAATAAAGGTCGTGAGTAGAATTTATTAGAGATTCTAATGTTGCTTTTCACACTACTCCCAGAAAAGGAACACACACACACACACACACACACACACACACACACACACACACACACACACATATCATGAGGCTTTTGTACAATTTTCTGCTGCTTGACTCCAGATCTGGTAGTTGCTAAGCTCTTGCAATTCCCAATGAGCTAAGAGAATCCCTTTTTATGACTGGTTTGGATAAGGAATACATAGAATCATAAATTACTAGAGTAAGAAGATACCTCAAAGCAAGTTCTATTTAAACAGTTAATCCTATCTATTATATATCCAAAAAGGGAATCATCCACCCTCCAGTTATAGATCTCTAGTGACAGGAAATTCATATTTTTTCAAGGCAGCTTATTTCTTTTTAGGGCAACCTTAACAGATAGGATGTTGTTCCTTATGTGGAGCTGAAATGTACTTCCCTGTAACTTTCAACCATTGGCTCTAGTTCTATTGTCCAAAACCAAAGAAAAACAATTCAATCTTTTCTTGACAAGCATTCTTTCATGTTGCAGGGAATTTACCTTTAATCTTTGGATTAATAACACTATTATAATAAAATAGGTTAAATAATAATAAAATATAAAATAATAATAAATAAGATTAATAAAAATGATTAAATTGCATATCTTACAGAACTCATTGAACTAACCAATTGGAAGTAATGGGATGTATTTATTGTCAACCAGTATGAGTTTCATTTTATTTATGCTTTAGAAAATGATTTATGAGATCTGACATTTGCTACCTTTGTGAAGCTGGTATGATATCCTGGTGACATTTAACTTGTTTGAAAGTCTTCTTCCATGTATCATTTCTATTTCCCACACTAAATTTTTGTCGTCCCTTGTGAAGAAGGCATTACTATCTGTGTCACTCAAATATAACTATTACTTGTTCTCAATATTTTATAAAATATTTTATTGCAGTTTTGTAGATAATTTTACATTTAACCATCTAAATAATTGAACATTGCGTGGGTGGCAGACATTGTTATTGCTGCTTCACAGGGAGATCAACTGAGGCACAGAAAAGTCTCTAAGTAGCCTGAGGTTTTACACAGATATGTAGTATCCAACTAAAGTCTTAATCTAAACCCTTGGTTTTTGTCTCTCCTTCTCCCCCATACCACTAAATCTAACTTCCTCTTGCCAGATTGTTTCCAGGTACATTTTTCAATAAAACAATATCACAGTTGCTGTATGCAACTACATAAATACGGAGATAGGATGAAAAATAACTAGAAGGGATATTTGGACAATATCTCTCAGTGTATGTATTTTTCGTATATGTCCTCCAACCTGCTGAACCCATCTCTAATCAAAATAAATTTTCATTATGTTTTCAGAATCACTTAAATCAACATTCAGCCACAGCAAAATATTAATCTGATTGGCAAGCAATCACTTTAATTTAGAAAGATTAAGTAAGTATCAAAACACTGAAATTTGATTTGACTGCTACAAAAGATCAAACTGAACTACCTAAAAAGGCCCCCTCTATGTGTGCATGTCACAGGAGCTATCTTTCTTAGGAATTCAGTGATAAACCCTAAGCAATAGGGTTTGAGCAACAGATAGGCTAGACAAGGAATATCATGGTACTTGGAAGTATCAGTGACAGCCCTGGCTGGTATTCTGACATTAAGGAGTAAGAAGGAACAAAGAAATGTTAAAGACACTGAAATTCTGGACAGTGAAGAAGTACGTGGATATCCCTGATGATTTCAGCTGACCAATTTAGTTTAAAATGTATTAAATAGTCATTTTATCCAAAGAATTGTGCTAGATTTCTAGGGAGATTGAAAGAGTAAGATATACTTTCTGTTCTTATGGGTTGATCATAACACAGGTAACTACAATGCAGAAGACATAAACATACAGGAGAGATGCAAATAAGATAATATGCTATAATAGTCAAAGTACTAAAAATGTGTTACAAGTCTAGAAAAAATAATAACAAAATCATTTGGAAGAGTTAAAGGTCAAGAATATCAAGAAAATCAACGAAAAAACATAAAGGAAGGTAGCCTAGTCATACCAGATCTCAAACTGGATTATAAAGTAGGAGTCATTGAAACAATCTGGTACCCACTAAGAAATAGAGTAGTGGATCAGTGAAATAGAAAAGGCACACAATGGATTACAGAGAATAACTGTAGCAAGGTAGTGTTTAATAAACCCAAACATGCAAGCTTTTGGGACATGAACTCATTATTTGAACTGGGCCCCACCTACCCCCCCAAAAAAACTCCTGGGAAAGTTGGAAGCTAGGTATAGAACAACATCTCTCACCATATACCAAAATAAGGTCAAAATGGCTACATAGCTTAGACATAAAAGATAAGAAAATTAGGAAAGCAAGGAAGAGTTTATCGGACAGATCTATGCATAAGAGAATGATGTAGGATCAAGCAAGATATAGACAACAATACAAAATGTAAAATGGATAATTTTGATTTGATAAAATGAAAAACGTTTTTCCAAGACTAAAACAATATAATCAACTTTAGAAGGAAAGCAGAAAACTGGTTTTGGGGCGGGGGAGGAGGAATTTACAGCCAACATCTGTGATAAAGGTGTTATTTCTCATTCATAGGGAAATAAGACAAATTTATAAGAATAAAAGTCATCCCCCAATTGATTAATGAGCAAAGGACATGAATAGGCACATTTCAAATGAATAAGTCAAAGTTATCTGTAGTCATATGAAAAATCTCTAAATCACTATTGATTAGAGAAATGCAAATTAAAACAACTTTGAGGTATAACCTTACACCTATCAGATTGATTAGCATGACAGATGGGTTATAAGGAAACTTGAGACATTAATGTATTATTGGTGGAGTTGTGAACTGATCCAATCATTCTGGAGAACAACTTGGAACTCTGTCCAAAGGGCTGTAAAACTGCATCCCCTTTGATCCAACAATACCACTACTAAGTCTGTATCCCAAAGAAGAGAGAAAGAAAGGGGGAGAGAGAGAGACAGAGAGAAAGAGAGAGAGAGAGGAACTTATTTGTATAACATATTGATAGAAGCTCTTTTTGTGGTGACTAAGAAGAGAAAGAGGAAATATTCATCAACTGAGGAATGACTAAACAAGGTATAATGACATGAGTGTAATAGAATATCATTGTGCTGTAAGAAATGATGAGCAGGCTGATTTCAAAAAATGGACTTACATGAACTTATATAGAGTGAAATGATTAGAACCCGAGGAATATTGTACATATTAAAAGAACTATTGTATGATGAACAACTATGCATGACTTACTTATTCTCAACAACACCATGATCCCAAAGGACTCATGATAAAAAATCCTATCCACTTCCTAGAAAAGGAACTGATGGATAGCATCTGAATACCAAAACATACTATTTTCCTTCTCTCTCTCTCTCTCTCTCTCTCTCTCTCTCTCTCTCTCTCTCTCTCTCTCCCTCCCTCTCTCTCTCTCTCTCTCTCTCTCTCTCTCTAGCATTCCTCTGAAAAAATGACTGATATGGAAATGTTTTACATGACTGCACATGTACAACCTATATCAGATTGTTTACCATCTTGGGGAGGAAGAAAGAGAGGAATATGTTTTGAAAATCAAAATTATAAAAAAGAACAAATGTTGAAAACGTTTTATATGTAATTGGGGAAAATAAAATTTTGGAGTTTTTTGTTTTGTTTTAAAGTGAGAATATCTCAACTGGGGAGGCACATTTAAGACTGTTGTTTTGACTCAATTTTTGTCCAACTCTTTAGCTTTAATTTACTTGTTCTTTTACTTTTTTAAATACTTATAAACATGATGTGCCTTATCCAACATCAGTTTGAGGAACACTACACTATACAGCTCAATTTCCTAATCTATAAAAGGGAAGTCGCAACAACCCCTAGTTCCGAGGATGGGTTTTGATACTGAATGATACCATATTTGTAAAGCGGTTAGTACAGTGCTTGGCACATAGTAGGCTCTATGGTAATATTAACTATTATTAGCACCACAAATTTGTATCTATTTTCTCAGTATTGTTT
Organism: Potorous gilbertii; assembly: GCA_028658325.1. Lineage (NCBI taxonomy): Eukaryota > Metazoa > Chordata > Mammalia > Diprotodontia > Potoroidae > Potorous > Potorous gilbertii. The sequence continues at coordinate 99,713,410 of CM053770.1, forward strand.
TTAATAAAATTCTAAGGATAGATTTTGCTTTCGTAGAGCCTAAATTCCCTCTGGTATCCAACTTGCATCCTTCCCTATAGCGCTATACTCCAATAGTATCAATAGGCTGAATAAAACTCTCCAAGTCCTCTAAAGAGCCCTGTTCTGTCCTATATCCAAGACAACTTTTCAGATTTTAGTCAATGAAAACATGGCTTCCCAATGATCTAATGGGATAAGAAGAATAACCTGGCCTCACCCTGTGGACTCTTGTCATGAACAGTTCTCACATCCATTCCCTTCTTGCGAGTCATACAGCTACGTAAAAGTTCAGGCACTCAGTACCTCTCCCCTGAACTATTGCAATAACCTCCTAATTGCTCTCTCTGCTACCAGCCTCCTCCTTTTCCAATCCATTCTCTACACAGATTGACAAACTAGTGTTCTTGAAACACAAATCCCCACCATGTCATTCTCTCACTCATAAAACGTCAGTTGTTTCTTATTGCCTCAAGAACAAAGCACATGATCCTGTTTGACATTCAAATTCCTTTTTAAATCTGGCTCTGAATCACCTGTTCCACATTTGTTTCGCAGATCTCTAAAACATTAAATATTGTAGCCAAAATTGCAGCTTCCTATTCCCCTTTTATGATATTCCATCTTTCACCTATAATCCCCAAGCCTAAAATGTTCTCTCTCCTCACCGCCACCTCTTAGAATTTCTAGTTATATTCAAAACTCAGCTTTGGAAACACAACAACTTTGCTGATCTCCCTCAGTTGTTAATGAACCACCTCCCACCCAATCTTCTTCTGGAAATGACTTGGTATTTACTAATATATGTGTGTATACATATATATATTTAGCTTGCATTCTTCTTTACCCCTTCTCTTCAATAGAAAGTTTTTAAGAAAAGGGTCAATTTTGCTATTGTCTTTGCATCCCAACTGTATATCAAACACTTTGTACATTTTGGTGATGGTGAAAAGGCAAGGTTAAGATCTTTAATTTCTTCAATATATGGAACTCTCATTGTAGGAACTTCCTAAACAAGTATGTTTTATCAACTTAACTATAATTCCTAGTCTTAGACAGCTGGTTGGTCTGTTGAGATGTTAAATTAATTATTCCATAATCAATTCGGAATTTAAATCCAGGTCTTCCTAGCATCTAGAGTGACTTTCTAATAGCTAGCTAAAATTTATATAACATTTAAAAGATCTGCCAACTATTATTTCATTTTGGCCTCACAACAACCTTCAGAGATTACTGCTCTTACTATCACCATTTTACAGGGGAAACCAAGGCAGACAGAGGTACAGTTAAAGTTAGGATTACATAGCTACTAAGTGACTGAGGTTGGATTAACCTTAGGACTTCCTGACTCTAAGTCCAATATTCTATCCACTTTGCCTTAGCTGCCTTATGCCTGGATACTTCTTACTATGCATATAAATAGGTGTATAATTAATGCTGTTTTAATTGTTGAATTGAATTGTTTACTACATTTTATTCATTGGGTCTGCAAAAGTATCATAGACTCAGACCTGGAATTTAGGAGGTAGTCTATCAGAAACCCTTTCATTTTTTTATATAAGCAAGTTTATTAATGTTTGAAAACATAGGGAGAAAGTGAATTCTGAGGAAAAGTCAATAGAATTGTGTGTGTGTGTGTGTGTGTGTGTGCATGTGTGTGACTATCATGCACATTTAAAAAGAAAAGTGACCTAGAAATAGCAGATTTTTTTCCAGTCCCATCTATGCCATTAACAAGATAAAGGAATTTTACCCCAACACTTAAACAATGTTCTTCAAATTGCTTATCTATAAAAACATAGTTGAGGCATAGTGGATAGAGAGCTATCCTCAGAACCATGAAAACATGGGCTCAACCCCATCTCTGATAGATACTGTCCCTGTGACACTAGATAAATCACCTCACCCCTCCATACTCTAGGGCAGGGATAGGGAACCTGAAGCTTCAAGGCCACATGTGGCCCTCTAGGTCCTCAAGTGACGCCCTTTGACTGAATCCAAAGCCAAGGGCAGCATTTGAGGATCTAGAGGGCCACATGTGGCCTTGAGGCCTCAGATTTCCCACCCCTGAACTAGGGCCTAAGTAATTAAGACTATGAGTTACAATGAAGGTGACAACCTGCATTGGTAAAAAGAGTTCCCAACCAATGAAATCATAGGTCAATTGTCTGTTTCGATCCTAATGCATTGGATTGAATTAACTGATTTCTTTTTCCTGTAGATTTGCCCAGTTATTTTACTGAAATGGCATGTTTTGAATTTTAATTTGCGTTAAATTGACTCCTCTCATGACCTGCAGAGTGGCTAAAGGTTGAATGTTCTTCAAGACTACAACTAACCCAAACAATTAACAAATTGATTCATATTAGTATTCTAAAATCTAAATATTAATTTAATTCATAATTTATTTCTTCCTCATAAGTTATAATATATTTGGTACTAAACATTCCAGATAATCCCTAAAGTATGGAAACTTTTCATTTTAGTCTTTTTTGGCACATTTGGTATATGATTTTTATCTACCAAATGTCTCTTTCAATAACTTGGTTTATTCATATAAAATCAAATTGGAGATTGGGAAAGTAATTTTAAAAAACCTGGATGTAAAGCTACATTAATATACTCATAGTGTCCACAACAAGGGAGATGACTGTGCAGTTGTACTTTGCCATAGTTATATTATATCTGGGTTACTGGGCTTTATTCTAAGATCCACAGTTTAGAACAGACATTAATGAGCTAATGAGTTTTGAAAAGAGAGTGATCTCAAAAGTAAGGGGATCCTAATCAGGCCATAGGAGGATCAGTGAAGGAAAGTGAGGATATTTAGCTTAGAGCAGATAAGATTAATGGAATGAGGAAGGCAGGTGGGGAGAGATGTGAATCCTGTCTCTAAATAATTGAGAACATGTCAAATAGACAGGAGATTAATCTTACTCTACTTGATTCCAAAGGGCAGAACTAAGAACAAGAGGGTGAAAACTGCAGGAAAGATTTTACCTCAATATAAAGAAGGAACTGCTTAACAATTAGAATTGTCTAAAAATGGAATGGGCAGGTGCCTTGAGAGATACTGTGTTCCCCTTTGGAAAAAACTTTTAAAAAAAGGTTAGGTAACTATTTGTCAAGTGAATTTTAACATGTGTTACATTAGAGCTATCTCTATAGTCCCTTACAACATTAAGATTTTGTGACTGATCTGGCATTTTAGTTGGTACTTTAAAAATAATTTAGTTCAATTTAAATCAGATATTTTAATATTTTTCTCTTTGTAAGGGAAATGTCTAGAGCTATTGGAATTATAAAAGAATTTCTCAATTAGAAGAAAAATTAAAACAATCATGCCTTGGTAATTTGGCTCAGTTTACATTCAGGCAGTTTTCAATATAAAAAAAATTAAAAACATGTCTTCCCAATGGCAATTTTAAAGAAATATAAAAATTAAAAGCATGGCTAAAAATTATCCTTCTCATTTTGGTTGGTATAAGTAAAAACAAAATTTCTGAATACACCATAAAGTACTTCCATTTCTTTAGCTATTTTGCTTCAAACTATAACTATACTTCCCAAATCAAACAGAAGATGGAAAAAAGCAAAATTCTTCAAGCCCCCAAATACATTTATTTGATATATTCTGATAATCAAGCAAAGATAGAAGGAAAGAAAAAGAAAGAGAAGGAAGGAAGGAAGAAAGGAAAGAAGGAAGGAAGGAAGGAAAAAAGGGAGAGAGAGAGAGACAGAGAAAAGAGCTACACAAAAACAGAGGCAAAAACAAAGAAAGATGAGAAGGGGAGTAATGAGAAATTGTTGCTTGAATTGTCTAAATAACTGTGTAACTTCAATGTGACATATACCTTATTTTTGGTCTGTGTAGGGGACAAAGATAAGGAAGTGAAACTTGGGATTTCCTGTGTATAATGGAAGCCCAATGTGGAAACTCAGTCCACCAAAGCAAATCAGCAACTTGTCTGTGATTTCTATTCTAGAGCTGTCTTGATAATTAAGAGGTTAAGTAACAATCGAATGGCTGGTATGTGTCAGAATCAGGCTGTGAGCCCATGTCTCCAAGGCTGAACTTCTCTCTGTTCTGCCAGGTTGCCTCTCATGGCACAGGCTAAATTTCTGATTATTTATTTGCTTGGAAATGACCAGTTACCAAAAATTGAATGAAAGCTCCTTGAGAACAGGTATTGTGTGATATTTTTCTCTCCTTGTATCTACAGAAGTTACCACAGTTTCTTGCATATAGCAGATAATTAATGCTTATTGAGATGGCCTGATGTTTAAAGGTAATTTCTTCATCAATTAACTACATTTAAAAGTTTTGTCTCCCCCTCTTTCAAGTCTGTGCGAAACATTTTCACACATATTTCCTCCTGTTTTAGAAGCTCAGAATATGTCTTGTGACAAAGAATATGCACCAGAGAAGAAAACATTTCAGGTAGTAGGAAATTTTATATGAAATGATTCTTTGAGATGAAACACTACTATTTCTTTCCAACCTCTTCTTTTATCAAAAAGAAATTGCTACTTTAAAAATATAGCTTTCGCTCTGCAAATATTTCAGTACCCCAAATTATATCTTATTGCCCTACTATCCAATCACTAAGTGCCTCTGAGAAGGTGCTGTTCCAAGAAGCCAAATCATCTGTGAGAAAGGTATTTCCAGCTTATTCTGATTTCTGACCTTGATGGAGCAACCAAACTTTGGGGTAAGTCTGCGAGGAGGTGGTCAGAGGATAGAATTACCTGTTGGCTCCCCAACTAGAGTTTGAAGATGTATTTTATGTTGTCAATCCATTAAAACTATGTAAAAGGCCCAGATGGGACTAAGGAGTCTTCTACCCTGTGCAAAATTTCAGGGCTCTAAAAATCTGACTAAATTTTCCTTTCTTGCCCCAAGGCACCAACAAGGGAAATAACTTGACAGCAAAGAAGTAACAGAAGCATCTTTTTTTGAATGAATCCCATTGATGGTAGGTGACTGAGTAAATAGATGAGGTTGTCTCAAATGTTGGTGGTGGTAACAATGGCAACATTCTCTTTTCTCATTAGTTCTAAATAAATAAGATAAACGTAAAAGAAACAAAAACTGGAGATGGGGGATGGAAGCATGTCAGAGTAGAAAGAGTCCTAGACTAAGAATCAGGAAAGAAGAGTAAATATCAAAGAGGATTAGGAACTAGTTTTATGACCTTGGGAAGACCATATTAGTCCATGTCCAACTCTGTGACCTATTTGGGGTTTTATTGGTGCAGATACTGGAGTGCTTTGCTACTTCCTTCTCCAGCCCATTTTACAGATAAGGAACTGAAGCAAAAAAGTGCTAAGTGACTTGTCCAAGTCACACTGGTAGTACATGCCTGAATTTAGAGTTGAACTCAGGAAGATGTGATTGATTCCAAGTCTACTGCTCTATCCACTGAGCCATCTAGCTGCATCTGAGGGAGTTGGACTAAATGACCCCTAAGGTCCCTTCAAATTCTAAATATTTTAGTATAATTAATTCTGTAAAGTTAGACAATGAACTCAACTGTCATTTCATCTGTAAAATGAAAGGTTTGCCTTATAGAATTTCTAATATCTCAGTTCTCTAATTCTTTGGCTAATAACAATAGAATAAAGATATGTTATATTATCTACAATTCAAACAAATCCTATTAACTTATTAGATTTTATTCTATATAATTGACCTTCTAACATTATATAATTAATAAGTCTTCCTTATTCTTATGATACAAAACTGACTAGAGTCCTTAATTCCTTTTTTCCTTCCTGAATCAGTCATTCTTTGTATGTCTTTTCCTCTCACCTTCCATCTCTCTTTTCTTTCTTCTTTATTAAATACAAAGGTATAATGTTAAAAGGATTTGAAGATCTTCTCTGCCACTGAATAGGCCCATGTGACCTGCTTTCAACTCTGGCCCAACCCACAGCCTGAGTCACATGAAACCCATGGTGGGAAGGTGGGGTGGAAGAAGGGTGCAGCAGAAAAGGAGAGTGAGGTGGAATTGGGAGAGGGAGCAGGAAGAGCAGAGCCACTAGCCTAGGTGAGAGAGGGGCATTTTGCCTAAGGGGGTTGTTTGTGGGGAGGCTTGAGGGAGGGAACTGGAGATGGCTGTGCTGCCTTTATTGGTAATGTGTACAAACTTCCTTGTTACTATGGTGGAATTAGTTTTCTGGTATCTGAATAAATATTTTGGTTTTGTCTTTGAAGAAGAGAGTTTATATTTTGTGAGTTTACCCTGAAAATACACCTGCATATCCATAGTGGATGCTGTCATTATCACATTGGTGCTACAAAAGGGAGAAAAATTCAGGGTAGTGTTGGGGAGAATGTATTCAGATGCGCATGAATGTGATGTATGTGGGTAGTTATGGATGGGGGAAGGTGCATATAAGCAGTGGAAATAATGCAAATTTATTTCATTCTAAATCTTTTCAAATCAATAGACCCTTATCAACCTCCCTTTAGATATGCTGGTTTGCATGAGCTAATCAAATTTGGGAACTAAAACCAAAAATTCCAGTTTAAATTAAACTCAGGGAGAATTTCTATAAAGAATCAGATAGGGGGCAGAGCCAAGATGGCGGAGTAGAAAGACTCACATTTTCTAGGTCCGAACACACAGCCCATGGATTCCCTCTAAAAAGAACTCCTGACAAATTCTGGAATAGTGGAAGCTGCTCAGCAACACAGTGAAGGAGATTTCCGTTGCAGAGAGCCCTGAAAAACCCACCGCAAAGGTACCCTGAATGGGAGCGGAGTCCTCCCCTCCCCCGCCCCGGCCACGCGGCACTGAGAGGAGCAATCAGAGGCCAGCAGGCATCAGGGACCTGAATCGCTGGCAGCTGGGAAGGTCCCTCCACCCACAGACTCACAGGTCAATGAGAGAGACGGGCTGAGAGGGGAGTGGGGGATCTCTGGGACTTGGACCCCCTGGGAAGCGTCCGCTGTGGCAGAGGCTGAGGCAGCTCAGCCAGAGACTCCCAGAGCAGGCTGCAGCTCCACCCCAGCTCCACTACAAAGGAGCTCTGTATAAACCCCCTGAGGGAACTGAGTCTGAGAGGCAGCCCTGCCCCCACCTGAGAACCAGCAGATAAGCCCCCATTGAAGAGCAGTCAGGCCTGCCGCCAAAAGCCCTGAGGCTGGGGAGCAGCATTTGAATCTCAGACCCCAAGCACTAGTGGGGCAGATCTAGGCCAGGGGGTGGAGAGGACTCTCAGAAATCAAGTAACTGGCTGGGAAAATGCCCAGAAAAGGGAAAAAAAC
>CM053770.1:99721200-99740588 GCA_028658325.1 Potorous gilbertii
CTCTTTTTTTGATCATGGCTTTCAGGTAGTCCCATAATTTTTAATTTGTCTCTCCTGGATCTATTTTCCAGGTCAGTTGCTTTTCCAATAAGGTATTTCACATTCTCTTCCATTTTGTCATTCTTTTGGTTTTGTTTCGTGATTTCTTGGTTTCTCAGAAATTCATTGGCCTCCATCTGTTCCATTCTAATTTTGAAAGAACTATTTTCTTCAGTTGACCCTCTTTTTGAACCTCTTTTTCCATTTAGCTAATTCTACTTTTGAAAGCATTCTTCTCCTCATTGACTTTGAACCTCTTTTGTCAATTGAGTTAGCTTATTTTTCAAGGTGTTATTTTCTTCAGCATTTTTTGGGCATCCTTTATCAAGGTATTGACCCGTTTTTCATACTTTTCTTGCATCTCTCTCATTTCTCTTCCCAGTTTTTCCTCCACTTGTCTAACTTGATTTTCAAAATCCTTTTTGAGCTCTTCCATGGCCTGAGCCCATGGGGTATCTATTTCAGATGTTTGGGATACAGAGGTCTTGGCTCCTATGCCTTTACCTGATGGTAAGCATTGTTCTTCCTCATCAGAAAGGAAGGGAGGAAACATCTGGTCACCAAGAAAATGACCTTCTATGGTCTTATTTTTTTTTCCCTTTTCTGGGCATTTTCTCAGCCAGTTACTTGACTTCTGAGATTCCTGTCCACCCTCACACACATCCACCCAGCTAGTGTTTGGTGTCTGAGATTCAAATGCTGCTCCCCAGCCTCAGGGCTTTCAGCAGCCGGGCCTGGCTGCTATTCAATGTGAGCTTAAGTTCTGGTGCTCAGGTAGGGGCCGGGCCACCTCCCAAGCTTAGTTCCCTCAGGGGGTTTATGCGAAGCCCTTCCGTAATGGGCCCGAAGTCCTGCATGCTCTGGGAGCCTCTGGCTGCCCACTGCCTCTGCCTCCTGATGGGGCCTGAGTTATGGAGACACCCCACTCCTCTCTCAGCCATCCCAGAAGTCTCTCTCACTCTCTCACTGATCTGTAGTGGGTGGAGGGACCTTCGCAGGCACCAGAGGTTCTGTCCCTGAAGCCTAGTCAGATCTGCTCCTCTGGGGCCAGGAGGCCAGGGAAGGGCTGGGCTCTGCTCCCGTCCAGTGCGTGACAGACCTTTGAGATCGGTTTTTCAGGGCTTTCTGGAACAGAAATCTCCTTCATTCTGTTGCTGCGTGACTTCCACTGCTTCAGAATTTGTTGGGAGTTCTTTTTGCAGGAAATCCATGGGCTGTGGGTTCAGAGCTAGCATATGTGAATCTTTCTACTCTGCCATCTTGGCTACTCCCCTACTCAACTTTCTATCGGAATCTTTGTCTTCATTTAAATATGACCTTAAGTACCACCCCCTCTGTATAGCTTCCTTAATCCCCTCCTGGTAGTTAGTTCTGTCTCTACAAACAATCTTGTATTTGCTTATCAGTACATGTGTTATATCTCTCAGTAGAATTTAAGTAGCTTGAGAGAAGAGAATGCCCCATTTTGGGTTCTTTGTGTCACTCAATCACAGCATGGTACCAGGCAGGTGCTTAATTAATATTTACTGAATTGAATTGATTTGAATCCAATAACCCAAACCAAACTGATAATGGGTATAAGTGTGCTGTTATTTGCAAAGGGAATTGGTGGAATAGTTGTTAGATGAGCCAGAACAAAAACATCATTCAGAGTACATGACCTCCTGAGAAGCCAATATGATGATCTTTGTACATTTAGTACAAAACAGAATGCGCTAATAAAATGGAAAGTGTCTAGTACTGTAGATATAAGTGTGGGGTAATGGGGCATTGCCACAGGGATTTAAAATTACAGGACAGAAGGATGGAAAACCTCTTTGGTCCTATAATGACATGCAACTGATGAGCTTAACTCTTCATTAATAAGAAGAATTAGTCAAACTAGGAAGCTAGTCCATGTCCTGACAACAGTCCCACTGTGTCCCTGGACTCCATGGTATCATATCCAACCACCAAATGAACAAAGTTCTTTTTTCACACTTTGCCCACAATGCAAAAATTATTTTAAATGGCTCAGCAAAAAAGCAGACCAAAATAGCAAAATATCTGGAAGTCTTGTCACATTAGGAATAGTTAATGATTTTAGGATGTTAGGGAAGACTTAGAAGAATTGGGAAGAGTGGAATGGGGTTTTGCACGCAATAATCCTGAAAATACTACAATGTGAAAGAGGCTTTAAGATCTGTAATTTAGTCACCTCTCATTTTCCATGACCCCCATTTGGGGTTTTCTTAGCAAACATACTGGAGTGATTTGCCATTTCCTTCTCTAGCTCATTTTGCTGATGAGGAAACTGAGGCAAACAAGGTTAAGTCACTTGCTCAAGGTCATACAGCTAGTAATTGCCTAAGGCTGGATTCAAACTCCAGAAGATAAGTCTTCCTGATTCCAAATCTAGTATTCTATCCACTTTGCCACCTAACTGCCCAGTTTTGGGTTAAGGTTTATTTATTTGTGTATGCCCAGATGACAGAATTAAGATTAATGAGAGGAAGTTACAAGGTGGGAAATTTTGGATTAATAAAAGTTTATTTATACATGCTCAAAAATTGAAAAGAATGTTTCATTAAGTAGTGAGTACCAGTAATAACGGATAGGTACAGAACACTTTTAGGTTTACAAAGTACTTTGGTCCTGCTCCCTGTTTTATATATTAGGAAGCCAAAGTTTCTTAAGAGAGGTATAGTGATTTACCTAAGATCACACAACTAATATATGTTAGAATAAGGATTTGAACTCAGATCTTTCCTAAATCTAAGTCTACCACTATTCACACACTAGTATATATGAGGCACCTCAACTTTTCTTTAGTGCTTAAAATTATACAAAGTTCTCCACTGTGTTAGATCATTTACCTTCAACTCAGTACTATCCAGAGCAACAGGTCTTTGGGAAGTGAACAGCAATGAGAAATGTGATTTGATTAAGGAGGACACTCTTTATTGTTAATATAATTGGAATTCCTTGGCTCAAAATGGACATATTTTTAAAAAGATGCCACTGCCATTTCCCCTCAATTCTGTCATAGAATCTAGAACACAGAAGGCATGATATGCCCTGAGACACAAAGGGTGTGAGTGCTAAGAAGGAGGCTAACCTTTGAGACATTTTAGTAGATAATTGAGTAATCATTTGCTGAACTGAATTAAATTGAATTGTCTATTATATGACTAGAGCAGAAGTAGTAGTTAGGTCCACAATGTAAAGACTCGGGGCCTTTGAGCTCCTTTCACTCTCTTCTTGGTGGATAACAGCCAAAGTCATCACTCTTTTCTTGGTTCCCCTTCCTACTGAGCAGAGGAGCAGATTTCAGGTCATATCCTGGTCCCCTCCATTGAAACAGTGTCTAGCAGCAGCATTGTTCTCATGGTCAAAGAAGAGCCCAACATAATTTTTGCCTGTGTTCTGTCTTTTTCTGTTTCTTATGCCCCCTTTCACTTTCTTCCCCTCTCTTTTTCTCTCATCCTTCTCCTTCCTTTCAAGCTAGAGGTGAAAAACTTTTATGACCTTGGTTCACAGTAGGTCCAACTAGACTCATGAGAGGTAATTATATTATATTTTATTTTTTGCCTGCTTATGTACTTGCAAATTTTAGGTTAAAAATATATTCTTCATATGAGATTTCATTTTGGATCGACTTGCATATTTATATCAAGGAAGATCTTCCCTCAAAGTACATGTGAAGCCATTGTGATATAATGGAAATGGAACTGGAATTCAAGCTACAGAAGCAGATTTTGATTCCTAGTGTTGCTAGAGTAATAATAGCACTTCTTTAATCCTCAGTTTCCTCATATGTAAAATGAGAGATTGTACTAGATGACTTACAAGTTCCCTTCCAACTCTAATTCTATATGCTTGTTAGTCTAACTGCCTCTCCACGAAACAGCTAAGATTATAGCAAAAAGAAGAAAGCTAGGTGGCACAGTGGATAGAGTTCTGGGCTTTGAGTCAGGAAGAATCATCTTCATGAGTTCAAATCCAGCTTCAGATACTCACTACTTATGTGACCCTGGGCAAATAACTTAGCCCTGTTTATCTCAGTTTCCTAATCTGTAAAATGAACTGGAGAAGGAAATGGCAAATTGTTTTACTGTCTTGCCAAGAAAACCCCAGATGAGGTCATAAAGTGTCAGACACAACTGAACAACATGTATAAAGTGATTAGATCATAGTGCTAATGTGGCCAAGGTGGTTGATATCAATTAGTAGCAGTAATCTCTTCCATAGTCACAGACAATAGCCCAAAGCCTGGCTTTATTACTGAGGGTCTTTGGTACTGGCTCAAGTTCTTATTTAGCTTTGTACATAACCCACCCAGTACCTTTGCACCTGATTGATGTTTAGTAATTATTTCTCAATGAATTACGGAATGAATTAGTGACAAAGGCTCCTGGGAAAGAGACTATATATGAATCACTATAAATTTATCACTATTATAGAAAACTAGCTCAAAGCATTTGCCTTACTGACCCTAGGTTAGTACCATAATCTTTGTACCCCAAAGGTAGTTTATCTCATGAATGTCTATACCTCAATGAAAATAATTCCCAGCAAACACCCACACCATAATATCTGAAAAGGAAAATAGAACAAAACTGGGTTTTTTTTTTTACATTTTGAGCTAAAGAAATTGAGTTGTTAAATATAATTTGAGCCCCTGGAGGGTGATTTTTTAAAAATGGCATTTCTATAGAAACAAAATAAAACTTAGAAAAACCCTCTTAGCTTTTTTAAATTCATTGGGATAAGCAAACACAGCATGACCATATAAATGGCTTTAGTCTCATGCACTCAGGGCCTTACAAAAGGATTTCAAGCTGGCAGAGGCCTTAAAAATCATGCAGGGAAACTTCTTCATTTAAGGACCAGAGATGGTTGCCTAACTTGTATAAAATCACATAGATAGTAAGTAGGAAAAGTGGTATTCATATGCCAGACCTCTTGCTTTAGAAGTTAGGTGGTGCAGTGAATTGCATGCCAGGCCTATAGTCAGGAAGACTCATCTTCCTGAATTCAAATCTGGCCTCATATACTTACTACATGGATGACCGTGGGCAAGCCATTTAATCTTGCTGGTCTCAGTTTTCTCATCTGTAAAATGAGCTGGATTAGGAAATGGCAAACCACCCCAGTATCTTTGCCAAGAAAACCCCAAGTAAAGTCATGAAGAATGGGATTCAACTAAGCAACAACTTCTGTATTTAAATCCAGTGTTGTTTTTTACTTATTTTTGGTTTGTTTTGGTTTTTATGGATACTGGGTCTCCTAATCTCCCATTGGCTGGAAGAGCAGCAGCCACTTATGGGTCTGATCCTACTGCTGATCAGTATAGAAGCTTTAGTCTGCTTTGTTTCCAATGTGGACCAGATCCCCAGGCTAGTGTCCCACCCGCTACAATTACTATGATTTATAATAAAACATATCATGAGACAGATGAAAATCCAGAGGGACTGCATTTCTGGATAATTAATAACCAAATTATAAATTAGGCTAGCAAATAATCCATAAATCAGAGGTCAGTATTCTGTCTTGGTAAGCAAAGACAAAACCATGGAGATTTCTGAATACTTAAATACCTTTGGAAAGGAAGTGCCCTGGCAGGTGAAAATCAACCCAGACTGATGAAAAAATTAATGAAGAATAGATACATTAATGAGGATGTGGGCTAAAATTCTTCAGATCTTCCTTCTGAGAACATGACTTCATCATGAGATTCAGTCACCTCCAGCAACCTGGACAAAGGAACCCATCTCTGTTGAGACGACTCTGACTGGTTTTCTGCTTCAAAAGCTGGGTCACTCAAAATTCTAATGGAGGATACCAGTAAAGGGCTTATTTCCTAAGGACAAGAATTTAACTACATTAGACTTTTGCAAGGTCCTTTAGTTGGGCAGGATCATGCCCAAGATCACAAAATCTGTGCCTAGAGATTTTGGCAATTTCATCTAAGAGCATTGTCCTTCAGTGACTGGCTAGCCTACAGAGGCTGGTCCCTGAATGAGAAAATAGAAAGGAAAAACTTCAATCTTGATTTAATAATTAGTAATATAATAGAAAATAATAATTGCTCAATGACATTTTAAAACTAAGTAAATTTGTGACTGGTAAGGATGTTTTTGTATAGAAAAAAAATGGCCTCTATGTCTATTTAAGTATAATATGACTTTGTGTTAGGCAGATGTGTTCTTCAGTGAATAGAATACTGGGCCTGGATTCAGGAAATCCTGAGTACAAATCCAAGCTCATCCACTTAATATCGGTGTAACCCTGGGTAAGTCACTTAACTCCATTTGCCTCAGTTTCCTTAACTCTAAAATGAGCTGGGGAAGACAATGGCAAAGCAATTCCCATATGGTGTCACAAAACATTGAACATGACTTTGAAAACAACTGGATAATGACAAAAATGAGGATAACATTCAGAGTGCAGAGCCATGATGGTGGAGTAGAACTAGGCACCTGCTAGAGCTCTCCCTCCAAACCACAAAAAAAAAACCTCTAAAAATGACTTTGAACAAATTCTAGCAGCAGAAGTCACAAAATGACAGAATGAAACAAACTTCCAGCCTGAGACCTTCTGGAAGATCAACAGAAACTGTCTATTCCACCAGGGTGGGAGCAGAGCAGAGTTTGGCATGGGCCATGCCAGCATGGTCAGAGAGGCAGCAGGCCCTGTGGGACAAAATTACTGGCTGCTGTTGCAATTTTCAGACTTCTCAACCCACAAACACAAAAGACAGCATCAAAAGTCAGTGAGAAGGGTCTCTCCCCTGACTGAGACAGGAGCAGGGTAAGGCCTAAGTCCCAGTCCCAGCCCCAGTCCCAGGGCAATTTTAGCCACTGTTGAAGTAGAGGCCACTTCTGGAGCCCTCCACCTAACAAAGAGTTCAAAAGTCAAGTATTTGGCTGGGAAAATGAGCAAATAGAAGAAAAATAAACATACTATAGATTCTTATTTTCTCAGTGAAATATTTTCTTACATCATTGATGACAAGGAAGATTAAAAGATACAACCAGAAAACAAAGCCAAAGCTCCTGCATCCAAAGCCTCCAAGAAAAATATGAATTGGTCTTAGGATGTGGAAGTACTCAAATAGGATTTTGAAAATCAAGTAAGAGAAGTGGAGGAAAAATTGGGAAGAGAAATGAGAGTGATGTAAGAAAATGATAAAAAAACACATCGACACCTTGCTAATGGAAACCTAAAGGAAAAATTGCTGAAGAAAATAACACCTTTAAAATTAGACTAACCCAAATGGCAAAAGAAGACCTAAAAGCCAATGAGGAGAAGAATGTGTTAAAAAGTAGAATGGGTCAAATTGGAAAAGTGGTTCAAAAGCTCACTGCAGAAAATAATTCTTTCAAAATTAGAATGGAGGCAATGGAAACTAATGACTATGAGAAATCAAGAAATTAAAAAATAAAACCAAAAGAATGAAAAAAGTAGAAGACAATGTGAAGTATTTCACTGGAAAAGCAACTGACCTGGAAAATGGATCCAGGAAAGAGAAATTAAAAATTATTGAACAACCTGAAAGTCATGATAAAAAAAGGGGGGGGCTAGACATAACCTTTCAAGAAATTATCAAGGAAATCTAGATATTCTGATAAATCTGATATTCTAGAACCAGAGGGTAAAATAGAAATGGAAAAGAATTCACTAATTATATCCTGAAAGAGATTCAAAAAGGAAAACTCCTAGGAATACTGTAGCCAAATTCTAGAGTTCCTAGGCCAAGGAGAAAATATTACAAGCAGCCAGAAAGAAACAATTCAAGTATTGTGAAAACACAATTAGGTTAATGTAAGATTTAGCTGGTTCTACACTAAGGAAGTGGAGGGCTTGGAATACGGTATTCCAGAGGTCAAAGGAAACAGGATTAAAACCAAGAATCACCTACCTAGCAAAACTGAGTATAATATTTTGGGGGGGAAATTGAAACAGAGGACTTTCAAGCATTCTTGTTGAATAGGCGAGAGTTGAATAGAAGATTTGGCTTTCAGATGCAATCAAGAGAAGCATGAAAAGGTAAGCAGGAAAGAGAAACCATAAGGGACTTATTGAAGCTAAACTGTTTACATTCCTACATGAAAACATATTTGTTACTCATGACACCTTTCTCAGTATTAGGATAGTTTGAGGGAATATGTGTGTGTGTGTAGGTGTGTGTGTGTGTACACACACATAAAGAGAATGAGGGAGAGAGACAGAGAGAGAGAGAGACAGGGGAGGGCAGGCAGAGGACACAGGCTGAGCTCAACATGAAGGGATGATATTCAAAAAAAGAAAATTAAATATTGAGAGGCATGAACTAGGAGAAAGAGAAATGGAGAGTTAGAATATAATAAATCATCTCATATAAAAGAAGCAGGAAAGAGATTTTACAATGGAGAAGAAGGGGAAGATGAGAGATAATAAGGGAGACTTACTTTCATTGAATTTGGTTTTAGGAGAGCATAACACACACTCCGTTGGATATAGAAATTTATCTTACCCTACAGGAAAGCAAGGGGAAGGAGATGAGCGGAGGGGAGTAATAAAACAGACAGCAGATCAGGGGATGGGGCAATGAGAAGCAAACCCTTTGGCACAGGGACAGGTCAAATGAGTTCAATGGAGGGTAGGGCAGGATAGAGGGAAAATATAGCTGGTCTTTCACAACATGACTGTTATGAAAGTGTCATGTCTAACTACATATGTATAGTCTATATTGAATTGCTTGCCTTCTCAAAGAGTGTGAATGGAGAGGGGGAAGGGAGAGAATGTGGAACTCAAAGCATTAAAAATGAATGTTAAATATTGTTTTTAAATACTACTAAGAAGTAAGATATATATGCAGTGGGATTACCCTCCAGGAAAGAGGAAGGGGATAAGGGTGTGGGGAGGGCAGTTGGGGGGAAATGTGATAGAAAGTAAGGCAGATTGGAGGAAAGGTTAATCAGAATACATTCTGTCCTGGGGCAGGAGGGAAGATGGGGAGATAATTTGAAATTCAAAATTTTGTGGAAGTAAATATTTAAAACTGAAAATAAATGAATTAAATTTAGATAAGAAGCATGCCATTAGGCTTTGATCCCATATACCATCCCTGTGACATTCAGACCAAAGCTTAATTCCCTGGCTACCACTCTCCTCTATGTGTTGTATGCCCAAGGAGTAGAATTCCTAGCTACAGTGCCTGGCACATTGTAGGCACTTAATATTTATTACAATGAACAAAATGAGGATTGCAGTGCCTACTTACCAAGTTATTGTGAGGTTTAAATAAGATAATAGTTTTAAAAACATTTACCACAGTGTCTGACATAGAGTAGGTGAACATAAACAGTACCTGCTATTTTCATTCTCAACATTATTGTTAATGAAGTCATCCATCTTCCTCTTCTCTCTCCCTTTCTGTGTGTTCTATGCATCTCTCTTTCTACGTATCCTCCTCTATGTCAATCTCTCTGTATATCTCTTGTCTCTTTGTCTCTATTTTTTCCTGTCTCTGTCCCTCCAAGTATTAAAACCTTTCTGAATACATTTTTACTTTCTGAATTAAATCTTCTCAATCATTTCTTCTGCAGTTCCTAGAATAATCATGGAATAATTCCTTCCTGATTTCCAAAAATACAAATATATAAAAGAAGAAAAATGTTACTAATTATTCATAATCCAGTTAACCACTGCTTATAAGCAAATTGAGTTAAATGCAGTTAAATAACGGCAAATTACAATTTCTTACGGAAGAATGAAAAATGTGGGTGGGTGGAGAGGGAGCTTTCAATGAGATTTTTTACTGCTCTGGAAAAGAAGAAGAATATGTACTTGTGGAGAAGAAAGGAAAACAGGCAAGTCTTTGCTGCGTCAGTTACAGCTTTCAGGGAAAAGATCAGCATAACCAAAAAGAAGACTGCATTAGAACTAACAAAAGGCATCAGAGATAAGAATAGCCTTTAGGCATATGCCAGTAGGACAAAAAATATCAACATAATATGGGAAACCCCTTGTACAATTAACTGAGAGAAGGGAGAAAACAGCTGTTGATCCCAAAATGGCATATTAAAGTTATGCCGATGCTACCTCTAATGAGAAAAATGAAGAGTGAAAGAAAATGATGATGAAAGATGTGGACAGTTGGGAAATAAGCAAGACCTGGCTAAATTAGCACGACAAAAAGAACACCTTAAAAATCATATTTTTCCCTAAAGTTATAGTAGCTGATATTCATCAGCTAGCACAGAGATAATTTGCTAATGTACACATTGAGTCATTAATGACACTTTTCCAGATGATCTGGCAAGATGATAGATTAAGGGAAACATGGTGGCCAATTGTCAAAGGAGGAGCTGTGGGAAGAAATTGCCTAATGAAGCAGACTTTCCTCTGGTTTTCGAAATGGATATAAATAACCCAGATGCCAGCTATAACTAAGCTGTTAAGGCAATTTAAGCTACTCTGGGTATTAGAGTATGTTGTAGCAAGACATTTTTCCTTTAAAGTTTCAGTGACAGTGTCAGTTGTGCATAATATGATGAAAAAAGGACAAAGTCAAGGAGATAGATGCTAAAAAAAGATAAGATTAAAATAACCTGCTGAAAGATGGTAAAATTCTATTTTCTTCTACTTTTTCAAGTATTCCTATAAAATATTATTATTATTTAGATATTACAAAATCTCTCTAAAAACTTCCCTTAAGCACCCACTTGCCGTGTCTTTTAGCACCTTCCCCTGCCAAAAGCCTACTACTACTACTACTACTTCTCCTAATACTACTACTACTAATAGTAAGTTGTACCACCATCACCCATCCCTCAATTTCCAATCTGATATAAAAGCCATTTAGAAATATTATTTGTGAACCATGTTTAGATTGCCAGATTTGTGCATAGAATGGATAATTAAACATATTACTGGACAACTAATTTCATTCAATTTAACAATGATTAAATATTGACATTGGGCCCAAGAGTACAAAGACCAAAACAGAGCAGAGCTTGCCTTTACTATGTGTACATTCCACATTCCAGATGACTGTACCCTTTCTGATGCTATTTTCATCCAATGCATAGTGTTTTGAGGACAGAGATTATTTCATGTTTGTCTTTACATCCTTACCTGCAGCTCTATGTTTATTAGATAATAGTAGTAGTTATCATTTACATCACACTTTAAGGTTTGTAAACTGTTTTATATATTTTGTATCACCTCTGATCCTCACAATAATTTTGCAAGTTAGGTCAACTATCATCCTTACGGTAATAATGAGGAAACTGAAGCTGGGAGAGGTTCCATCAATTGCCCAGCTGTTCTTAAAACAGCTAACAAGTATCTGAGGCATGATTCAAGCTCAGTCTTCTAATCTCTAATTCCAGCACTCTATCCATAAACTATCTAGTTGGTGGTAGGTAAATAATCAATATTTAAGAAATATTTGTTGCTTGGTTGCTTGAAACAGTTGTAGCAAAAATATGGTGGGCTCGCAGAACATAACATAGCATATGATATCAGGTACAACTGCTTTATCTTTTTGTTACAGGAAGCTTCTGTGTATCTGTGTGGGGGAAAGGGATATGGTAACTGATAGGAAAAGAAGCAAAAAAACATTTTTTTTAATTTACAAAGCAAAATAAATTTAAAAGCATGGCAATCATTAAAAAAGAAATGATGATCTTATGGGAGGAGTTTCACAACAGGTACTTAGTGGAGATGGTTTGACTAAATAATAGCCAAATGGGGGAACTACAACATTACACATGTAAAACGTACAAAATAAGGAGAAGGAAAATTTATTAAGCACTGTACAGAAGTGTTTACCATTAGTTGTTAAAATGAATGACCTTTTAGGTGTGTGTTTTGTATCTGAAATTTCTCATTTAAATACCCATTATGATTTCAAGTGATTTCTTCAGGTTTGTACTCCCACTCAAATAAATTTAAATGCTTTGATGCAGGTAATACTTTTGTTTCTTGGTAACTGCATTTTACAGAAAACTAAATACATTCTCATTTTTCCTGCATTTGGAAAAAAAAAGAATTAGAATCATAAAGTAAAAAACAAAATCTGGAAGAATTAAATCCTATTTGGCATTACCTGAACTTAGCTCATTTTGAAAACCTTGACTTACTAGTTGACATGATGCTCAAGGTCTACTTAGCTATTATTTAAAAAATACCTATGGGATACATTTCAACATAAGCCTGTCTTTCTGTGGAGGAATTGGGGGGAAGGAGAGAGAGAAAGACAGGCAGACAGACTCCAAGAAAAGGTAGCAAGGGCTTCCTTTAATGTGAGTCAATAGAGTCAGGAAGCCTTGTCAGTCCTTTCAATAGGATTTTGTGTGCTTTGCCAGATCACTCAAATCCAACAGCTCAGTCTTGTCCAATCCCAATATGTACATTATCTTATTTACCATAAAATGATAGAGGAGAAATTAGAGAAAGGCAAATCCTTATCATAATTCCCCTGTCACCTCTCAATCATGGCTAATGTTTTATGTTCCACTAATGGAATGGAAGCTCACTGCAGGCTGGAAATGTTGTGGCTCTTTGTATTCCAAGAGGTTAACACAGTGCCTTGCAAATATTAAATGTCATTATAATCTTTTGCTATCCTTATTGATCTTTGGGAAACATTAACTTATTCTCCAATTCAACTATCCTGACCCTGTACTTCTTTATGGGTTCATGCCTAACTCTGCTTAATCTTTCATTGGTTGTGTGCTACATCTTTCCTTTTCAACTACATCCTGACATTTAAGTAGATATAGGTTAATCTGAGAGGAAGCAACTCTCTCCCTGGCTATCAAAAACAAACATGATAAAATTATTTTTCCCCATGGTTTCTATAATATTTCTAACCAAATTTCTTCTTACTGGTCATTCTTGCTTATTGGTTCAGAGTATCAGTCCCCCTATAATTACTTATTCTATTTTTTTGGGGGGAGGGATGGACCTTGGAGATGATCCAGTCTAAGTACTTCATTCTACTTTTTTAAACCTTTTTAATAGTATTTTCTTTTACCCCAATTGAACATCAAGAAAAAATTTAGTGTTCATTTTGGCAAGATTTTGTGTTCCAAATTTTTCTCCTTCCCTCCTTTCCCATCCCTCTTCTGAAAATAGTAAACAGTTTGATATAGTTTATATAATGCTATCATGTAAAACATATTTCCGTATTTGTCAGAGTTGTGAAGGAAGAAACAGATTAAAAGAAAAAAATAAGAAAGAAGAAAGTACATGAAAAAATCTGCTTCAATCGGCATTCAGAGTTTATCAGTTCTTTATCTAGATATGGATAGCATTTTCCTTCACAACCCTTTTTCTTGCCTTGAATCACTGTGTGGCTGAGAAAATCTGAGTCATTAACAGTAGATCTTCACACAATGTTTCTGATACCATGTACAATGTTTTCCTGCTTCTGCTTATTATGCCTTGGATCAGTTTGTACAAATCTTTCCGGGTTTTTATTTCCTGAAATCTTCCTATTTTCTCACAATAGTATTCCACACACTCATACATGATGCTTGTTCAGCAATCCCCAGTTGATGGGCATCCTCTCAATTACCAATATTTTTCCATCATGAATAGGGCTCCTATAAATTGTTTTGCACATTTAGGTCCATTTCTCTTTTTTTATGATCTCTCTGGGATATAGACCTGTTAGTGGTATTGCTGAGTCAAAGCATAAGCAGTTTGGTTGTCCAGAGGCAACCAAAAAAGCTCTCCAGAATGCTTGGAGCAGTTCACAACTCCACCAACAGTGCATGGTCATGATGTTTCCCATTCCCTATAGATCTGACAGGTAAACTATTCCTTGTTCTTCAAATTTAATTGCTTCATTGTCTACAGTACCTTTCAGCAAGATGTAGTTTCTTTCCTTATTTCTTTTAATTAGGTTTATGTTTGCTTTTATTTAGTCTAAGATCAGGATTACTAACCCTGATGTTTTTTTTTTCACTTCAGCTGAAGCATACTAGATTCTGCTCCGGATCCTTACCTTTATTCTGTATGTCTCTTTGCTTCAAGTGACTTCTTGCAAACAACATATTGTAGAATGCTGGGTTTTGATCCACTTTGCTATCAGCTTCTGTTTTATAGAAAAATTCATCTCATTCAAATTCACAGTTATAATTACTACCTGTGTATTTTTCTCCCTCCTATTCTTCCTTCTGTTTGTCCTCTGTCTCCTTTCACTCTTTCCCACCTCACCAACATTTTGCTTCTATCTACCACCTGTCCTGATCTGCTCTTCCTTCTGTCAGCTTCCATATCCCCTAGCTCCATTACTTGTTCTCCTTCCTTCATATTTCCCTGTTGGGTAAGATAGATTCCTATATTCAACTGATTGTGTATATTATCCCCTTTTCGAGGAAATACTGATCAGAGCAAGGTACATGTAATGCCCATTGGCCAACCTTGCATCTTTCCCACTGTAATAGGTCTTTCTCACCTCTTCATATGAAATAATTTATCACATACTACTCTCTTCCTTGTTCATCCAGTATATTCCACTTTTTCATCCCATGATTTTTTTATGTTATTCAAATTCACCTTATACTTGTACTCTCTATGTATATTCCTTCTAGCTGTACTGTTAGTAATACAAAATAATTACAAGTATCATCTTATCTTCCCAGTAGGGATATAAAAAGTTTAGTTCTTCTGAATCTCTTAGGTTTTCTTTTACCTTTTTACTTGTTTATTCTTGTCTTGGGTCTTGATATTGGAGGTCAAATTTTTGGCTTAGTTCTGGACCTATGAACATTTCAAATCCTTCATTTTTTTTGAATGACCATTTCCCCCTTGTTATATATATTATGCTTAATTTTGCAGAGTAGGTGATTCTTGGCTGTGGTTCTAGCTTCTTTGCCTTCTTGAATATCATGTTCAATGACCTCCAATCCTTTAGTGTTGTAGCTGCCAGATCCTATGTAATCCTGATTGTGGGCCAGAACTACACTGAAATAGATGGTGTTTCTCAGAGGTGGAGTCTACCAGTTCTTCTGGCTATGCCAAGGCTTTTTGTGGGGTCCTGCTGTTGGCAGTTGTTAACTCCACCACACTGGGCCTCAGGATCTCCCAGTGGTTTGTTGAGATGGAGCTTGATGGGACACTTCCCATCCTGCCATCCTTGACTGTGTTCTTCCTTCAGTTGAGTGAGATGGACCTGTCTTGCCACTCCTCCAACTTTCCTGGGCTAGAAGATTGTTTCATCTCATCTTTTTGCTGGTTCTGTTGTTCCAAGATCTGTCTTAGCATTCTATTTTGTGGTTGCTTGAAGGTGAGCACGAGAGAGTTACAGTCTTCTTACTCTACCATCTTGTCCCCGAGAAGTATTACGGTACTTTCTGAGAGATGAAATTGCTATCAAGATAATTGAAAAATTACCGGATGTTCTTTTTTTGTGGAGTGAGATTTTCAGGAAATATACAGATAATTACAGCCCCCCCATCTTAATTATATTTTGTCTCTGTGATAATTTTATATCAGAAATTTCGCATTCATTTCTTCATCTAATCTACTGTGATAACACATCTTTTTCTGCCTTCTTTTCATAGAATTAGATTTGGAAGAAATTTCAGAAACTATTACTCATTTTGAAGATGAGAAAATTGAGGTGAGGTTAAGTGACTTCACCCAGGCATTGGAATGAATAAATGTCTGGGATGGGATTTAAAGTCATTTCCTCATCACTGTCATGGTATAACAGCAAAAAGAAACTTGATCCTTTAAGTCAGAGATTCTTAACTTTTTTAATGTCTTAGACCCTTTTCACACTTTGGTGAAGCCCATGAACCCTTTTATTGAAATAATATTTAAAATGACTGAAGTAAAATATCTAAGATTACAAAGAAAACCACTTATATTTGAAATACACTTATAAAAATAGCTTTCTGAATGGTTAGTGGACCCCGAGTTCCATGTAATCATTCACAGTTATCAATGGTAAATGGAAAGCTAGCTTTTACATAATCATAATTTAACAAATATTTATTAAGAATCTAATATATACAAAGTATTTTGCTAGACACTGGGGATAGAAAGACAACAATGAAAAAACCATCTCTACCTTCAAACAAGATATGCTCTGTTGTCTATTTTGGCATGAGTTGGTCCATTTAATTGAAATCATTTGAGCACACAAATGAGAAACAATTAAGGCATAACTTTTACCTTATCTCATAGTTAAATGATCTATTTAGAAAGCCCTGATAAATTTAAAATGTATTCAGTTTATAGGCACTTTGAATTTTGAGCCTATGTGATTTGAAATTCTATTTAGTGTTGGGGGAAAAAAAGTTATTTCTTAGTTCAAAGAAGGAAAGCTTATACAGCTTCTGGGATACCAAGGAGCTCTTATTAAATAGTGTTCTGATGAGTTAATGGTAATTGATTCAAAAAGGTATGGATTAAATTTCCCCAAAGGGCAATGGGAAAGTTAAACCGAAAATTGAGCCCCAAAGCAGAAATAAACACTTTCATTCACTTTTTAAGATCTTTAATCCTTAGTGATTTTTCTTTCATGTAACCCAGTTAGCTGAATCTTTCTCAATCATTTTGTGGGGTACAATGACATTTGGGATGGCTAAGGAGAGATAACTTTGAAAGACAAGCCAACTCTGACGTGAGGTGTAGTATTTCATGTCAGAATTTGGCAAATCTAGAAATAAAAATAATTTGAAGGCAGGGTTTCTTAACCTGAAGTTCATGGATCCCAGGAGGTATCCATAGATAGTTTTCAGGAGAGTCAAACACGTAGATGGAAGAATAAAGATTCTTCTTTATTTTATGAAATTTTAACTTAAATTTAGCATTTCCTTCAATTATGTATAAACATTTTTCTGAAGATTTCATAGGTTTACCAGACTACTAAAGTAGAACAGAGAGAGACAGAGAGATAAGAATCCTGTCCCAAGGAGTCTAGTAAAAGGGCAGCATAATCCACACAACAAGGGAGGCAAAATGAACATTGCTATGTCCCTGAATGGGTCTCCTGGAAGCAGAAACTTCCGGGTCAGAACTTTCAGAAACAAGTCGTCAATATCTTATTTCACCTTTTAAAACAGAAGTAGATGAATTATAGTGTATTTAAGGCAACTCTTCTAACACCATCACTGATACATGTCTTTAAATCCAATTTTAAAAAAAGCATTTATCTACTGCTCCTTGGGTAAGGTAGTGTTCTGGGAAAAATGGAAAATTTGAATAGGATGGACATCTTGCCCTCAAATTTAATATAGTATCATAGGAGGATAGAATATGAAGTGAGATAATATTAATACATAATGTTAAGTGCATTCCAAATTTGCAAAACAAATTTATATGAGTGGTCAGAAGGTGAATCTGACCGATTAGGAAATCAATGAAGTCTTCTTGGAGGAAGTGACAGAGTCACACTTAGCTTGCTGAAACCTTCCCAATATGCACCCCAGACAAACAGTACAAAAGCCATTTTTCTAAAGGTAAATATATTTGTGGATGAAGAATTCATGGAAACTCTAGTATACTGGCTTATGGAGGCAAGACTCTGGGACATATCAAAGTCACTGAAGGAGTGAAGTCATTGGTATGGGCTATGGCATCCAGGATTAAGAAGGCCAATAATTTTCAATTTTATCTCATTATTCTTGCTAATTATGTGCTAAGGTCAGGTGTCTCCACATGGCAAAAGCCACATATGTGCTATTATTGCCACTCAAATTTTGACTCTGAGGTACCACTCCATTCCAATCATCCCACCCTAGTTATGGCTCTAAGAATTGTTTAACATCAAAGAAGATGTTCCACAGTCAAGAAAATGGGCATATCCCACTCATAAGGAATATTGGGAGCAAAATAATTGGTCTCAAAAAGCTCAATAACTTAAAAGAGTAGAAAATAATCTGTTTTTCTGTGCAGAGGATATAGAGGTGAATAATTTGAGATACGGCTGTAAATTAAGGAATATATCTGACTAAAAAGGGCTTGAAATCAGGGCAAAGGAGTATCTACTTCACTTGGAGGCAGGCCTAGAATCAAGAAGACTTGAGCAAAATCTGGCCTCAGGCATTTTTTAGTTATAATCAAGCGACCCTGGGTAGGTCAATTAACTGATTTCAGTCTCAATTTTCTCATCTGAAAAAGGGGATAATAACAGTACCAACTGTTCAGAATTGTTGAGGAGATCAAAAGAGAAAATACTTGCAAAGCACTTTGCAAACCCTAAAGCGCTATATAAATGCTAGTTTTTATTATTACTTGGCAATATGGAGTCATTAAAGTATTGTTTTAGCAGAAGTATGACATAAGGTAATTTATGCATAAAAAGATTATTCTGGCAATATTTTGAAGAATCAGTTGATAGAAGTGACCTAGAAGGATATAAAAAAAATACTCTCATTAATAAAGAGAGAAAGGCAAATTAAAATGATTCTCAGGTACTACCTCATACCTGTCAATTGACTAACATCACAGAAAAGAAAAATGACAGATGGTGGGAGGAGATGTGGAAAACTGAGACACTAATGTACTATTGGTGGAGTTGTGAATTGGCTCAACCATTCTGGACAACAATTTTGAACTACGTCCAAAAGGCTATAAAACTGTGCACACTCTGAGACCACAATGCCACTTTGGGTCTATGTCCCAAAAAAATCAAAGAAAAAGGGAAAGGACCTATACATACAAAAACATTTATATTAGCTCTTTTTGTCATGGCAAAGATTTAGACATTAAGGAGTTGTCCATTAAATGAGAAATGGCTGAACGAGATGTGGTATAAGATTGTGAAAGAACACTCTTGAGTGGAAGCCACACAGAAACGGGATAAAGGAGATTTCTGTTCCAGAGAGCCCTGAAAAACTGATTCCAAAGGTCCGTCGCACACGGGACAGGAGCGGAGCCAAGCCCTGCCCTGGCCATGCAGCACAGAGAGGAGCAGATCCAGCAGATCTGAGCAGGCTTCAGGGAGGGAATCTCTAGCAGCCACAAAGGTCCCTCCACCTCAGATGCACAGGTCAGTGAGAGAGACTTCTGGATGGGCTGAGAGGGGAGCAGGGTGTCTGGAGAGGAATCTCAGAAGTCAAGTAACTGGCTGGGAAAATGTCCAGAAAAGGGAAAAAAAATAAGACCATAGAAGGTTAGTTTCTTGGTGAATAGAAAATTCTGCCCTTCCTCTCTGATAAGGAAGAACAATGCTTACCATCAGATAAAGACACAGGAGTCAAGGCCTCTGTATCCCAAACAGCTGAAATAGATATCCAATGGGCTCAGGACATGGAAGAGCTCAAAAAGGATTTTGAAAATCAAGTTAGACAGGTGGAGGAAAAACTGGGAAGAAAAATGAGAGAGATGCAAGAAAAGCATGAAAAACGGGTCAATAC
>CM053770.1:99741088-99766275 GCA_028658325.1 Potorous gilbertii
CCTATATTGAATTGCCTGCCTTCCCAAAGGGAATGGGTGGGGAGTGAGGGATGGGGAGATGTTGGAACTCAAAGTTTTAGGAATAACTGTTGAGTATTGTTCTTGCTACTAGGAAATAAGAAAAATGGGTAACGAGGAATAGAAAGTTATCTTGGCCTACAGGACAAAAGAGAAGATGGGGACAAGAGAAGGGAGGGATGATAGAAGAGAGGGCAGATTGGTGATAGGGGAAATTAGAATGATTTGTGTATTGGGGTGGGGGGAGGGAAAAAATGGGGAGAAAATTTGGAACCCCAAAATTTTGTGAAAATGAATGTAAAAAGTTAAATAAATAAATTTATATTAAAAAAATAAAAATAAAAACAGATGAGCAGGAAAAAAAAGAAAGAATACTCATCCTATATGAAATAAGAAATAAGATGATTTGAGAAAAAAGCAGAAAATGGAAAGTCTTTCATGAACTGAACCAAAGTGATGTGAACAGAACCAAGAGACTACTCCACCCAGTAACAGGAATATTATAATGATGATCAACTGTGAAAGACTTGCACCTGAAATTCTGGGAGCCAAGATGGCAGCGTTATCTCTAAGGGGTTGTGCCCTCCACTTGTTGACATTGAAAAACCCAGAGAATATTTCCACAGGAAAAATCCTGGAATAGTGGCATCAGCCAAAGGAATAAACAATCTTTTAGCTTGAAAGACTAGAAAGATCACAAAGGAGAGTTCCTCTTGCTGTGGCTGAAGGGGACCAGTGCAGAACCAGAGCTGTCCCAGACAGCCCAACCTCAGTAAACCAGGAGGAGTTCCTGAGTCCTAGGGAGTTGGAGCCCCTAAGGGTCAACACTTAGGCCCCCAGGCATGCCTTAGCATAGCCAGGGGAATCAGGAAGACACTAGCCCTGATGGGACTTCACTGAGAGGAGAACTCTTGTGGTCAGACCACTCCTCACCCACACCTCATGAAGCAAGCTCCAGGGTAGCTGCTGGGAAACTCAAAAAGATGCCTCTGCTTTGGCATACCAGCCATCTCAGCACCAGGTAAGCTACAGCATTCTAGCTTCTAGCTGAAATAACCAGAGGCCATAATACACAAAGCCTCTAGTTCGAAGCACAAGAACCATGGAAAAGAGCCCTTGTACCCTAGAAGCAGAGATTCACTTTAAAAGCCAGAAAAAATGCAATGATCATGACAGGAAACAAACCAGAAAAGATATAGAATCTTTCTATGGAGACAAGGACCAAAACACAAATACTGAAGCTTTGAGACCTTCTTGATAAAAAGACCAGAGCTCAATAGAAAATTTGATCTTCAAATATAAGTCTCAAGAGAGGCATAAAAAAGGTAAATCTTCCCCAAAATTTGTTATTCAATTTGGGCAAACTGTTAACATCCCTATATTTGAGGAAGATACTTGTTAATCTTGAGAATTTTATATTTATTATGATATTTAAAAGGTATATACATAGATAGAGGGAGTGGGCACAAACTAAATGATGTGACAATATAAATGTGATTTAAGGGTGCAAAGGGACTGTAACAGGAGATATGAAAATGAGGAGGCAGAAAATGGTAAATTACATCACAGGAAAAGGCACAAAAACCTATCATAGTAGAGGGAAAAGGGGGAGGGAGATGAGCATTGTTTGAGATTTACTCTCTTCTGATTTGGTTCAAGGAGGGAATAACAAACTCAGTGAGGTACAGAAATCTAACTTGCCCTATAAGCAGTAGGAGGGGAAAGAAAAGGGAGGGAAATCTGAAAGGGAGGGAAGAAGTAGTAAGAAAAAAGGGGAATAAAAAGGAAGGGGGCTTATAGAAGGTAGTGAAGACTGAGGGAAGCAGTGGTCATAAATTAAAACTCTATTGTAGAGGGGAAGGGAAAAGGGAAACCTAAACAGGGTGGGGAGGAATAGGATGCAGGGAAAGACACAGATAGTAATCATAACTGAGAATGTGAAAGGAATTAAATCTCCCATAAAATGGAGGCAGCTAGCAGAATGGATTAAAAACCTTAATCCAATAATATGTTGTTTATAAGAAACATATTTGAAAAGGAGGACACACACAGGGTAAAGGTAAAGAGTTGGAGCAGAATATATTATGCTTCAGCACATTTGAAAAAAGCAGGGGTGGCGATCCTTGTCTCAGACAAAGCAGAAATAAATCTAATCAAAAGAGATAAGAAAGGAAACTATATCCTGTTAAAAGGTATCATCGACAATGAAGCAATAACACTACTAAAAATATATGCACCAAGTAGTATAGCATCTAAATTATTATAGGAGAAGTTAAGGGAGTTACAGAAGAAATAGACAACAAGACTATACTAGTGGAGGACCTCAGACTCCCCCTCTATGAATTTGATGAATCAAACCTCAAAATAAAAAAGAAAGAAGTTTATGGGGATGAATAGAACTCTGGAAAAGGAAGACAAGATAGCTCTCTGGAGAAAATTGAATGAGGATAGAAAAGTATATACCTTTTTCTCAGCAGTACATGGAACATAGACAAAAATTGACCATGTACTAGAGCATTAAAAACCTCACAATCCAGTGCAGAGATGTTCAATGCATCTTTCTTAGATCATAATGAAATAAAAATTATATGTAATAAAAGGCCATGGAAAGATAGAAGAAAAATTAATTGGAAACTAAACAATGTAATCATAAAGAATGAGTGGATTAAACAACAAATCATAGAAACATTCAATAACTTCACTCAAGAGAATAACAATGAGACAACCTACCAAAACTTATAGGATGCTACAAAAGCAATACTTAGAGGAAGTTTTATATCATTGAACACCTACATGAATAAAATAGAGGAGATCAATAAATTGGACATGCAGCTGAAAAATCTAGAAAAAGAACAAATTGAAAATCTCTAAGAAAATGCCAAATTAGAAAAACTGAAAACCAACGAAGAGATTAATAAAATTGAAATGAAGAAAACTATTGAACTAATAAATGAAACTAAGTGTTGGGTTTATGAAAAAACTTATAAAATTGATAAATTTTTGGTCAACTTGATTTAAAAAAGAAGGAAGAAAACCAAATTACTGATATCAAAAATGAAAAGGATTAACACCTTCAAACAAAGAGGATATTGAAACAATAATTAGAAATTTCTTTGTCCAACTGTATGACCATAAATTTGACAATCAAAGAAAGATGGATAAATATTTTTAAAAATGTAAATTGCCCAGATAAGCAGAAAAGGAGATGAATATTTAAATAATGCCATCTCAGCAAAAGAAATTGAACAAGTCATCAATGAATTCCCCAGGAAAAAAATTTCCTGGGCAAGGTGGCTTTACAAGCGAAATCTATCAAATATTTAAAGAACAGTTAATTTCAATACTATATAGACTATTTGGGGAAATTTGTAAAGGAGTTCTATCAAATTATTTTTGTGATACAAATATGATTCTGATACCTAAACCAAGAGAGTGAAACCAGAGAAAGAAAATATACACCAATTTCTCTAATGAATATAGATGCAAAATTTTTAAATAAGGTGATAGCAAAAAGAATGCCGAAATTTATCACAAGAATAATACATTCTGATGAGGTAGGATGTATATTAAGAATTCAGGGCTGGTTCATTATTAGTAAAACTATCATCATTATTGATCATATCAACAGTAGAACTTACAGAAATCATATGATTATCTCAATAGATGCGGAAAAAGCTTTTGATAAAATACTACACTTACTCCTACTAAAACACTGGAGAGCATAAGAATAAATGGAGCCTTCCCTAAAATAATAAGCAGTATCTACCTACAACTATCCACAAGCATTATATGCAATGGAGATAAGCTAGAAGTATTTCTAATAAGATTGAGGATGAAACAAGGATGTCCATTACCACTACTGTTATTCAATATAGTACTAGAAATGTTAGCTGCAGCAATAAGAGAAGAAAAAGAAATTGAAGGAATTAGAATAGGCAAAGAAAAAACAAAGTTATCACTCTTTGCAGATGATAATGTTAATATACTCAGAGAATCCTAGAGGACCAAGTAAAACACTACTTGAAATAATAAATAACTTTGGCAAAGTTGCAGATTACAAAAGAAATTCGCATAACCCATATGCATTTCTATACATTACTAACAATTTCCAACAAGAGATAAAACAAGAAATATCATTTAAAGCTAAGGTAGATGCTATCAAATATCTGGGAATCTACCTGCCAAAACAAACTCAGGGATTGTATGAACACAATTACCAAACACTTTGCACACAAATAAAGTCAGATTTAAGTAAGTGGAAAAACATCAGTTGCTTATGGGTAGACCAAGTAAATATAATTAAAATGACAATCCTACCTAAATTACTTTATTCAGTGCCATGCCAATCAAACTTCCAGAAAATTGCTGTCTAGAGCTAGAAAAAAACAATATCTAAACTCATCTGGAAGAACAAAATGTCCAGAGTATCAAGGGGATTAATGAAAAGAAATGTTAGGGAAGGTGGCCTAATCCTATCAGACCCCAAATTGTATTATAAAGCAGCAATTATCAAAACCCCTTAGTACTGGCTAAGAAATAGAGAGGTAGAGCAGTGGAATAGTTTAGGTTCTCAAGACACAGAAGTCAATAAACACAGCAGTCTACTGTTTGATAAACCCAAGGAACCCAGCTTCTGGGATAAGAGCTTACTGTTTGACAAAAATTGCTGGGAAAACTTGACGGCAGTGTGACAGAAACTGGGCATAGACTAATGTCTGACACCGTATGCAAGAATAAAGTCCAAATGCATACATGATCTCGGGATCAAGACTGAAACCATAAAAAAATTAGGGAAGTAAGAATAGTGTATTTGTCAGATTTATGGAGAATGGAGAAATTTATAACCAAACAGGAGATAGAGAATATTATAAAGTACAAAATGGATAATTTTGATTACATTAAATTGATTAATTAATGGTGAAAATGTATTTAGTAAGACTGTATGTATAGAACCCATATAAGAATGCACACTGTTGTAAGGAAGAAGGGAGAAGGAAGGGGGAGAAAATCCAAGACTTCTGGAAGTGATTGTAGAAAACTGAAAACAAAAAATAAACCATAAAAAAACTCTAAGAGAACAACCTCATTCAGAGCCCAATGACCAAAATATATAATTTCTCCAGCATCTAGTTTACATATATTTAATATTAGGATTATGAGATATTTGGAAACTCTTAATACATAAAATTTAAAAAAAACTTAGGTAATTATATATTGTCTATATATGACTGGATTGAAAGAAATGTGGAGTGTAGTTTCTTATCAGAAGGTAGAAGTTAGTCATCTCACAAAAGATTTGGAGGCATAGGGTTGGTCAAGAACAAAACTATACAAGTCAAGACATTTGTGTAACTCAGAAGTAGGTGAGGGGAAAACCAGAAGATGCACTCTCACCTGCTTTGGAAAGGCCTGATCAAAATAAAAGTATTGCTCTCTAGAAAGAACATTTTGAGGAACCTGAACCTGAAAAAAATTTAGAGGGATTCCCTTCCATGACAAACAGTAATCATTCATCTACTGGGAACATAATAAAGGAGAGAAGAAAAATGATGCTGTGAGGAATAAACTGAGGAAGTATAATTTTGGTTACTTTAATCATCACTGAAGGGGAGGTAAACTGGCATGTGCTTGTATGTAGAAAGCAAGTGTATGCTAAGAGTGGGGATAAGTATAACAACTAGACCGGTTATATTACTGCTATGGATAACTCCGGGATAAGGAAATTTTCTCTATAAATGCAGGTCAATAGCTTCTCAGCAATTTCTAACCTCAGGGAGTTGTCTAGAACATTTATGGGTTAAATGACATGCCCAGGGTCACATAGTCTCTATGTACCACAGGCACAACTTACTTAAAGCCAATTCTTTGTGGCTCTGAGGCCAGCTCTCTACCTAGTAAAATAGCAGTAGATAGCTCATTCTTATGACAAGAGTGAAAGGCAAAGAAAGTTTGGAATAGTTATTTTGTGGAAAGAGACAGAGAGAGTCAATATGGGAGGAATTATCGAGCAGCAATAAAGGCTCAATTGATATTATAGTGCTCAGTCACCAGGAAGCACTGTTGAACTATAAACAATCCCTTCCTCCCTTTTTCCCTTTCTTCCATTTTCATATTTAGCAATTGGTAAACATATATTTATTAAGCAATTACTAAGTGCCAAGCAAATAACCTATTTCTTATGAAACAAAGTCAAATTGCTGACCTCGAAGGACCATGTAAGGGAAGAAGGGGAACAAATTTTACAAAGTCATTTACTCACGTTTTTCTCTGAGAATTCTGAAACTTCTGATTATGGTATTTGCAAAATCAGTCCAATCAGCCTTTTCCCATCCCTAGCCCTTAATTTTTTTGGTCAGTCAAATCTGTAGCATCCTTTTGTTATAACTCTTAATTCAGAAGGCCAAGGTTATCTGAATGATTTTTCCTCTATTTTTCTGCACTTAACTCATTGAAATGATTTTGTGTAAGATTAATTTTATATCTAGATGTTCTTGAGACTTTTAGAAATCTTTTAAAGTCATTTTTCTAAGAGAAGAAAACCATGTACTAAATCACTCAAGTCTCTTGGTTGACACTCCAAAAACCATGACTTTAGAATATTTGAAATCCATCAAATTCTCTCAAGTGATTATATAAGGAGCATATCAATCCTCTAAGAATTGCAGTGATGTCTGTATAATAGTGTTAGACTTTAAGGTATTGACACAAATTCACTCCCCCTTTTCCTTTATTAAGGAGGGAATAGCAGTATAAGGAAACCATTTTTTTGTTCTGTGGGAGAACAAATTTATTTTATTTGTTTAATTTAACAACTTTATTTTATTTTAACAAATTTATTTAATTCTGTTTAAATTCTATAATAATATCAAGTAAATTGTTAAGTGTCTTAGTGGATACCAAGGCTTATATGTGGCTTACATTAACCAAAATGTTAAAGACTTTTGATTATGTCCATGTGAAAACTTCCTTCATGGATGCTGATGAACATTTATTCATTATACTATATCTTGTATCTTTTTAAAAAAATTATTCCCTCACTTGCTAGTATTCTGCATTTCAAACTACGTCATATTTAACTACTTTGTATAAATTTGTATTTACCTATTTTATATTTATGCCATATGTACACATACACATAGATATTACACATATGTATATATTATGTATATTTTACAAGAATGTGTATTTATGTATATATGTATACATTTTACATTTTTGTATGTATGTGCATATATTTTATGCATGTACATATTTTACAAGAATGTGTATTTATACATATACATGGTATCCTAAAAGTCTTAGTGCAGTCTTAAGCTTTAAAGGGCTTAAAGGGAAACCCTGTATATGATACGTATATTTCTATATGTATACCCACACACAGTTATGTGTCCATACTCATATGTGTATTTATATATACATATTTACACATGCACACATACACGTGTGTATTCATACATGCACACTTATCACTAGATTGTAAATTATTTGTAAGCAGGGATTATTTCGTTCTTTCTACTTATGTCACGAGTACCTAGTATAGTACTTGACAAACAGTAGGTGTTTGACATATATGTGTTGATTGATTAAAGAAAGAAATCAATATCACTCAACTAACAATATAATAATAACAATATACATTTATATAGCACTTTAAAACTTGCAAAATACTTTGCATAAGTTATCTGGGCCTCCCAACAACCCTGTGAAGTAGACACTACAAGTTTGATGATACCAATTTTTACAGATGATGACATTAAGTCTCAGAAAGCTTAAGTAATTTGTCCATGGTCACACAATTAAAAATGTCAGAGGTAGGATTTGATCCCAAGTTCTCCTGACTACAAGTTAAATTCTCTATTATATACTATTTGTATTCATGGACCCTCACCCTCACACATACAAAATGACAAACATTACCAACAGTAAACACCAGATGGAAATGGGAAAATATGTCTTCTAAAAGGAGGAAGGAACCCAGCAATATCATTTATAGGACTGTGTCCCAAAGAGATCATAAAAATGGGAAAGGGTCTCACATGTACAAAAATATTTATAGCAGCTCTCCTTGTGGTGGCCAAAAACTGGAAATCAAAGGGATGCCCATCAATTGGGAAATGGCTGAATAAATTGTGGTATATGAATGTAATGAAATACTAAGAAATCATGAACAGGAAGACTTCAGAGAGGCCAGGAAATACTTATATGAACTGACACTGAATGAAAGGAGCAGAACCAGGAGAACTTTGTACACAGCAACAACCACAGTGTATGAGAAATTTTTCTGGGAGACTTAGTACTTCATTGCAATGCAAGGACTTAAAAAATTCCCAGTGAACACTTGAGGCAAAATGCCTTCTGCATCCAGAGAAAGAACTATGGAATTCAATCACAGATGAAGTAGACCATTTTCTTTTGTGTTATGCTTTGTTTTGTTTTATGATTTCTCCCATTCATTTTAATTCTTCTATGCAACATGACTAAGGTGAAAATGTATTTAATAGGAATGTATGTACAGAACCTATATAAAATTGTATGCTGTGTCAGAAAGAGAGTGGGGAGGGAGGGGGAAAATATCTAAGATATATGGAAGAGATTGTGGAACATTGAAAACAAATAAAATCATTTAATTTTTTAAAAAGGAGGAGAGAAATGTAAGGTACAGGTAAGAATTACTTCCCTATACTTGAGAGGAATGGAAAATCCAAATGTGAAACTTTTTATTTTTTCCCCTTCTTCCTTTTTCCCCTCCTACAAATTCCTTACTTTTTCTTCTGTTACATCTTTCTCTCTGTTTACTTAGCACCTCCTTTCCCTTCCCACTTTTGAATAACAATGAATGGGTCTCTAGAACCAAAAGAACACTTGCTGCTCCTCCAAATGTACTTCCCAGATCCCTGAATTTCAGAATAGTTCACTTTTGTGCTGGACAAGCAGTCACAGGATAGGACTAAAGAGTTGTATTGCTTTAGGAAGAGCTTAGTCTGGAGTACAGGAGCCAACAGCAGAAAGCAGGGAATGTGATCTAAACTCAGGCATTTAGAATTACGATTTTTCTCTGTTCTCCCTTTGCAGTTGAGAAAGCACTGCCTATCTTCACTTCCCACATGACTACTCATCTAGAATTTTGTCGATGTCATCTTCCTACAAGATCAAATCAGCTCTGAAACTCTCACCTCCTCGGTATTCCTTGCCTATTGGGCTCTTCCTTATCTCTAATTGATCTAGAGGGTAGAGATCCAGAGAACTCCTCCCAGATCTTGTATTTAAGGAGGGGACACTAGGCAGACACCTCATAATTTCCTACTTTGATTTGAGGATTCCTCATGACCCACACCCCTCTATTCTCTACTCCCCCTGATCCTAATTTCTAATTTTATGATTTGTCTTTCTTTTTTAAAATATATAATATAGTTACCTTTCAGTTCTCAACATGTACTTCCACAAGAATTTGAATTCAAACTGTCTCCCCATCTCTCCCCACCTTCAACCCAGGACAGCATGCACCCCATCTGCCCATTTCTCCAGTCTGTCTTCCTTTTTATCCACCTTTCTTCCATCTCCCTTCCCCTCTATTTTCCTGTAAGGTAAAATAGATTTCTCTACTCCATTGTCTGTATATTTTAATTTTCAGTTGCATGCTAAAACAATTTTCACATTCATTTTTTAAGCTTTGAGTTCCATATTCTCTCCTTACCTCCCCAACCACCCTGATTGAGAAAACAAGCAATTCAACATAGGTCACACATGCATAATAAAGCAAAACACTTCCACAATAGTTACATTGTAAGAGAGTAACCACATTCCTCTCTGGCCTATCCTGCCCTCAACCTATTCCATTCTCTCCCTTGACCTGTCCTCCCACAATAGCGTTTACTTCTCATTATCCCTTTCTCCAATTAGCTGTCCCTTTAATTATCTTCCCTCTCCTACTCCCTTCCCCCACGCCTTCCTGCAGGGTAAAATAGATTTCCATATCCAATTGAGTGTGTTATTCCTTAAGCCAAACCCATGAAAGTAAAGCTCACTTATTTCCTTTCATCTCCCCCTTCTTCCGCTCCATTGTAAAAGCTCTTTCTTTCCTCTTTTATATGAGATGATTTGCTACATTCTATCTATCCCTTTCTCTTACTCTTAGGACATTCCATTCAACAATAAATTTTATTTTTTAAGTATTCTCCCTTCATATTTAGCTCACCCTGTGCTCTCTGTCTATATATCCATATATATATACATATGTACACATATATAATATACACATACATACATACCCTTACACACAAACACAGATACACACAATGTGTGTGTGTGTGTGTATTCCCTCTAATACTTTCTTTCCAATACTGAAAAAAGTCTCATGAGTTACAAATAACATCTTTCCATGTAAACAGTTCAACTTTAATGAGTTCCTTAAGGCTTCTCTTTCCTATTTACTTTTTCATGTTTCTCTTGATTCTTATATTTGAAAGTCAGATCTATTCAGATCTGATCTTTTCAACAAAAATGCTTGGAAGTCCTCTATTTCAATGAAATTCCATTTTTTCCTCTGAAGTATTATACTCAGTTTTGCTGTGTAGGTGATTCTTGATTTTAATCCTACTTCGTTTGACCTCTGGAATATCATATTCCCAACCTTTCAGTCCCTTAGTATAGAAGCTACTAAATTCTGTGTTATCCTGATTGTATTTCCACAATACTTGAACTGTTTCTTTCTGATTGCTTGTAATACTTTCCCCTTGACCTATGAACTCTGGAATTTGGGCACAATATGCCTAGGAGTTTTCCTTTTGGGAACTCTTTCAGGAGGTGATCTATGAATTATTTTCATTTCTATTTTACCCTGTAGTTCTCGAATATCAGGGCAGTTTTTCTTGATAATTTTTTGGAAGATGATGTCTAGGCTCTTTTTTTTTTTTGATCATGGTTTTCTGGTGGACCAATAATTTTTAAGTTATCTTTCCTGCATCTATTTTTCAGGTCAGTTTTTTTTCCAATGAGATATTTCACACTGTCTTCTATTTTTTCAATCTTTTGGTTTTATTTTGTAATTTCTTGGCTTCTTATAAAGTCATTAGCCTCCTTCTGCTCCATTCTAATTTTTAAAGAATTATTTTCTTCAGTGAGTTTTTAAACCTCCTTTTCCATTTTGAAAATTCTGATTTTTAAAACATTCTTATCATTGGTTTTTTGGACCTCCTTTGCCATTTGGCTTAGCCTATTTTTAAAGGTGTTATTTTCTTCAGCATTTTTTTGAGTCTCCTTTAGCAAGATGTTGACTCATTTTTTTATGATTTTCTTGCATTGCTCTCATTTCTCTTCCCAATTTTTCCTCTACTTCTCTTTCTTGATTTCAAAATCCTTTTCGAGCTCATCCATGACCTGAGACCACTGCATATTTTTTTGGAGGTTTTGGATATAGGAGCCTTGACTTTGATATCTTCTTCTGATAGTATGCTGAAAAGATGTAAGAAAATACATTTTCACCAAGAAAGTAACCTTCGACTATAGAATTTTTTTCCCCTTTTTTTGGGCATTTTCCCAGTGAGTTACTTGACTTTTGAGTACTTTGTCAGGTGGAGGGTATAGTATCCTAGGCTTCAGAGGTTTTGTGCAGTTGTTCTCTGAGATATCTCTAAGGACCTGTAAGTTCTCAGTTCCTCCAATGTGGCACAGTTGAGGGAGAGGAGTTTACTCCTTTCATGGCCTGTGCTCTGGTCTGTGAGTAACCACAAGCACTTTTTTCTGCCCTGGAACTGAGAGCAGGGTTCCTTATCCACCACACCAGCGTTCTTCCTCTCCCTGTCACTCAGGATGGAGACCTAGATCAACTGCTTGATTTCCCCAAGGTCTTTAGGCTAGAGGCTCCAAAAACAGATGCTGCTTCCACTGGGGCTGGGACCAGACCATGCGCCCCTCTCAGCAAGGTGAAAGAACTTTCTTACTGACCTTTGAAGTTGTCTTTGGCACTTGTGGGTTGAGAAATCTGGAAACTGCATCTGCTACCTGTGATTCCATGCCCTCAAGCATGCTCCAGTCCTGTCCTGCAGCATGGCCCAGGCTGGGCTGTACTATCCTCCACGCCTGGTACAATAGACCCTTCCTGTTGGCCTTCCAGGCTATCTTGGGCTGGAAATCTATTTCAGTCTGCCATTTTGTGGCTTCTGCTGCTCTAGAATTTGTGTAGAGTCATTTTTTACAGGTATTTTATGGGTTATGGGGACAGAACTAGAGCAGATCTGTCCTTGTACTCAGTCATCTTGACTCTGCCCCTAATTTGTCATTCCCATTAGACTGTGAACTCTTTGATAGCAAAGACTGTATTTTGTGTTTCTTTGCATCCTGAGTGTTTAGCACAATGACTGAAACACTGTAGATGCTTAATAAACATTTATTGACTATCATCCATTTATGGTGCAAAAGGGCACAGTGTTGAAGCCATTTATCATGCTATGTCTCCCTGTATCCCTTGTGAGAG
The DNA here is from genome assembly GCA_028658325.1 of Potorous gilbertii. NCBI lineage: Eukaryota > Metazoa > Chordata > Mammalia > Diprotodontia > Potoroidae > Potorous > Potorous gilbertii. The sequence goes on from CM053770.1 coordinate 99,753,579, forward strand.
TAGTAGACTTTGAATATTAGGGGCCTAGGTCTCAAGCTGCCATAACCCATCTCTTTGAAGTGACCAACAGCAGTGGTCTTGGGGAGTTAAAACCAAACTTGGATGGCGAGGTTTGTCAAAGTGTCTATCTATGTCTAGAAGGACCATTGTTATTGAAATAAGCATTCCAGGGAAAGATAGAGAAACCAAAACTACAGGGAGATTCTGAGTGTTAGATGCTTTCAGGTAGCATGAAGCCCAATGGAGGAGTGACTTATGACTTATGGACACACAGCCCTTGGCCTCCCTACTTATACTTGGAGATGCCAAGCTATGACTCTGGACATAAATATATACCTTCTTTTATCTCCAAGATTTGTGGTTTTCTTGGATCAGAATTCCTTTGTTGTATTCAAAATTAGGGAGGGTAGTTGGGATGAGTTGTGGGAAATAATTGGACTGATTCTTCAATATAGAGAATAGACATATTTGTATTTCATTTTAAGTATGCTTAATAAATCATGTTGCCATAGTACATTGCCTCCTCAATGAGGACATTCATCCTATGGAGAAAGAAAAGTCTAGATGTAGGGAAAAGGAGAGCCATAAGTTTCCTATATTTTGTCATTTTAAACAAAATTTTATACCATTTTTCTAAACAATTTTTTTCTAATATAGTCCAGTGTAGCTCATAACTTGCTCAGGAACAAAAAGTCCTATGACTTAGTTGTATGGTATTTTCTAGAGCATGCATGCCAGAAAGATCAGTTGATTGACAGTTTGTGTATCATATATCACCTTGTGTCTGTAATTTCCCTTACAAAATTAGAAGAGTCACAAACTGAATTATTGTAGGCTCTAGGAAAGCAGCATATGAGTCAATTTGGGAAACTTAGATGACTATAATATGCCCCAAGCATCATCTGGTGGTTTCTACCAACTACACACATGGTCCACAGGTATTATAGTAAAATATATCAGCTATGGTTGGTTGTCTTTCCTTTTCAAAAAGAACCAAAATGAAATCATGATGCTAGAATCCAATTTCAGTGTGTTTGATTGTGGCTGATCAGACCAATATGAGCTCAGAATGCTTTACTACAGGCTGGGCACAAACAGTCCACGTGAACGTATGGGGTGGATTCTCTATATTTGCACATCTAGAGTTTCTCTTAAGCTATTTCAATTCTGCTTTGCTCATATAGCACAGCAACTTCTCTGATGAGGGCACTCCATGCTGAGCTGTCCTGTGCCAACATGTAACACTACTCTATCCCCAATCCACTCTGCGGTCTACCTGCCACTGAAAATTTATGCATCTGGGAAAAAAGATGGTAAGTAAGTAGTACAACAGAAAGAATAATAGATGTGAAAGAAGAAGATTTATATTAAAACAGTAGTTCTTCCTCTTACTATCTGTGTGGTCCCAAGAAAGTCACTTACTCCCACTATGCCTCAGTTTCTTCATGTATAAAATGACAAGATTGGATTTGGGGACCTGTATGCCTAAGAACCCAAGACTTTAAGCTAGAGCAGTATTAGCAGCCTAGAAAAATAAGGCCTAGTAGATCATTAGCATTCACCTCAGCTACTCAGAACCCCTGCTATGATCTTGTTAATTCTCAGAATTCATTGCTTCAGGCTCTTAGACTGTAAACTAGCAGCCCTAGAAATACCACCCACCCTCTCAAGTCAGCTCAGCTGCAACTTGAGGCAGGCAGCTCTTTCATTTTTTAAGATGTCATTGTTTTTAAAATTGCCTCCATTAGAGGAGTAATTGATAGACATCCCTAGGGGCAGTGGCTGGGAGAAACTGTCACAGGTAAAAGAGAGAAAGTCCACAAAAATGCCAATGCATTTTCTGATGGATGGAACAGAGATAGAACTGAACAGTTATGGTTAATGCCTCTAGTAACTGGATGAAGAAGAATCCCAAACTAAAGCTATTGTTGGAGAAAAACAGCACTTACCCAGAAAAGGAAGGAAGAAAAATATTCATGAGTTGCCCAATGTTGTGCCTTCATAAAGATGTAGAAAAGGTGCAAAAGTAAATTAATCTTAATGTTATATCTCTGACATCAGGAATTGCAAAAAAAAAAAAATTAGTCAAATACCATTCCTGTTACCTATTTCTTCCCTTTAATCCACCCACTCTCAGAAATAATTGTTCTGTGCTATGAGAAGAGTTCCTATTCCTGAGCAGATGTAGGAAAGATGTGTGCAAAAGAGACGAAACAAAGGTAGGCATAGCACCAAAATCAGAGTAGGTCTAAACACTAAACAGGCATTCTGGTGCCTTGACAGAAGGCAATGAAGCACTGGAATGTTGTACAAATCTTACTAAAAAATTAAAAAGAGGTGCATGTGTAGCATACATACATATATATATATATATATATAAAGATACACATACAAACATTTATACACACATGTGTATATATGTGTGTAGCATGTATGTATATTTCTTTTCAGAGTAAGTTTGGATATCAGTTCTGGACTCTCAATCATAAGACTAGTGGCAACAGAGGATTGGAATATCTCAAGTTCATAGACTTAACTGCTCTAGTTATTTTAAACATTGATTGCCTTTTTCTCTTTTCCAAGACTTGGCAGCTTTATTTTATACTTATTGAACTAACCTCTCTCTGCTAAAGTCCTATTTTCAGTCTCATGATGGACTACTTAGAGGTAAGACTGGATCTGCCCAGTCAGCATAAACTAAACAAGGGTAGTGGGCCAGTGCAAGAAAGAAGGAATGAAGGAGAAAAGAAAGAAAAGAAGAAAATAAATATTAAAGTTATACTGAACCTATTCCTAATGTAAAAGCTGTATGTATCCCTTGTCTGTTTAAAATATCAAATACCTTCCTGAGATTTAAAAAAAAACCCCACACACATAGCATTCCCTTTAAACCTCTGAACTCATATGCTCTAAATGCACTATATCAAATATCTTATTGTCTTTTTTTGGGGGGGTGGCACATACCCATGTTTAATTTCCTGGTAGATAGGAATGGCACAGGCTCTCCCTTTGAGCTACTTGTTGCAAATCCCATATAGAAAAGCCAAATTAAATACCGAATCAGAACTTGAGTCCTTTGACTCATTCTTTTATATCCGGATAAGAATGTTCATCTTAAGCAAATAGCAAAATCTCTTTTTTATAAAGTAAACAAAATACTGTTATGAGTTATACCATGTTTTCTCCATGCTTTTGCTGCATGAGATTTCCTAGGTTCCAGGATTCCCCATGAAGAAAAGTAGAAGAACATATGGCAAAAAAGACATTAGTTTAAAAGGGAGGAGACAAGGGTTCAAACTGTCCCTTTGGACAAGTGATCTGGAACTGTATTCCCTAAAGTTACTAAAGAGTGTAGATTCTTTGATCAAGCAACACAGTCATTTCTTGAAGCCCAAGACCTACTTTATTTGCCACCCCCCAATTAAAGGCTTTCTCAAACATCTCTCTCTTCCTATCCCTCCATCCAACTCCACACAGAACTCTAAATAATCAAATTAAATCTTGAGGCAGAGTTATTTTCATACACATCTTTCCTCTAACTAGATCACAGGATCAAAGACTCATGGGTGGAAGGAACCTTGGGGGTTTAAAGCACTTATTCACAGATAGAATGGAGGCCTATAGCAGCTAAGTGATTTGCCATAATTATGTAAGTTGTAAGTAGGAGAACTAGGGGCTAAGGTGAAGTCTAAGTGTAATCTAGAACTCCACCTAAGACCCTACATGGCCTTTCATAAGATCCCTGAATGCAGGAAACATGCATGATATATTCTTCATCCCTCCCACATAGATACTTAATATATGTTTATTGAGTTGAATCCAATATGCCAAATAAAATCAAGAGACTCTCAGAAAAGCCATACCACCAAATCTTAACTAAAAACAGATAAAAAAAACAGATTGAATTCTGGTCACATGCCAAGACCTCATCTCCTTTCAAGGAAGAAGTATTCTAACATTAAATGATTTATGAGATATTGATCTATCTCCTCTATAGAAAGGGAGAGCTAAGAACTCATTCTAACATAAAAATATCTATGTTTACAAGGAAGGATACCTATCATAAATGGTCAAAGGTGATCTTGGGAATTTGATGAAACAATCTTATTTTGTTCCTAACTGAATTTAAAATAAACAACCTGCAATAGTAAAATGAACATGACACCAATAGGCAAAACTAAAATCCATTCGTTTATATGTCCCTCTGAAAAAGATAATGTGAGAATTTACAAGTGTCATGATTTAAGCAGTCTTTTCCAATATTTCTGTACATTTCTAATAATTATACAAATTGAAACGTGTAAATCTGGTTAATAAATTTTTGTTGCTCTTGTCAGAGTAGAAATTTGAACTATCACTTCCTGTCATGTGAAATGTCAGTTTGACACCCCTGATAAAATTTCAGAGAGTCTTCTGATGGGTTCATCTAACATCAGGTATAATGGAGACTAGGGGATGGGCCAGTATTAGTAACCCTAGTGGTGGAAGGAATAGCAGCAGCAGTAGTAATAGAAATTGTAACCACACCACCACAAAAAAAAAAGTTAAAATAATTCACAATTTTATAGCACCTTAAGGTTTATGAAAAGGATGGACCCTCATATGGATACCAAAGAGACCTATTTGCTATTGCTATTATTTAGTCATTTTCAGTAGTGTCTGACTCATTTTGTTCCCATTTGGGGTTTTCTTGGCAAAGATACCAGAGTGGCTTTACCATTTCCTTCTCCAGTTAATTTTAGAGATGAGGCAACTGAGTAAACTGGGTTAAGTGATTTGCCCAGGATCACATAGCTGGTAGGTGTCTGAAGGCAGATTTGAACTCAGGAAGATGAGTCTTTCTGACTCCAGGTCCAGTACTCTATCCAGTGTACTAGTAGGTTACCCCTCCCAACTTGTAATGTAAAATATAGCTAGAGGTCAAACATCATTAAAAACAACATCAAAAGACTATTGAAATGATATGATGGTGTATTGAAAAGGGGTCACAGCTCTTGAAGAAGTATTCAAAGATACAATACATAGGACAGTCTTTTTCTTAAAATGAATGAAGGATTGACAGCCCTCAATAATCAGTTAATAAAATTCTTTCCTCTCTCTAGTGATTCTTAGCCTCACTCTAGGGCTTGATACAGTCTCCCGCTTTCCACAAATCAAAGCACCCCCTGCCGTTTAGACTCCCCTCTAAGGGAAACCAGCTCAAAGTTGGTAGGCAAGCAAATCCTATCATTCCAGCAAGTGTTGGTTTTCATCTTGGGAACTCCCATCAACCTCTAGTCTTATGAAGACTCCCTAAGGGCTTGGATTTCACCTAGACAAAACAACTCAGACTGCTGAAGAAGCCACCCCCTTCTCATTAAAACTACACAATTTCAAGAACTCACAGGAAGAGGAGAGAAAAATCCAGATATTTTTCTCTGCCATATGCTCAGAAGTTCACAGTAACTTCACAGATGCTAGGTCTTCCTCTTCCTAGAAGACTGTATTCCCCCAAATCTCTAGGAACTCAACTCAATACAGGAGATACTCTCCTGAGTCTGCTTTTATCTCATCAGTCCTTAGTGTCCTTTGTTGAATCCAGATTATGTCCACTAAATATGGGTTACCCACAGGATTCTGTCCTGGGCTCTCTTCTCCTTCCTTTAGACTATCACCATTGGTCATCTCATCAGGGTAGGCTATTTTCTGGGCCCTCTTCTCTTCTTCTTCTATGCTAGAACTATTGATGATCTCACCAGCTCCTTTGATTGCTGATGATTTTCACATCTACTTATGAAGACCTAAATTCTGACTTCCAGAATCACATCTTCAACTGTTTATTGCACAACTTGACCTGGATGCCTTGTAGATATCTTAAACTCAGTTTTTCCAGAATTGAATTAATTATCTCTCCCCTTGCCATCAAATCAACAAACCCTCTCCTCCTAACTTCCTTCCTTCTATTAAAAGCAATACTATCTCCCCCAGTCACACAGGCTCAGTACCGGTATCTTTGACTACTCATTATCTCTTACCCCTTCCTATCCACTCTGTTGCCAAGGTCTATTGATTTTATCTTTATGGCATCTCTTGAATATATCCCTTTCTCTTCACTACCACCACTCTGGTGCAGATCCTCATTACCTCATGCCTGAAAAATTGCAATAGCTTGCTGTTGGTCTCCTTGACAGAAGTCTCTAACCACTCTAGTCCATCACCCACCTAGCTATCCAAGTGATCTTCCTAAAGCAAAGTTTGACCATGTCATCCCCCTAACTCAATAAACTTGAGTTGCTCCCTAGCCCCTCTAGGAACAGAGGGGAAATATTGTTTTGTGCTCAAATCCCTACAAAATCTATCCTCCCTGCCCACACATACATGCATATGCATAAACTTTTCCTACATTCTTGCATCTTAAACCCTCAAAACATACGTTGTGATCCAGTGACATTGACCTCTGTTTGTTTCACAAATAAGACACTCCATCTCTTAGCTCCAAGTATTTCCCCTTGGCTGTCCACCATGCCTATAATGCCCTCCCTCTTCATCTCCACTTCCTGGTTTCCTTTAAGTTCCAACAAAAATTCTACTTTCTAAGAAAACCTTCCCCAATTCTGATTAATTCTACCTTTACTTCTGTTGATCATTTCCAATTTATTTATATAATTTGTATATATATATATATATATATATACACACATATAAGTATGTATATATACACACATATTCATGTATACATGTATATACATGTATATGTGTGTATATACATGTATGTATATACACACATATATGTATGTATATATACACATATATGTATGTGTGTACACACACATACACTTTGCATAGGGCCTGACACATAAGTAGGTGCTCAATAAATGTTTACTGATTGATTGTCATGTCCCCTCCTCTATCTAATATCTGAGGTTCAGAAATCTTCAACATTCTTCTATTATCCATGAATTTCAGGAACTCTCAATGATTCTCCAGAAGCCTGGGATTCAGAAACTCTGTATGATTTAGACACATGATTCCATTCCATAGAGATGCTAACTAGAGTTAAATGGTTATGTCACTTCCTCTCCAAGGTTAAGGTCAAGAACTTGGATTCTTACAACTTTCCTGACACCATATAGTTGTGATGCTCTACTACTGTTGATTACTGACATGCTGAATAGAAAGTTATTGAAAGAACGAGTAGATAAAAATATATGTAACTACTATGTACTTCTGCTACATTCTGTTGAGCTGTATCAGGAGCTCACTTCACCGACACAAAGGAGGGTATTGTACCTGACTTCCCTTCTGTTGGATCAGCAAAAAGGGTTGCTTCTGATTCATAACAGGCTGAAATGATCAGTAGAGTCCTGCCCTGATTCACAATAGTTAATACGAATCAACCTATCGCTAATAAATAATATTGAAGGAAAAGTTCTCATTACAATGAAATATTCCTGGGCATGCTGGAGTAGATGTTCTCCAATCCTGTCTGCAAAGGTGTTACTTGGAATGTACACAGTTTTCATAGAAAATGAAAAATTCCCAAACCAAGAATCATCATCTTGTACAAACATTAAGTTGATCAGAGAAATCTCCTGGTAAGGAAAACTAAGTCATAGCAACATTCATTTCCTTGTCCATCCATCACACAGTTATTAATCATTAGACTCAAATTTGAGAGACAACTTGGTGCAGTAGAAAGAGTGCTGCATTTTGAGCCAGAAGTCCTCAGTTCAAATCTAGTCTCACTACTTGCTTGTTATTTGACTTTGTCAAGTCATGTAGCTTCTCTGAAGCTGTTTCCTTCTCTGTACAAGGGAGTTGAACGAGGTCATCTTTCAGGTGTCTTCAAGTGTAAATCAATGAGCATTAGGAACCTGTGACCAAGTCTTTGGATTTCAAGACCAGAGGTAAATGAAATGGATGAATATTTAGAAAAATATAAACTGACCATATTAATAGAAGAATAGAACACTTAAGTAAATGTATCTCCAAAAACTGAAATTGAACAAATCATAAATGATATCGATAAGAAAAAATTCTTAGAACCAGATGGATTTACCAAGCTACCAAATGCTTAAAGAACAATTAATTATAATATTATGTAAACTATGCTAAAAACAGCTAACGAAGGAATTTAAACAAATTCCTTCTATGACCTAAATATTTTCTTGATATCTAAATCAGGGAGAGCAGAAACAAGAAAAAAAAAACTATAGAGCAATTTCCAAATGAATAGTGATACATAAATAAATAAATTTTACTAAATAAGATACTATCAAGTATTTACTAAATACTAGTAAATAGTATAGATAGTAAATAAAACACTAGCAATATGATTATAGCAGGTTATCACAAATATCATACACTATACAGCTAGGTGGGATTTATGTCAGGAATTGGCCATATCAATAACAAAAACAAAAAAACACACATGAATGTGTAAACAGATGCAGGAAAAAAGCTTTTGACAAAACACCTGTTCCTAATAAATGAAAGCATAGAAATAAATGGTGTTTTCTTAAAGTGATATGTGGTATCTATTTAAAACCAAGTGCAAACATTATTTGTGATGAAAATGAAGCCTTCCCAGTAAGATCAGTGGAGAAGCAAGGATGTACATTATCATCAGTATTATTTGATATTGTTCTAAAAATACTAACTATAGAAATAACACAAGAAAAAGAAATTGGATGTATAAGAATTGGTAACAAGAAAAAGACAACATTACTCTTTAATTAAAATTCAATTACTAAACAATACCGTTAACACATCAAAACAGAGAAAAGTACTTGACAATGACATTTGCTACACCTTCTAGGCTAAAGCATTTTATGTGCATTTCTATTTATTTTAGTGAAAGGGATCAGTTAGAAATACACTGTAAGGTTGAAGGGAACTTAACATCTCTAGGTTTAGAATTAATTGTGAAATGGTTTCTTCAAAGTGCCCAAAACGATGGTACAAATGCAGGCTCTGGGCAAACGTGTCTGTTTAGTAAAAATAACATTTCCACAAGATTTAAAACTACCAGATTTTGTTTTATAATCCCTCAGAAAGCCTTACCCCTTTTCAAAGGTTTCAGCTCTAGAAGTCTCTGACTGTCTTTGTTCTTGGATTTAAGTGGGGAGCTCCTACAACTGTTTAGTACTCTTCTCAATTTCCAGGGCATCCTTTTTTTATATTTTCATATTTCAAATTCTTTTGTTTTTCTGTGCTGCCAGCTGAAAGATAATTCATGTTTTTTTTTCCTCATCTGTGGTCTTCTATTTCTTTTTTCCTTAAAGAAATTTCTAAACTTTTAATAAATGTAATTTTAAAAAATGTAGGTTTCCCTCTCAAATCTACTATCATTTGCCATCATTTGAATCCCCATTATGTTTCTCTCTTTCCCACCTCTGCCCTCACCCCATACCCCAGCAATGTTAAGGCTATTGGTACTGATATCACTGACTGGTTTGTGTATAAATTGTCTTCCTTGTATACAAAAGGAAAATCCCAGATGCCTTTGTGTGACTATATTGATGATTGTCATCTTCTAAACAGAGACACTGAGGAGAGGGAATTCAGCCTGGCCAGGTAGTAGCAAATCAATCAGGAAGCACACAGTTCCAGAGAAGCTTTCATACAGACTTTAAATACTCTCCAGTGCCCAGGGAACCAGCTTTGAATTCCTCTGTAAACAAGAACTCAGCAAACCTTTGTGCTCTGTAGATATATTTGGAGTTTCCAGTCAGTCTGTATAACAGGAGGAATACATAGGTATTGCCAGCCACACCATGGTGAATCCCAGGTTCTTTCTTTATAAGGCCCTTTCACCATGTGAGCTCTCCACACTGGATACAAGTGTTCAGATATTGAGACTTCTTGGAAACCAGGCATGCTTTGGCAAATAGCTCCAATTCCTGGAGCTCCATGACACCAATGGACCAGATCATTTTCCCTCTCAATCATTTCTCCTAGCTCGGGAGGCCAGTTGCAATTTTGTTCCTGCTCCATAAGGAAGTCAACACTGCCAGATCAACTCCCGATCAGCAGGTTGGAGGTGCACGTGATAAGAAAACGGCATCTGAAGAATGGAAGACAGATCACGAGCGGCTCTCAAGAATTCAGTTGTACAATAAGAATATATTAAAGGAAATGATTTTCTCTTTTTGGCTACATACTGCTTCCCTCATCCTAGGATTGCCTGGCAAATTGATTTGATCTGTGCTGGGGTCAATACATAGTTACCAGAGAGAGAAGCACTAACATCTCTGTTTTCAAGCTGTGGGAGGGGGAAGAGACATGGCTACCCACAGTCTCACCTGACACAGGAACCTGCTTTCAAAGAAGGCCCCCTGAGACTGTTACTGTTTATTTGATTTGAGGAGTTGCGAACCTAGTCCAACCCTTTGGGAAAGCAATTTAAAGTATGCCCAAGAGGCTATAAAACTATGAACCAGCAGTATCCCAAGGAGATAAAAGAAAGGGGGGAAAGACCTATTTGTACAAAAATATTTATAGCAGCTCTTTTTGTTGTGACTAAGAATTAGGAATCAAGGGAATGTTGAGCAAGTGTGGATTAGTGAATATATAATATGTAATTGTGATGGAATTACTTTTGTGCAATAAGAAATGTTGAGTAGGATGATTTCAGAAAAAAAATCTGGAAAGACTTACAGACACTGAAACAAAGTGAACAGAGCAGAACCAGGAGAACAATGTCATTTATCTACGATGAAAGACTTAATTGCTCTAATCAAAACAATGAGGTAAGAAAATTCCAAAGGAATAATAACTTTTTAAAAATGCCATCCTTTTCCCAAGGGAACTGATGAACTCTGAATACACACTAAATCATACTTTTTAACAATCATTTTATTTTTCTTGCCTTTTTTATAAGATAATGTGAAAATATGTTTTGTGTGACTTAATATGCATAATTGATATCATATTGCTTGACTTCTTAATGGATTGTGAGGGGCTGAAGGGAAAGGAAGAATTTGGAACTCACAATTTTACAAAATGAATATTTAAATAAAATATAAATGTGATACATATATACACATATAACACATACATACACATATTATAGCTTAAGATACAGACTGAATTGTAAACTATTTCAAAGGCCGTCTATTTCAAAAGATAACAAAAACCAGCAGACAGTCATCTTATTATCATATCATCACTTGATCACTTGAAGACCTCTGGGAGAAGGAACCCATTCCACTTTTGGACAGTTCTAGTTGTTAAAAACTTTTCCTTACATCAAACCAAATCTACTTCTTTATAGATTCTTCATATTCCTCCTGATTCTGCCTTTTGGGGCTAATTAAAACAAGTTGATTTCTTCCTTCACATGACAGCCCTTCAAATAGTTGAAGACAGCTATCATATGCCCCTAGCTCTTCTCTCCTCCAGGTTAAACATTCACAGTTCATTCAAATGATCCTCACATGACATCTGATATCTCAAGGCCACTTACTATATCTTAGTTGCCCTCATTTAGAACATTTCCCGATTACTTTTACATTTAATCTTGATATTCTATTTAAATCATCTAATTTTGTGCAAATAGAGATAATACTGCTCAATGTCTTATACTTATTCTCCAGGATGTTGATACACTTCTTTTTTTAAAATTTAATTGTTTTAGTTTTCTACACTCATTGCCATGAGATTTTGAGTTCCAAATTTTCTCCCCATCTCTTCTCTTCTACAATGCAAGACACCATACATTCTGAATACCCCTTCCCCCAATCTGCCCTCCCTTCTATCACATACCTCCCTTCCCTTATCCCCATTTTCTCTCTTTTCTTGTAGAGAATGACAGATTTCTAAACCCCATGACCCGTATTTCTTATTTCCCCATTGCAGGCAAAAAAATTTTCAACACTCAATCCCAAAACTTTGAGTACTACCTTCTTTACTTTGCTCCCTCCCCACACATCCCCACTTAGAAGGTAGGCTAGACATGTGTAGTTATGCCAAAGACTTCCATAACAGTCATATTGTTAAAGACTAAATATATTTCCCTCCATCATATGCTGCCCCTCATTGCTTCTATTCTCTCTTTGGATCCTGTCCCTCCCCAAGACTGCTGACTTCAAATTGCTCCCTCCTCCCATTGTCCTCCCTTCCATCATCCCCCCCCACCCTGCTTATTCCCTTCTCCCCCACTTTCTTGTATTGTAAGATAGGTTTTCACACCAAAATCAGTGTGCATTTTATTCCTTCTTTTAGTCGCATGTGATGAGAGTAAACTTCATGTTTTTTTCTCAGCTCTCCTCTTTTTCCCTCCACTAAAAAATCTCCTGCCTGCCTCTTCTAAGAGAGATAATTTGCCCCATTCCCTTTCACCCTCTCTCCTCCCAATACATTTCTCTCTCACCATTTACCTTCATTTTTTAAGATGTGATCCAATCCTATTCAATTCATTCTGTGCTCTCTGTCTCTGTGTGTATGTGCACGTGTGTATGTGTATGCATGTGTGTATGCATGTGTGTGTATGTGTGTGTGATCCCACCAACTACCCAGATACTGAAAAGTTTTAAGAGTTACAAATATTGTCTTTCCACGTAGAAATGTAAACAGTTCAACTTTGGTAAGTCCCTTATGACTTCTCTTTGCTGTTTACTTTTTCATGCTTCTTCTCATTCTTGTGTTTGAAAGCCAAATTTACTTTTCAGCTCTGGTCTTTTCGTCAAGAATGCTTGAAAGTCCTCTATTTCATTGA
>CM053770.1:99766375-99785762 GCA_028658325.1 Potorous gilbertii
GCTGGGTAGGTAATTCTTGGTTTTAGTCCTAGTTCCTTTGACTTCTGGAATACCCTATTTCATGCCCTTCGATCCCTTAATGCAGAAGCTGCTAGATCTTGTGTTATCCTGATTGTATTTCCACAATACTGGAATTGTTTCTTTCTAGCTGCTTGCAATATTTTCTCCTTGACCTGGGAACCCTGGCATTTGGCCACAATGTTCCTAGGAGTTTCTCTTTTTGGATCTCTTTCAGGTGGTGATCAGTTGATTCCTTGAAAACTTATTTAGCCCTCTGGTTCTAGAATATCAGGGCAATTTTTCTTGATAATTTCATGAAAGATGATGTCTAGGCTTTTTTTTTTATCATGTCTTTCAAGTAGTCCCATAATTTTTAGATTGCCTCTCCTGGATCTATTTTCCAGGTCAGTTGTTTTTCCAATGATATATTTTACATTCTCTTCCATTTTGTCATTCTTTTGGCTTTGTTTTGTGATTTCTTGTTTTCTCAGAATGTCCTTAGCCACCATCTGTTCCATTCTAATTTTCAAAGAACTATCTTTTTCAGTGAGCTTTTGAACCTCCTTTTCCATTTGGCTAAATCTGCTTTTGAAAGCATTCTTCTCCTCATTGGCTTTTTGAACCTCTTTTGCCAATTGAGTGAGCCGATTTTTCAAGGTGTTATTTTCTTCAGCATTTTTTTGGGTCTCCTTTATCAAGGTATTGACCCATTTTTCATGCTTTTCTTGCATCTCTCTCACTTCTCTTCCCAGTTTTTCCTTCACCTGCCTAATTTGATTTTCAAAATCCTTTTTGAGCTCTTCCAAGACATGAGCCCATTGGATATCGATTTCAGATCTTTGGGATACAGAGGCCTTGAATTCTATGTCTTTACATGATAGTAAGCATTGTTCTTCCTCATCAGAAAGGAAAGGAGAAAATATCTGGTCACCAAGAAAGTAACTTTCTATGGTCTTACTTTTTTTTCCCTTTTCTGGGCATTTTCCCAGCCAGTTACTTGACTTCTGAGATTCCTCTCCAGACTCACCTTGCTTCCAGATTTGCCCAGCTAGTGCTTGGGGTCTGAGATTCAAATGCTGCTTCCCAGCCTCAGGGCTTTCGGTGGGGGTAGGGCTGCTATTCAGTGTGAGATTAAATTCAGGTGCTCAGGTTGGGGCAGGGCTGCCACACAGGGCTCAGTTCCCTCAGGGGGTTTATGTGGAGACCTTCAACAATGGATCTGAGCTCCTGCTTGCTTTGGGAGCTCCTGTGCACTGCTACCTCTGCTGCTGCCTCCTGAGGGGGCCTGAGTTATGGGGACACCCCGCTCCCTTCTTACCAAACTAGACAGGCTCTCTCACTAACCTTTGACGTCTGTTGGTGGATGGATCTGCATGGTTGCTGGAGATTCTGTCCCTGAAGCCTGCTTGGATATTGTCCTCTTGGTGCTGCATGGCCAAAGCAGGCCTGGGTTCTGTTCCAGGTCTGGTGCACGAGGGACCTTTGGTGTCAGTTTTTCAGGGCTCTCTGGAACAGAAATCTCCTCCACTCTGTTGTTATGTGGCTTCCACTGCTCCAGAATTTGTTCGGAGTTCCTGTTTACAGGTAATTTATGGGCTGTGGGTTCAGAGGTAGCATATGTGAATCTTTCTACTCTGCCATCTTGGCTCCTCCTCCCTCAGTTTTTTTTTTCAATGAGATATTTCACATTGTCTTCAATTTTTTCTTTCATTTGGTTTTGTTTTCTAACTTCTTAGCTTCTTATAAAGTCATTAGCTTCCATCTGCTCCATTCCAATTTTTAAAGAATTATTTTCTTCAGTGAACCTCCTTTTCCATTTGACTAATTCTGCTTTTTAAAACATTCTTCTCCTCATTTGCTTTTTGAATCTCTTTTGCCATTCGAATTATTCTATTTTTAAAGGTGTTATTTTCTTCAGCATTTTGGGGGTCTCCTTTAGTGAGCTGCTGGCTCATTTTTCATGATTTTCTTGCATTGCTCTCATTTCTCTTCCCAATTTTTCCTCCACTTCTCTTACATGATTTTCACAATCCTTTTTGAGCTCTTCCATGGTCTGTGACTACTGCAAATTTATTTTGGAGGTTTTGGATAAAGAAGTCTTGATTTTGATGTCTTCCTCTAATGGTATGCTTTGTTCTTCCTCATTTGAAAAGATGCAGGAAAATACCTGTTCACCAAGAAAGCAACCTTCTATAGTCTTATTTTCCCCTTTTTGGGGGCTTTTTCCCATCAGTTACTTGACTTTTGAGTCCTTTGCCAAGTGGAGGGTATACTCTAGGAACCTATAATTTCTCAGTTCCTCCAACGTGGCGCAATCAAGGGAGAGGAGTTTTCTTCTCTCCTGCCCTGTGCTCTTGTCTGGGAGCAACCACAGGCTTTTCTGCCCAGGATTTGCAAGTAAAATCCCCTCTCCACAACTGCCTTGAGCTCCACCATGCCAATGCTCCTCGTCACCCCAGCATTGCCACTGAGGGCTGAGTTCCAGATCAGCAGTTCAATTCCCTCAGGGTCTTTAGGCTGAAGGCTCCAGAAATGGACACTGTACCACAGTGACTTCTGCTGCCCTGGGCCCAAGGCTGTGTCTAGACCCTGCTCCTTTCTCACCCAGGTGAAAGAGTTTTTTCACTGTATTTTGAAGGTGTCTTTGGCACTTATGAGGTGATAAATCTCAGAATTGCAACTGCTACTCAGGATTCTGCCTGCTCCAGTCCTGTCCCTGATGAACTGTTCAGCCAAGGTTGAGCTGCATTCTGCTCTGTGTTTGGTGTGGTAGACCTTTCCTGTCATGCTTCCAGGCTGTCTTGAGCTGGAAATCTCTTTCCCTCATTTTGTAGCTTCTGCTGCTCTAGATTTTGTAGAGGAATTTCATGGATTTTGGGGGTGGAGCTAAAAGTCCATCCTTCTGCTCTGCCATCTTGGCTCTTCCCCCCAGTGTTGATATACTTCAAAAAGAAATTAGTGGTAAATGAGGTTGCTCCTATACATTAGGTCCAGATTATGTAAGGTCTTGAAAACTAGGAACATGAATTTAAACTTGACATGGCAATGAAATGAGGCATTAAAGGGTTTTGAGCCACACAATATGATGAGAGTGGTACTCAGGGGAGAATAGGCTAATAATGGTTTCCAATACTTCCTGGAAGAGGAAAAGGAATAGCAGTTCACATTTACAGAGCATCTTAAGGTTTACAAAGTGTTAGCTCCTGCTGCTCCCTTCCCTTCTGCAATACTGCCCTCAGAGAATGCAGAGCAAATTGTGTACTTTAAAATCCAAGCATTTGGTGCCCTTTACCTCATCTGCTGAAGGAGGTTACTGTGCATATCCCAAGCCAACTTGCCTTCATCATCCTTGCAGGAACACCACCCATGAGAAATGTAGAGGCCTCTGGTTTTCTGCCTCTCTATTTTATTCTCATTTTCCTCACAGGGTATAGTTTCTTTACGAAAAAAAAAAAGCAGCTTCAAACTAATCAGTGAGAGCCACCAGATTAAACTTCCACACAAAAGGTAAGAAATATTGATAGCAAATTTACACTGCTTACTTATCTTTTGCCTTCTTTTTATCTGTTTTATACTGAAGAGACTTTTACCCCTTCCCCTTATCCTTCTGAATGTATATACTTAATCCCATTTAAATCCTTTCTAAAAAGAATTATATAAAGGTCTTCTTTTATTCATAAAAATGCAAGCTTTATATTCTATCCTAATGCAAGCTACTTTCATAAAACCATGAGATACATAACTGAAATATTATCTCATTTTTCAGATAAGGAAGTTAAAGATCAAGAGTCAGGGCCAGAGCAACACAGTTAGCTAGGGTTGGAGCTGGGCTATGAACTTTCTTCTCTCCTTACTCCAATGCTCTTTGCATTACAACACTTAGAACAAAATTAGCTTCCTTACCTATATAATCAAAAGATAAAATAAGGCAGAATATTGTTACAGAGCATGTGCTAATTAGAGCCCGAACCAATGGGGTAGAAATGGGAATGGAAACACCACTCAGTCTGTAAGAAACATAAGGCAGAACAAAGTTGTCTTTATCCCTGTATACTTCTTAGGTCCTAGGAATGGCCCAAATTGTAGTGGATATTAAAAAAAATTAAGTAGTAAATCAACATGATTTGGTGTGTATTTGAATGTAGTATATCAAGAAGAAGAACATGTCCAAAACGAATCCAAGTATCCTATACTGAGTGACAGGTATCATGATGGTACTGTTGTCAGAAATAGAGAAGTTAACAGGGAGGGGTCATCTGGTGGGGAAGATGATAAATTTCACTTAAGACATGTTATTCTCAGGATATCGAAGTATCAATATTTAGTCAGTTATTAGGGATTTAAAAACTGGAATCCAAGTTGGAATAAAGAATACAGAAATAATGACTTAAAAGTTATCATCACTTAATTAAAACCATTAAAATTAAAGGTATTTTGGAAGGACAGTTTGCAGGAGAGAAAAAAGAGGGGCTGGGTCTTGAATCATAGAAATATTCAAGAGAGAAGGAAATGGGAGAAAATAGATGAAGAAATAAAAAAGAAAGCTTTAAAGATGTAAGAATAGCTAGAGAATAATAACGTCAGAGCTCAGAAAAGAAAAAAGTGTCAGGAAGTGGGAATTGGGGGTAAATGATGATGTCAATAAAGTAGTGAAGTTGAGGAGAATCAGGAATAGATAGGGCAAAATGAAGTGCCTACAAATAGGCTTATTCCTTACCTGTAGAAACAATATAGGCATTTTATTTTACATTATTGATGAAAATATAATGCCAAACACTGGAGTGTTTTGTAGTTCCATTTATCTAAATCTTGAGTGTGTGTAGGTAGGCTGAATCCTAGGTTTTTTTTTTTTTCATTTTATATTTATTTTGAATTTTTTTCTTATTTCTTCCTGTATTTTGTTAGTTATTTATCAAAGAGCTGTTAAGTCTTTTGTGATACTTCATCAAAATATAATTATTTTCATTAATGTTTTCATTGAATCTCTACCATTCTCTATTTAAAACTTCATGTTATTTGCAAATAGCTAATTTACCAATACTTGTTCTCTAGGGTTCAGCCTTGCCATGTGTCAAAGACAGAACAAGGAGATAAAGATCATGAAAGCTGAGGAGTAAAAAAAGCATTAAGCAATAAAGAACAGAAGGCAGTGGCAAACTCTGAGTCTGGTGGGTGGTCACCATAGATTTTGAAGCTCCTGATGATGACTGTAATGAATAAGATGGCTAGAAAGACGTGTTCAAATTATCTATGAGACTTCTGAAATAAAATGAGGATTAGATATTGACCACGTTGACAATGACTTAGGAAAGGTGATATGTTTGTACATTAAGGAATTCAGATGATTAGAAATGGAGAAATCATGGTAGTTCAAGGGTGTAGAAGAGACACTAAGAAGATATGGACAAAATGCAGGAAGAGTAAAAAATGAGAACAATGGAGAAATAAAGAGGAAAATTTCTGTTACGACAATACAGCAGAGAAAACAATGTAATAATTGGGCTTAGGACAAAGGACAGTTTATTCATGGTGAATATTCAACTTTAGAAGGGAAAAGTAGCATGAGAAAGGTAATCATGATCATCATGAAGAAAAATGGATACAGTCAGATCAAGGGGTGCATTGTCAGAGAACGTAGAGCACAGATTGACAGGAAACATTAAAGTGGAAAGAATGAAAGTGCACAAAGAAATGGGAGTGTAGCCAGTTCCTCTGCTAACCCAAAATGGCCTGATGGATGAATCAAGCACACTGGAAAGAGACACAGGGGAGGCTTGAGATAAATATATGAATCAATGGAAATGGATCACACAGATCCAGAAAGACATAGGTCTTAATGGGTTTGATCACAACATTTCAAATGGAGGTATTTCATCAGTTATTTAGCAGGAATGTTGTAGATGGGATTCATAATTAGATCAAATGTTAGATCAAATGAGTCAGACTCTTAGATTCTATGTTTCTTGAACATATTGATGAAAGGTCTAAAATCATTGTGAAATGATGCCTGTTTATTAAAGATTTGGATAATTTATCCACTAAATTCTTAACCAGCTAAAGTCTGCAAATAGGGCTTTATTGTATATTATTTCTCAGAATAAAAATGTTTT
This sequence comes from Potorous gilbertii, assembly GCA_028658325.1. Taxonomy (NCBI): domain Eukaryota; kingdom Metazoa; phylum Chordata; class Mammalia; order Diprotodontia; family Potoroidae; genus Potorous; species Potorous gilbertii. Next base: position 99,772,486 of record CM053770.1, read on the forward strand.
CATGAAACATTCAAAATGTTTTCGTGAAGTTCTCTGGTAGCTGATTAGTCCCTTTAATACCTCACGTTGACTCTTTCAGATTACTAAAATAAGCCTGAAGATAGCTGATTGGATCTCAAAGGAACAGGGGCTTTAAAGCTTCAATGCATAGAATACTGGACTTGAGATAGGAAGAACTGAGTTCAAATGCTGCCCTCATCACCTCTTATGTGACCCTGGCCATATCATGTAACCTTTCTTTGCCTCAGTCCTCTCCACTCTAAAGGGGTAATAATAGCATGTACGTTACAGGTTGTTGTGAAGGTCAAATAAGAAAAATAGATATGTAAAATATTTGATGAATTTTAAAGCACTACAAAAATGTTAGTTATTACTATAGTCATCACCTGTGTGACCATGGACAAATAATTTCACCTCTTTTAAATCTCAGTTTTCTCATCTACAAAATCATGGAGCTGGATCATGTACATCCTACACTCCAAATACACTTCCACCCCAAATCTATAAGTCTATGATTCTATTTAGATGGTGTTCTAGTAGACTGAAAAGTGAAAAAAGCAACATACATATGCATATGCATATATGTATTGAAAAAGAAAGAGGAAGAAAAAGTAAGAAATAAAAAGGAAGGAGGGAGGAAGGTATAGAAAGAGGAAGAAAGGAAGGAATGGAATGAGGAGGGAGGGAGAAAAAGAAAGGTAGTCCTCTCTGCCTATGATAGGTTGAATACAGTTCTGCCCAGCACCCATTTTGTCAGTGGGCGTTGTTTTGTTCTCTTGTGATTACTCTGTTTCAATTTCTTCAGGACTGAGTCTAGTATCACTGCTGATCACTAAGGATTTATTATAATGACACATTTTTATTTCTAATAGCTAACTTCTTTTGTTAAATAAATAATTTTTCAGTTTCCAACATTCACTTCCACATGAATTTGAATTCCAAATTTTCTCCCCATATCTCCCCACCCCCAACCCAGGACAGTATGCACCCCATCCACCTCATCCTCCAGTCTGTCCACCCTTCTACCACCCATCCTTCTTCCATCCACCTTCCCTTATACTCCATTGCCTGTATATCTTAATTTCCAGTTGCATGCTAAAATAACTTTTAACATGCATTCCCAACCCTTTGAGTTCCATATTCTCTCCCTCCCTCCCCAACCACCCCCAATTAGAAAACAAGTAATTCAAAGTAGGTCATACATGTGTAACAACGCAAAGCACTTCCATAATAGTCATGTTGTGAAAGACTAAGTGCATTTCCCTCTGTCCTATCCTGCCCTCAATCTATTCCATTATCTGCCCTGACCTGTCCTCCCAAAACAATACTTGCTTCTGATTATCTCTTTCCCCAATTTGTTGTCCCTTGTATTATCTTCCCTCTCCTATCCCTTTCCCCTTTGCCTTCCTTCAGGGTAAAATAGATTTTCATAGATAACTGAGTGTGTATTATTCTCTCCTTAGGCCAAATCCCAAGAGAGTAAGGCTCACTTATTCCCCCTTCTTCTCCTCTATTTTAAAAGCTCCTTTTTCCCTCTGCCATGTGAGATGATTCACTATATTCTAGCTCTCCCTTTCTCCTACTTCCAGTATATTACATTAAACAGTAAATTTTAATTTTTAGGTATTCTCCTTTCACATTTAGCTCATTCTGTGCCCTCTGTCTATGTACACACATACACATATATATGTCTGCATGTATTTATGTACATACATATATACATACACAGAGATATACACACACATATATACCCATGTACTTATACATATCTACACTTATATAGTATACACACATACACATACCCATACATTCCTACATAAATATTCCCTCTAACTACCCTAATACTGAAAATGGTCTCATGAGTTACAAATAACATCTTTTCATTTAGGAATGTAAACAGTGTAACTTTAATGAGTTCCTTATGGCTTCTCCTTTCTGTTTACCTTTTCATGTTTCTCTTGATTCTTGTATTGGAAAGTCAAATTTTTTATTCAACTCTGGTCTTTTCAACAAGAATGCTTGGAGGTCCTCTATTTTATTGAAATTCCATTTCCCCCCTGAAGTATTATACTCACTTTTTCTGGATAGGTGATTCTTGGTTTTAATCCTAGTTCCTTTGACTTCTAGGACATCATATTCCAACCCCTTCATTCCCTTAGTGTAGAAGCTACTACATCCTGTGTTATCCTGATTGTATTTCCAAAGTACTTGAATTATTTCTTTCTGGTTACTTGTGATATTTTCTCCTTGACCAGGGAACTCTAGAATTTGGCTGCAATATTCCTAGGAGGTTTTCTTTGGGGGTTCCTTTCAGGAGATGATTAGTGAATGCTTTCCATTTCTATTTTACCCTCTGGTTCTAGAACATTAGGGCAGTTTTCCTTGATGATTTCTTGGAAGATGATGTCTAGGTTCTTATTTTGATCATGTTTTTCAGGTAGACCAATAATTTTTAAATTATCTCTCCTGGATCTATTTTCCTTGTCAGTTTGTTTTTCCAGTGTAATATTTCATATTGTCTTCTGTTTTTTTCATTCTTTTTGCTTTTGTTTTATAATTTCTTGGTTTCTCATAAAGGCATTAGCTTCTATCTACTACATTCTAATTTTTAAAGAACTATTTTCTTCAGTGAGCTTTTGAACCTCCTTTCCAATTTGGCCAATTTGGCTTTTTAAAGCATTCTTCTCCTCATTGGCTTTTTGGACCTCTTTTGCCATTTGAGTTAGTCTATTTTTAAGGTTTTATTTTCTACAGTATTTTGTGTGGGGGGGTCTCCTTTAGCAAGTTGGTGACTTGTTTTTCATGATTTTATTGCATCATTCTCATTTCTCTTCCAAATTTTTCCTCCACTTCCCTTAATTGATTTTCAGAATCCTTTTTGAGCTCTTCCATGGCCTGGGACCATTTCATATTTTTTTGGAAGCTTTAGAAGTAGGAGCCTTGACCTTGCTGTTTTCCTCTAGTTGTATGCTTTCATCTTCCTCTGGTTGTATACTTTGCTCTTCTTCATCTGAGAGGATGGAAGAAAATACCTTTTCACCAAGAAAGTAACTTTCTATACTATTATTTTTCCCTTTGGGGCATTTTCCCACCCAATTACTTGACTTTTGAGTTCTTTGTCAGGTGGCATGTTTACTTCCCCAGACTTCAGAGGTTTTGTGCTGCTGTTATCTGAGATATCTCTGGGGACCTGTAAGTTCTCAGTTCTTCTGAAGTGGCATAGTCAAGGGAGATGTGTTTACTCATCTCCTGAACTGTACTCTGGTCTGTGAGCAACCACAAGCACTCTTTTCTGTCCTGGAACTGCGAGTATGATTCCCTCTCTACAGCTACCACCAGCTCCACCATGCCAGTACTCCCCCTCACCCCAGGACCACCACTCAAGACTGAGACTCATATCAGCTGCTCAATTCCCCCACCTTCTGTAGGCCAAGAGCTTCAGAAGCAGCAGCTGCTCCTGCTGCTGCTGCTGCCACCTTCCTGGGACTGGGGCTGGGGCTGGAGCAGGAGCATGTTCTCCTCTCACCCAAGTGAAATAGCTTTGACCTTTGAAGCTGTCTTTGGTGTTTGTGGGCTGAGAAATCTGGAAACTGAAACTGCCCATGATTCAGAGCCCTGAATCCTACTCCAGTGTCATCTGTGCCAGGACAGCCCACAATGGGCTACACTACACTTGGAACCAAGTGCAATAGACCCTTCCTGTTGACCTTCCAGCTTGTCTTGGGCTGGAAATCTGTTTCACTTTGTCATTTTGTGGCTTCTGCTTCTCTAGTATATGTTTAAAGTCATTTTTTCAATCATTTTAAGGGAGAGCTTGAGCAGATCCATGCTTCTACTCTGCCATCATGGTTCCACCCTTGATCCCCAACTTCTCATTTATTTTAGTGCCTCTATCTGCTTTTTTGCCAATGGTCAGCACATCCCAAGTCTTTGAAATGTCAGTACTTTCTGAAACTTTTCCAATCCCTAACTGCACAGTAACCAACTCCACCATTTAGAGTTTGAGAGCTCTAGCATAATAGTTGTTTCCATGTCAGCAGATTATTCAAGTCCAACATAGCCTTGAGGAAAGGAAGATGACCATAAGATTGCCTGTGTTATGACAGCAGGCTGCCAAGGCTTCTTCTATTACCTCTGAGAACTCTTACTAGTATCCATGAATGGTCTCTTCCTGTGTCTCCCTTCCAGAGAACCCTTAACCTCACTTATATTTCTCAGACTAATCAGAAGGCTAAGACATGAGGGTAAATTGAGGTAATTTTCTATGGTAAATGACGATACATGCATTTGCTATAGGCCTATATCCTTTTTCCAAGTTGTTTTTACTCTGTGATGATATCTTAACTTGAACATTCTACTAGATATGTGGTCTCATCAATGTTCCCACCAACAATATAAATCATAATATCAAAATCTGACCTTCCTATGTGATGCTTCTCCATCTACCTTAAATTAATTTCTGGGTGGGTGGCAAGGGGAAAACATGTGTGTGTATACAAAGGACTTCCTTGATTTCTCCTAAGATTGCAGAGATGAAAACTAAACAGTTTGGCTGACCACTCATGGTCATTCACTTGCTATATAGACAGCTAATCTTTTTTTCCCCTCTCTCTCCCCCTCCTCTGATGTCATCCTACACATCACTTCTGCATAATTCCTCATTTGTCATGTACAGCCCACTGGCAACTTACATTCTCTAGACATTGTAATATTATATATTAGTAAATAAAACATAAATTTGTGTTAAAAATATGTATTCTTTTTTCCCAAAGAAGACGCATGAAAAAAGCCCCCTCTAGTCTTTGCAAAGAAGCGTGACCATGGACATTGAAATATATGCATATTGATGTACACACATGGAAGCTAAGAAGACTGAATTAAATCATGCATCAGACTTTTACTAGTTATGTGACCTGGGCAAGTCACTTAACCTTACCAGGCCTCAGTTTTCTTGTCTGTAAAATGGGAATATCAGTAGCACCCACCTCCCATGGTTCTTGTGAGAATCTGACAAGCCATGAAGTGCAATATAATGCTGGCTATCATTATCAACAATTTTGCTTTTTTTCTCTTCTTATCCTTTGTTATAAGAGATAGTTTGCTGGGAGAGGGAGGGAAAAGATTCATATTGGAAAATATAAAAACAAAATGTGATAATATTTTTAAGTCATGCAGACTTTATTTCATGGAGAAGTTTAGAATTATAAAAAGCATTAATTCAACCCAGTCTCCTTATGTTATTCAGTCCCTGGCCCTTTTCCTTGTCCATTTGTTGTATCTGAACCAGAATGATGTCCTGATTGACAAGTTTCATAAGCTGTCCATCCAAATTAATGTCATCTAATTATTTCAATTTTCTGTGAGTAAAGGATAATTTGGGATTTTTCATGCCAAGAACTGATGAGAATGCGGTATGTGACACATGGCCAAACACATAGTTCAAAGAAAAGTATTTAAAGAGAAGGAATCTCATTTCTTTTATAGAACTTGAAATGTGAGTGGCTATTACTTACTAAAATGTATCCTTAGCTTTCCTTACTCCAGTGGTCTTAATGATTCCTACTCAGACCCTTAGACCCTTATTAGCAAATAATAAACTACAGTTTTCAAGCTTTATAAAAAAACCTGACTATAGAAAATGACACACAAATTACATTCCTTTCCCAATTTAAAATAAGAAAAAACTAGAACATAGTTCATTTTTTAAAAGAAAATGCACAGATAATTTTAGTATGCTTACCTACCATTTTTCTTCTATCTTAAAATGTCAGGAAAAAAAACCATTTTTTTAATGTTTTCCATTTAACACAATGTAATAAGGATGCATCCTGCCTCCTATTTTCTGTTCTTCCTTACAGAGCATGTGATTTCAACACTGTATGGCAGACTATTCCACATATACACAAAATGCAGAATATCACATACTGTTAGCAGAAAATGGATATCAGATAGGTTTTAAAAGAGTTATTGTCAAGAAAGATGAAGTCTTATCAGCAAAAACAACATGCATTTGGTTATCCTCAGCTATGAAAGGGGATCCCTAAAATGTTTTGGATCAGTGTTCAGACCGATTCAAGTTGCCAGAACTATTTGCCTTGGAATTATCCCCAAGGAATAATTCAAACTTTAGGATATAGTAGTGGAAATGTCGCTGAATCAAAATTTGAATCCTGCTTCTTCAAGGCAACATATGTTGCCTTGGGCAAGTCACATTTCCAGGCCTCTAGTTTTTGGTTTCTTGTTTATTATTTTGTATTTAAACATTTTTATTATTATGAATTTAACATTTATGAATGAACACTCAGAGAAAATGGCAAAGAGGACTTCATTTAAAACTGTGAACTCCTGGATCTGTTTTTTTCATCAATAAAATGAGGGGTTTGTAATATCTACATCTCTAAGGACTTTTCTGTATCTAAATCTATTATCCTAAAGATCATGTGGAATGTAACAATAAATTTTTACTCTGGCCCCCTCAGGGGATATCGCCAATATCGATTTCATCATCATCATCATCATCATCATCATCATCATCATTTAATTGTTCTATTTAACAGTTAAATCTAACTAACATGTCCATGCTTATAAAGCTGGTGGTGTTTACACACTAATAATATGGCATATTGGTATATTATTTGAACATTTTCATGTTTATTATATAATTGTGTCTTGATTCTCATAATTAATTATTTCTGTGTATCTATTTTTGCTATGCATTCCTAGGGAATTTGTTCCTGTATCTTTGTGTTTCTCTGGGTGGAGCAGACTGACTCTTCAGTTGAACCCCAGTTTCTTTTTCTTTGGATACCTTTTCCTTGTGATGACTTTCTTTTGCATGCTTTATAAAGTTATCTCTCCACTTATAGTCTGAAGAAAAGGAAGTTTATGGATATAGGGAACTCCCATTGATTAAACCTCCTTTACCAAGTTATTTTGATCCCATCTCCACAATTTATCATCTAAGAGAGTTGGGTAGTTCTGAGCTTAAATCACTTGCCCAGGATTACATGACTAGTATGTGTCAGAAGACCCAGGTCTTCCTGACTTTGAGGTCAGCTTTATGTCACACTGCCTTAATATGATCACCTCACAAATTAATTGTCCTGTCTAGAAATTTTCCCTTAACCTATTTGTTTAGAACAGTGTCTGCAGCATGTAGATAAATTGTATAGATTTCCTCAAGGTTGCCATGGTAATATTTATAGGGTATGATGTCCACACTGTTGATATCTACACTCTTACTCTTCTTGCATCTTCTCATATATATAGTCAAAGGGACAACACCCATGTTTCTAAAGAGACCTAAGAAAATGAAGTAAATATCTTTCTTCTTTCCTTTCATCTTAGATTTTTTTTAATTGTTTTAGAATAACTCTAAAAGGTGGTGGGAGGACCTAAACCCTTGAGGCCACAGATGCCTCAAATATGGATGGCCACACTCAAGGACCCAGAGGGCCACATATAGCCTCAAGGCAGCAGGTTCCCCAACCTGATGTTTTGGTAAATCACTGGACTCTGGTGGCACCTGCTAAAAAGGAATCTAATTTGATCTTTGCAGTGAACTTCTATGGGCAGGTATTATTATTCAAATTGTACAAATGAGGTCTAGAGAAATTAAATGACTTACCCAGACACATGTAGCTAACTGATAGCAAAGCCTAGATGAGACCAAAAGCCATTTGGTTACTATCAATTTTTTACTATGTATCATGAGCATGCAATGTATTATTTATGTGGATTAAGTGATGAACAACAAACTCTACAAGTGACCAAGAGAAAGATCTTCAAATATAAGGAAAATTCAAACAGCATGTCTTCTGCACTCACCAGAAAAGGTAAGAGAAAATGGAAGAATATATTCATAAAAATCAAAAGATATCAGGATAAAACACAAAATGACTTACTGTGCATATCTGAACCTACCTTTTAATGAAAAAAAAACATAGAACTTTAATTGGGAAAAATTGTGTCAAACTGAGGGAGGTATTGCAATTTACAGAATGGGGAGAGGACATGGTCAGATCTACAATACAGGAAAATCACTTTGACAGATGAGTGGAGGACTATTTGGAGTAGAAAGAGATCTTGATGCAAGGAGATCAACCAAAAAGCTAGGTGGTAATGAAAGCCTCCAATAGGGTAGTAACTGTGTGAACAGAGAGAACAGTTGGTATAGATTTGGCAATTAAAAGATCATTCCTCACTTAAATGACTGACCAAAGGATGTGAAAAGACAGCTCTCCAAAGAAGCTATACAAACTGTAAAAGAATACTTCAAACTAATTGCTAATAACTCCATCACTAATAAAAGAAATACAAATTGAAGAAATCTTGAGATTTCACATCCCAAAATACAATTTGGCAAAGATGAAATATCATCGGTGTTGGAAGAGTTGTAGGAAGACAGGTAGACTGACACATGGTTGGTACAGCTATGAATCAGGGGAACTATTTCATAAAGTAACTTGAAATTATACACAGTGACTACAATATATGCACTCTTGCACCCAGAGATTAGGATTGTAACCCAAAGGGGCCATTGATATGGAAAAGTCTCCATATATACTAAAATATTTATATTAGCATTTTTGTGATAGCAAAACTTTGGGGATGAAGTTGATGCACATCAATTGGGAAATGACTAAACAAGTTACAGCTCTTGAATATAATGGAATATTATTGTGCTATAAGAAATTATGAAAGTAATGAGTACAAAGAATCATGGAACTCTCTCCACATACTAGTGCATATAGAGCCAAGGAAACAACATACACATGATAACAACAATGTAAATGGAAAGAACTACCAATTAAAAAAAAGAATGGTGTAAAATTATAAAGAACAAGCACATCTTAAAAGAAGGGATTATGAGAAGGCATTCACATAACCCTCTCTTTAGAGGTGTAAGAACCATAAATACTATACATCCCACTTAGATGTATAGACTTTTTAGATGTATTGATCATTCCTATTTTTCCTCATTTTTTCTCTGAAACATATTATTTTTTATATAGGATGGTTCTATAGGAGGGGGAAGATAGCTTGGGAAAATCTATGTTGATGTAAAAAATACATCACAAACCTTATTTTAGACAATCTTCACTTGACTTTCAAGCTAGCATTTCTCCCTCTTGGAGCCAAACTCCAACAACAGCTGTTTACAGACTTGTTTCTATTTTGTCTCCTCCCAGTTACTCTTCAGTCCTATAAAATTTGAATTCCACCCTCAGTATCCATCTGAAATGACTCTTTCCAAGGTCACTGAGGTTTTCTTTATTAATAAGCCCCATGCCCTTTTCTCAATTCACATCCTTCTTGACCACTCCATCTTTCTGGATGCTCTCTCCTCCCTACATTTTTGCAACACTGCTCTGCTCTAGTTTCCTTCCTACCTGTTGGATTTATTCATCTCAATATTTTTGTTTTTATTTCCTATACATAGTAGTGCCTGATGCATAGTAGGTGTTTTATAAATGTTTGTTGGTTTGTTGATGAATTGACACCCAGCTGTAGCAATAAGAGGCAGTGAAAGTGGTATGTCAAAAAATCTAATCCTCTTCTGCCACTAATTCATTGTGTGAATGACATTTAGGAAATGATTTCATCTGAGTCTCCATTTCCTCTCCTTTATAATAATGGGGTTAAATTAAATCATCTTTAAAATACCTTCCACCTTACTCAGTCACTGTTAACCTCACTCAGCGACCTCTGTTTTCTATAGTTACATTTTTTTCTCAATATCTCAACAGATTTGTGATTTCATGAGTAACACATCTACTGGTGTAGATTGCAACCCTTTCATGCCATAGTAGAGGGCATGAAAGGGTTGCAATCTACATCAGTAGAGGGGTTTTATTTGTTTTTGTTATGGTCAAAAGGTCTCATCAGGTAGGGGCCAATCTTTAGTTGATGAGTCTGTCTGTACTCTGAAATGTCTTCTGGCATTAAATATAGAGTCCAAATTTATATTTCTTGCCAGAGTTTGTGCTCTCTTGCTGGAACAGCCCTCAAGGGTCCAGGGTAATCTCTATGATAAAGCATCAAAGTAATTTTTTTTGAGAATTATATTATTCTCAATCACATGGGTTCTTCTCTTCCCTGCCCCATATATTTTTATTCTTTTTGTATATGTGAATGTTTACCTCTCTATACATTCATATGCATAATTGATCTTGGTGATGTCTATGATGTCCCTCCCTCCCTGCAAATTCCATAGTAGATGCCATCTCCACTAATATCTCTTTTCTTACTTTTATCTTGACTGATCTGGCAAAATCTGTGTAATCCAGGAGACAATTCAAACTAGGCTTTGAAAAAAGTAATGAAAAAAGGGCTCTGGTCCTACTACCAAGAAAAGACTATTCAGAATGACCCATCACCAAAAGGTTGGCCACCATATAATGAAGTTTTTGACCACAACAATATGGAAAAAAAGGAATGAGTGGAATGGGAGGGTAAGATAAGGAATGAGTAACTGACGTTGATATCTGATAAGCATTCTGCTACAGCACACTATTTTTAAGGGCTGACCAAATTTACGAAAGATTTGGTTTAAGTGCATCAACCAATACATCTTCTAGCCTATCATAATTCACAATCAAAGGGATATCTCAGCTAATTGGTTCAATTTTCTAACTGATCCATTGTTCCCAGGAACAGATGGACACATGTTTCACACACATCAAAACCAAACTGTTTCAGGCGAAGGGATGTGATTACGTGATTAAGAATGCACTCTCAAGTTTTCATTTAGAGCTCTCAAGTATTCTGTGTGCCACCAATGGTCACTTCTGGTCACATGGTTAGGTGGAAGTGATAAATGTTCTCAACTAGATAGATACTACAAAGTTATTCACTTCCACCCAAGGACTGCTTTCTACTTCAGATAACACTACTAATTAGTTTTGTGTTTGTATGTACATGTGGTTTTGAAAGAATTTCCAGTTGGGAGTCTTGGCACTTCCTGCATTCTGTATCACCACCTCTTGTCAGAACAATTAAGTGACAAGACATTGCAAGATCAGATTTCTCTAAATAGATTAGCATAACTCATAGATCTCAAGATCAAAATATGTTTGCATTCTTCATCCAGAAATAAAGGAAGTGACATGCAACAGACAGTACAATTGAATTTTATGTCAGGTACAGGATATTCACCTCATTTTCTCTCTCACTACTGAATGCTGGCCAGGATTTGCTTTCTCAAATACAACTTAGAACATTCTGAAATGTGCAGTGTTGATGTTGTCAAATAATTGTACTTTTCCTTGGAAATAGCACAAGGATAATTCAAATCATTTGAGATCAAGATTTTCCCCACTCTACCAGTTAACTGTATAACATAAGGATGTCATAGGCAAAAATTGAATAAACCCTGAATTGGCCAAAAATGATGAATGAAAAAACAATATTTTTATAAACCATTAAATCATAGAGTAATTTCCAAATCAGAAAAAGAATCAAGAGCTATACTTGCTGGATTCCAATGACTGAGACCTACTAATTTTTAATATTTTCAGTCCTTGGAAAAGGCATAAAGGCATGCTCTGAATGTTAAAGAAATTAGTAATAACACCTGAGAGAGTAAGGATTTTTTTTAATAAGAATAATCTTTACAATCAGAACTGCTCTTCATTGGCACCATGTCACTGAGATTCCAACAATAATAGAAGTATAGGGGGGAGGAGCCAAGATGGCAGAGTAGAAAGATTCACATATGCTAGCTCCAAATCCACAGTCCATAAATTACCTGTAAAGAGGAACTCCCAACAAAGTATGGAGCAGTGGAAGCTGCACAACAATGGAGTGGAGGAGATTTCTGTTCCAGAGAGCCCTGAAAAACCTACGCCACAGGTCCATTACACACTGGACCTGGAGCAGAGCCCAGGTCTGCCATAGCCACATGGCACCAAGAGGACCAGGTCCAAGCAGGCTTCAGGGACAGAATCTCCAGCAGCCATGCAGGTTCCTCCACCCACAGGCGCAAAGGTCAGTGAGGGACCCTGTATGGCAGGCCAAGAGGGGAGCAGGGTGTCTCCATAACTCAGGCCCCCTCGGGAGGCAGTAGCAGAGGCAGCAGAGGACAGGGGCTTCCAAAGCAGACAGGAGCATGGATCCATTATAGAAGGTCTCCCCATATACCCCCTGAGGGAAATGAGGCCCATGTGGCTGCCCTGCCCCCACCTGAGCTCCTGAATTTAATCTCACACTGAATAGCAGCCCTGCTCCCACTGAAAGCCCTAAGGCTGGGAAGCAGCACTTGAATCGCAGACCCCAAGCACTAGCTGTGTGGATCTGGATATGTGGTGGGTGTGGAAAGGAATCTCAGAAGTCAAGTAACTGGCTCAGAAAATGCCCAGAAAAGGGAAAAAAAATAAGACCACAGAAGATTACTTCCTTGGTGACCAGATATTTCCTCCTTTCCTTTCTGATGAGGAAGAACAATGCTTACCATCAGGGAAAGATATAGAAGTCAAGCTTTCTGTATCCAAACATCCAAAATAAATATGCAATGGGGTTGGGCCATGGAAGAGCTCAAAAAGGATTTTGAAAATCAGACAGGTGGAGGAAAAACTGGGAAGAGAAATGAGAGAGATGCAAGAAAAGCATGAAAAATGGGTCAATACCTTGATAAAGGAGCCCCAAAAAAATGCTGAAGAAAATAACACCTTAAAAATAGGCTAACTCAATTGGCAAAAGAGGTTCAAAAAACCAATGAGGAGAAGAATGCTTTCAAAAGCAGAATTAACCAAATGGAAAAAGAGGTTCAAAAGCTCACTGAAGAAAATAATTCTTTCAAAATTAGCATGGAACAGATGGAGGCTAATGACTTTCTGAGAAACCAAGAAATCACAAAACAAAAACAAAAGAATGAAAAAAATGGAAGATAATGTCAAATGTCTCATTGGAAAAGCATCTGACCTGGAAAATAGATCCAGAAGAGACAATTTAAAAATTATGGGACTACCTGAAAGCCATGATCAAAATAGAGCCTAGACATCATCTTTCATGAAATTATCAAGAAAAACTGCCCTGATATTCTAGAACCAGAGGGTAAAACAATTATTCAAGTAATCCACCGATCACCGCCTGAAAGAGATCCAAAAAGTGAAACTCCATGGAACATTGTGGCCAAATTCCAGAATTTCCAGGTCAAGGAGAAAATATTTCAAGCAGCTAGAAAGAAACAATTCCAGTACTGTGGAAATACAATCAAGATAACACAAGATCTAGCAGCTTCTACATTAAGGGATCGAAGGGCATGGAATAGGATATTC
>CM053770.1:99785862-99800390 GCA_028658325.1 Potorous gilbertii
TAGGATTAAAACCAAGAATCACCTACCCAGCAAAACTGAGTATAACACTTCAGGGAAAAACTGATCTTTCAATGAAATAGAGGACTTTCAAGCATTCTTGATGAAAAGACCAGAGCTGAAAAGAAAATTTGACTTTCAAGCACAAGAATGAAAAGAGGCATGAAAAAGTAAACAGCAGAGAAGTCATAAGAGACTTACTAAAGTTGAACTGTTTACATTCCTACATGGAAAGACAATATTTGTAACTCTTGAAACTTTCCAGTATCTGGGTAGTTGGTGGGATTACACACACACACGCAAATGCCAGGGCACACACATGCATCCACACATGCATGCACACACAGAGACAGAGAGCACAGAGTGAATTGAATAGGATGGGATCATATCTTTAAAAAAATAAAGTTAAGCAGTGAGAGAGATATGTATTGGGAGGAGAGAGGGTGAAATGAAATGGGACAAATTCTCTCTCATGGAAGAAGCAGGCAGGAAACTTTTTAGTGAAGGGAAAAAGAGGGCAGCTGAGAGAAAAACAAGAAGTTTATTCTCATCACATTCGACTAAAGAAAGGAATAAAATGCGCGCTCATTTTGGTATGAAAACCTACCTTACAATACAGGAAAGTGGGGGAGAAGGGGATAAAGAGGGTGAGGGGGACGATGGAAGGGAGGGCTATGGGAGGAGGGAGCAATTTGAAGTCAACACTCAGGGAGGGACAGGATCAAAAGAGAGAATAGAAACAATGTGGGGCAGGATAGGATGGAGAGAAATATAGTTAGTCTTACACAATACGACTATTACCAAAGTCATTTGCAAAACTACACAGATATGGCCTGTATTGAATTGCCTGCCTTCCCAAAGGGAATGGGTGGGGAGGGAGGGATGGGGAGAAGTTGGGACTCAAAGTTTTAGGAACAAATGTTGAGTATTGTTCCTGCTACTAGGAAATAAAAAATACAGGTAATAGGGAATACAAAGTTATCTGGCCCTACAGGACAAAAGAGAAGATGGGGACAAGGGAAGGGATTGATGATAGAAGAGAGGGAAGATTGGTGATAGGGGAAATTAGAGTGCTCAGTGTATTGGGGTGGGGGAGGGAACAAATGGAGAGAAAATTTGGAACCCAAAATTTTGTGAAAATGAATGTAAAAAGTTAAATAAATAAATTTATTAAAAAAATGAAAAAGTAGTATATATAAGATTTCTTGCTTGTGAAGTGAAACAGTAGTGATACATTGTAGAGTGTGTAGCAGGAGTGGGTTTCGGTGGGGTAGAAAAGCTGTTGATCCCATGTTGCTCATTATAGTATAGTCTACCCAAGAGAATTCCAAGAAAGGAAACAACCTGGCCCAAAGACTGTTCAGTTTTCAGGCCAATGGCTTGGCCAACAATCCCAGACTGTTTACAATCTCAAGATGGAGGGGCAAGCGAAGTAAGGAGTTGATACAAAGTGGTGAGAGGAGCGAGATGGAAGAAAAGGGATGCCATGGCTCGGGAATTGTTGGAAGTAGTAGCTCAGGGTATCTAAAAAGACTCTGGGGCAAAGTCCTAGTCACAACTTTGAATAACAGAAAGAACTAAATTGTATACATTTTTATTAAATTGCCTTCTTTTCTGTTACCAATATTAAAGTGTTTTCAACTTTTATTCTCTTCTTAAATGTAATATTGATGATATGCATTCATGAGTTTTGTGAATAGTCTAAACTTTCCACTTCTTTCGTTCCTAGATCCTGTTTTCCAACATATTTTGTTAAGTCTACTGATTTTAAAATAGTTCACTGTATCAGCTTTATGTTAAAGTCACCATGTGTTTATATGTTTGTGTGCATACACAAATATATATATATATATATTTATATTATATATATATATATATATATATATATACATATATACACATATATACACATGGGGTGTGTGTGTGTGTGTGTGTGTGTGTGTGTGTGTGTGTAGCAGGCAAGTGGAGCAGCAGACAGAGTGTCAGGAAGTCATGAGTCAGGATGGAGCCAAGAAGACCAGAGTTCAAATCCAGCTTCAGGTACTTCCTAGCTCTATGACCTTGGACAAGTCTCTCATCCCTGTTTGCCTTAGTTTCCTCATCTATAAAATGAACTTGAGAAGGAAATGGCAAACTAATATTTTTGTCAAGAAAACCCCAAATCGCATAATGAAGAGTCAGCCATGGCTGAAACTACTGCACAATAACATATGTGCATGTATATATGCATATATATGCATATGTGCATATGGATGCATAGAGAGAAGATTTAGAGAATCTTGTTAAATTCTTTTGCAAAATACTTCTACTTTTTCATTCTCTGAAACAGACATTAGTACATTAACTGCAATAATCCCCATGGTGGACTTTTTGCTATTGTTTATCACAAATAGTGCAAAGAGAAATCACCAAGCATCCCATAAAATGATGCCCATTTTTTGCTTTTGGACACAAAACGAAAGTAACTCCTCTTTTGGGCTTCTGAAGAAGAAACTATGACCTGAACTTTCATTTAGCTGAAGTTTTATTTATGTCTTCTAGCTTTCTTTGTAATGAGAACATTAATATTGATGTCATTACATTCCTCCTTGGAATATAAACTCAATGGTCATATTTAAAAGTAAAATTCTTAGTACTTTTTGTCACTTTGTTCTACTACTTGTCACTGATACTGTGAAGAAGAAAAAAAAGCAGTGCAGAACTCAGAATTCTGTATTTTTTTTGTATTTTTCTGTTTTAGTAGGTTAAATGGGCTAATGAACTCATCCCCTAGCGGCCAACTTTCATCATCTCCCTACTTAGCTAGACAGGTCCTTGTACAGCATGTATGCTTATCACTGGTTCCATACCTGGACCCTTGTTTAATTCAATAGAAACTTCCAGAGATTTTACTCTAATGCATAGTCTTTGATAGCCCAGGGACCCCTCTATACTATGATGGGACATGAGTCAAAACTATTAAATAGAAGCCTATGTACAGAATCAGATACTGAAAATTATTATGAAACATTTGATTTTTATGTGAGGCAAATTGGAAGGACAGTTTGGGTTATATTTGGATCAATAAAGGAAAGTTTTACTTTATTTTGTCTAGAATCAGTCTACCGTGACCTTATCCTGACCAGTTCCAAATCATGTTACTGTAAGCTTGCATATCTTTAACCAAGTCCCTAAAACTGTTGCAACTCTGTCTCCCCTATGCCTGCTGTCTTCCTCCAAGAGAATATGAGCTCCTTGAGGGAAGAACCTGTCTTACTCGCTTATATTTCTATTCCAGCACTTAGCACAGTGCCTGGCATATGGTAATCTCTTAATGACTTTTTTTTTTCAAATTCATTCATTCTATATGGTAAATTCACACATGTACACATAAGGTATATACACAAGCTATGATTATAAAGCAGATGCTGTTTATTGTTTCAGCTTGGGGAAGCAAAATTATGACTTTATAACAATATCTCCCGTGATAATAGCAGTTATAAAAATAGGGCAAATGTAAAATAGTGGATAGTACTTATGGGTTTTTAAAAGCCCTGTATTGAGAATATCACTTTCCCACCTCCTTTCCCCTCAACACACGAATTTACCGATGCCTTTTCTTTCTATGCTTTGGGAGTTTTAGATCACATGCCTCAGTTGCATCTTCTTCATTCCCAATTACTTCATTGCAAGTCACATCATTTTCGTTTAAGCTCTCGACATTTTGCCACGTGCAGAGATGTCTCCTCTCAAATCCTCAGCTCTCGTTCCTCTCATGTTTTCATTGCAATGATATCCTTTGTAACATCAATGAATGCACACTCCATCTGTTGTCATGGCCCATTTGCTGCTTTTCCCTCTTGACATTTGCCTCCATTTCGAACACTATGCTAACTTTCATTTTGCTCTCTCACTGTCTCGTTCTGATCCCCCTCAGAAAAGGTGGGAGATGATCACGTGATGATTTTCTGTACCTGGCATTACCAACTGTTTAAATTAATATTAGTCTTATCCAATTCTGCATTTGAGAACACTGGTTTTTCCATGTTTTCCATGCTGTGATACAGTCGATTTGATTCCTTTGCAACAGAATTTGAAATCTCCAATTCTGTTTTATCAAGTCATGATGTTAAAACGATCTGTTTGCAAGGACAAACTAAGCAGAACTCAGTGACCTCGATGGTCGTCCCAACTCCTGAATCTTTGTTACATTCAATAAATTATCTCATTTTAACCCTTAAATCCCTTTTAATCAGCAGCACATTTTTTTTAGCATACTGTTAAGTTACTAAAGTTAGGTTTATAATTCTTCAATTTTATGCTCTTTGAATGTGGGATCTGGGAAATTTACATATATGTGTGTACGTCTGTGTATTTATACATTGATATATATAATGTATATATACACACATATATAATGTACATATATATATATATATATATATATATATATATACACACACACACGTATGTGATACAGAGGGTGCTTGCTTGGTTTCTACTCTTTCTCTGATGGTTGTTCTAAACTTCTGTTTAAGAATGAATGCCTTTGAGTACAATGTTCTTGTTCCTTTGTCTGCCTTAGCTTCCCTATTATTCTGTCTTATTTTCTATCCAGACAGCTAGGTGGCACAGCATATAGAGTACTCAGCCTGGAGTCTAGGAGCCCTGAGTTCAAATCCAGCCTCAGATGTTTGCAACTCTGTGACTCTGGGCAAGTCATTTAACCTTTTTTGTCTCATCTTCCCCACCTGTAAAATGAGTTGGAGAAAGGAAATATCTCTGCCAAGAAAACACCAAGTAGTGTCATGAAGAGGTGGACATGACCGAACAAAACCATCCATTTAGAATTAACCTAGAATGCCCACATCAGTGTAATGACTTAATAGACTTATTGAAAGGACAACAACATCCAAATGCCTTTGAGTGGCAGCCTCATTTGTCATTTTTATGTACCATTTCAGAAATGCTATTACACTTCCCAAGTTACCCAGTCCAGTTACCTTTTGGCACTATTCTCACCAATATTCTTTAGCGTTATCCATATTTCTACTGTATTTCCCCGTTCACTTTTGAACAAATGGAGTCACTGTTGTGCCTTTGAGCCTCTCCTTAAGAAGTCCCCAATATCATCCCTAGGTTGACCAGTATAAAGAAAAAAAATTGTTGGGGACATACTACATTGAAAGCAATGTAATGGGTACTCTAGGGGACATAAGGAGGCATCAAACACGGTCCCTCCTTGGACGACTGAACTTATAGTCAATCCCTATTGTTTCTAGAATTAAATAGAAATAATTTAGGCTGACATGTAAGACCCTTCACAGTCTTTATAAACTTTTTTCAATCTGTCTTTCTGGCTTATCATCTAAAAGGCATAATTCATGCATTCAAGTAAAAGTGATATAGGGGAAGGGAATCAAAACCCAGTTTTTTAAAGACATTTGAAGAGAGAGTTAGCCCTTTTATTTGGGGGATGGGTGGGAATGTTAAGGGACAGCTTCATGGAGATGAGTTATCTGAATGGGACCTTTCAAGAGAAGATGGGGATCAAGGCATGAATGAGATTTGACCTTGAAGAATGCATGAAGATGACCTGTTAAGTTTAGGAAATACCTACTAGTCCCTAAACTAATCTACACACAGAAGATGAAATAAATTGAAGCCAGATTTTGGAGAGTCATGACAGGTTCAGAAATTTGTATTTTATCCCAAATGCAGTTAGAAGTGTCTGAATATTTTTGCAAAAGATAATTGATGAAGTGTTATTACTACAGGTAGGAGATTACTTTGTGAAGGCTGAATTGGAGATGGAAAGATTAGATACAGGGATAACTGAAATTTTCTGGTAACTCAAATCTTAAGATATAAGAAGGGAGTAGCATAGGAAAAGAAAGAAAGAAAGAAAGAAGGAAGGAAAAATGAAAGAAGGAAAGAAGGAAGCAAGGAAGGAAGGAAAGAAGGAAGGGAGGGAGGCAGGGAGAGAGGGAGAGAGAAAGAGAAAAAAGTAAATAAGGAAGGAAGGAATAAAAAGAAAGGAAAAAAGAAAAAAGAAAGAAAAGGAAAGAAAGAAAGAAAAAAGAGAGTAGGCTTAATCGCATGAGAGAATCTGAGCATGTTCACCTGCTGCAAAATAAATATCTTTTTAGAAAAGAATGAAGAAGTAAATGCAGGTATATGATATAATATTCATCCCAATGCCCAAACTGGAAAGACTTAGAGGAATTGATATGGGGTTAAAAAAAAAGAAGAAACAGTGCATGTGCATGCGTATAAATATATTCCCTACACAAACGCACAAACATAAATGCATACAACAGATATAATGCTGTGTGTAGAAAAGAAAATGCTAATTAAATTAAAAGTTGTTCAACAATAATGACGAAACTTGGGTCTGGAGAAGACTTGAGAAAATACACCTCTCTACCCAGAATCTCAGAGAGGTTTAATAGCTGTGGGATATTTCAAACATTACCAGATATTTCTTGAATTGCTTGGTTTTACTGAAATGCCTCTGTCTTTCTCTATGTGTCTCTCATCTTTTAAATGAAGAAAAATTCAAAGCCATTTTATATGAATAACAATGGAAAAGAATTTGAAAGGACATGTTAGCTTTATATTACTAACTCATATAAATAGCATTGTCAATTTAATAGTCAGCTACAGGCAATTTGAAATAGATCAGGAATATTTTTAAAAGTTCTTAATTAAATTTGAAATAGGGCAACAAACTTGATTAATGATAATAAAGAATTAATAAAGAATTAGTGTATGTATATATATATATATATATATATATATATATATATATATATATATATATATATATATACTTATGGAAACTGTACTCTTTTAAAGTTTTTAATACCAAATCTCTTAAAAAATAAATCGCTGTAACAGAGAAGTCTAATATTTAAATTGGACAGACTTACTTTTCTCATAAAAGCAATCTTTTGAAAAATTACTTATGTGTAAAATCTGAAAATAGGCTGGCTAAAAAAGTTGAGAATACAAATTTAATATTTAAAAGCACACTCAACTGGTTTCTCTTTTTAAAATCTTAATATTCACAATAAAAATTAATTGCATATATTTCTATTTCTAAATGACAAGGTCATAGAATTATTTCTTTCAAACTAAGGTAGTGGTTAAAATTAAGTTAATAATTTCAAAAACAAAGTAACAAAGTGGTGTTTTCAGACATTTGCTTTAATATCTATCCCATTGCCCAAACTGGTTTCACAGGAGCACAGGATCATAGTTAAAGAGATAGAAGGAAACTTAAAAGTTATTTAATTCAAACACATCATTTCACACATAAGAAAACTAAGACTCAGAAGAATTTCAGTCCAGTGTCACGCCACTAGGAAGCATCTGAAACAGGTTTTGAACTGACATCTTTCTCATTCCAAGTCCATCACTCTATTTATACTTCAAGCTACCTTCCTGTTAATAAATATTTTTGCTAAAGATATCTGCCAAATGGAGGGGAAATTTTCATCCAAAATATGAAAAGATTGATGATGATGATGATGATGAAGATGACAAAAAACAGCAATAGTCCTCCTTCATTTATGGCCAAAGCAAAATTCTTGCAATGAAACCTGATTGGTTGGAGATGATAGAATGGTAGGGAAAATTTTATACATTTTCCTATATCTGACTGAAAGGCAGAGTTAAACTGAGAGTGTGTGTTTGTGTATGTGTTTTTTTTTTTGGGGGGGGGAGACAGTGTGTTAGAGAAAGAGACAGAGAGAGTGGGGGGAGGGAGTGTGTGTGTGTATGTGTGTGTGTGTGTGTGTGTGAGAGAGAGAGAGAGAGAGAGAGGGAGGGAGTATGTTTGTGTGTGAGAGAGACAGAGAGACAGAGATAGAGAGAGCATGTATGAGACAGAGATAGAAAGGGAGAAGTGAGTGTGCATGTATGTGTGTATGTATATGTATGTGTGTGTGTATGTGAGGTTGGGATAGGAAGTCCCTTCTTAATAGCATCAGTGAAACTTCCTCTATCTTTTTAGTGGCCTTCATTCGTGGCCTTCATTTTTTTTTTTGTTATTTCCTATAACACCTTTAACTTTCCAGAGTTCTCCTAACCTGTCTTTCTGCCATTCTTCCTGGTAAGAGTTCATTGATGGAAAATACCTGACATCAATTAATTATAATCCAACATGAATTTAAGGCAACGTATTGCTATTCCCAGGCATAGCTGTATTTTAAACCTTTGTTCTTGAATGAAGTGGGGATTTTTTTATTTACTTTTTTTTGTTTACTTTTTTTTACTTTTAATCACTTCTTAAAATAAAACCAAATTTTGCTGTAATCAGTGAAGGGTTAGTAAGGTCTGGGCTCATATCTTGCCTCTGATACATACTATTTGACCATTGGCAAGTAACTTAATCTCTCCAATTAGATATTTTACATTTTCTTCTATCTTTTCATTCTTTAGATTCTGTTTAACTGATTCTTGATGTCTCATAGATTCATTAGCTTCTACTTGCATGATTCTATTTTTTATCAAATTGTTTCCTTCAGTTAACCTTTGCATCTCCTTTTCCATCTGTCTAGTTGTTCCTTTTAAGGAGTTGTTTTCACCAGTTAGGTTTTGTACTTCCTTTTCCATTTGTACAAATTTCCTTTTTAAGGAGCTCTTCTCTTCAGTGAAATCCTTTCTCATATTTTTAATATCATTGTCCAGTTTTTCTTCTATTTCTCTAATTTGGGCTTTAAAATCCTTCCAAAGCTCTTCCAAGAAGGCTCTTTGTGCAGCAGAAAAGTTCATATTCCCTTCTAAAGTTTCAGATGGGAGTATAGTCTCAATGCTGAACTCTTTGATATTTGTGTTTTGGTCCTTTTCTCCATAGAAAAATTCTATGGGATTTTCTTTTCTGCTTTTCTTCTTACTCATGATAATAACCTTTTTCCTGGATTTTAAGATAGATCTCTGCATCTGTGGCACAGGGAGTTCTGTCCCACAGTTCTGGTGCCTAAAACTTGAGACTGTGTGTTGTGGCCTCTGGTTCTTTCAGCTAGAAACTGAAATGCTGCAGCTTACCTGGTGTTGAACTGACTGGTGTTGGAAAGCAAAGGTCAGGTGAGGTCTTTTTGAGTTTTTCCCCATTTACCCTGGAGCGAAAAGTGTGGGGGAAGGGCGGCCTGGACACAGGAGATTTCTCTGCTGAGTTAGAGCATAGCAAGCTCAGTTTTCTTCTCTAGTGTATTCCCGATTCCACTGGGGTGCTCAGGCAAGCCTGAGGTCCTGGTGTTGGTAGTTGCTGGCTTCACCTCCTTAAGGTTCAGGATCTTCTCCTGGTTTGTTGAGGTGGGGCTGTCTGGGACAGCTCTGATCCTGCACTGGTCACCTTTGGCCACAGCAAGAGGAGCTCTCCTTAGCGATCTTTCTAGTCTCACAGACCAAGATTCTGTTTAACCCTTCTCTGCTCCCACTGTTCCAGGGTTTTTCCGTGGGAGATATCCTCTGGGTTCATCAAGGTCAACAAGGGGAGAGAGATAGCAGTTACTGATCACTCTGCCATCTTGGCTCCCAGAACCAGAAATCCCACTTAATCTCTTTGTGTCCCAGGTGACTATAAGAACATAAACTATAGGTAGATTTCTAACCTATATAGAGAATGTAAGTTCCTTGAAGGCAAAGGTTAATTCATTTATTTTTTTGTATCCCTTTGCCTAGCAGAGTGCCTAACATGAAATAATCCCTTAATAAATGCTTTTTGAGCTGCATCAATGGAGGGATCTTCCATACCAGAATTTCCTCCATACAGTGAGGAGGTACAGTAGTAATTTTGGTGCTCCGAGGGTGGGGGGGTGGGGATGATGGACAAACAAACAGCCAAAAACAAGTGACCAAAAGAACGGACTGACTTCCAAATATCAGTCTCCTCGCTAGGAGGTGGGGAGGAGAGCTTTCAGCTATGCAAAAGAACATACCATGTTCATTCATTCGAGTGTTTGAGTTCAAACATAGTTAAAATATTTTGAATTTCAGGTTCTAAATGTTTCCTTCTTCCCTTTCTCTTCTGTTGCTTGTCAAAAGAAACATTTTATAGGTCTAATTATAAATTTACAGGAAGAAAGGAAAAACTCACTTCATAGGATGTTTCTTTAGTGCTTCAAGATGTGAATATTGCTAAAGATGAATGCCAAATATTACAGTTTCCCTCAGGCTATTTCTGTAAAAAGCTAACTGGACAGACCCTAATCCTTCCAGGGATAGATCTAGCTAGAGGAGCAGTAAATATGCATGAAGGCTAAAGGACTATTGTTTTTTCCCTCACCTTCCACTTGAGAAGGTACAAAGCTAACACATCCCTAGCCACAAAGAGGAGAATTGCAGCTATTACTTATATTTAAGAAAAGGGTTTGTAGCTATTGATTATATTTCAAACACTAGAACAGAACATCCTGATTAATAAACATTGAGCTTAACTCAATGATTCTGATGCAGCCATCTGTGACAGGGCTACAGGAATGAGACAACTTACATAGCACATAGTTAAGCATATTGGGAAGGATGGGAGAGAAAAATATCTAATCAAGTCATTTATTATGTGAAGGTCATTAAAACTAATAGCTTTCTTTAACTAAGAGTAGAAAGAAGATTACTCTGATAGTGCTTCACAAACTGAATCAACCACAAAAGTAATGTTATATATTTTTTTATAGATTGTCTCCAACTCAGCTGATTTACTACCTCCTAGTAAGCTATGTTTAATCATGAATCAGCCATCACTGAGTTTCACTTTTGTATTTATAGAGCAGTTACGCTCCTGTGTGATAGGAGCTGGCAAATATCATCTTTATCTACGAGTATAGGGCTAAGAAGTTAAATGACCACCCTCCCCCACCCACCCACCCCCACACACAGATACTACACATCTCATCATCTTGAACAAACCGAGAATAGAGCTCTCATTTCTTATCCTGGTAACTGATGCTTAAATTTTTCTTTTAAATATATAGTTCTCCCTTCCTATGCCTTGCCTTCTATTCAAATTCACAAATGTTCAATATTGATATAGAAATAGATCAGTTTATATCTCTGTCTGGAGGGTAAGTTATTTTTCTAGCAGTAGGGATGAGTTCAGCCAGCTCTTCCCTTTCAGTTAGTAATGGTTGTGTCCCAGGAAAAATGTTTGAGAGAGGGCTGGTTGGAATCCTGACAAATATATGATCATGGAATAATAATACATACATCAGAGGTAGCATGTATAGAGAGCTGGCCTTATAGTCGGCATGATACAGGTACAAGCTGTACCTCTGTGACACAGAGAGCTGGACCTTGAGCAAGGCACTTAGCCTTCTAGTGGGGCCCTAAGTAACTAAGATAAGAAGTTGCAGAGGTCATGATCTCTATTGGTAGAGGTTCTTCACAAGGAACTCTGTATATCCAATAAAGTTGCTGGTGTTGTTTTAAAAATAAAATTAAATTAAAAATCATTTATGAAGAAATTAATGTGTGCCAGGCACTCAGTTAAGTACTAGGGGTACAAAGAAAGGTAAAAATACTTGTCCCAGTCTCAAGGAGGTGCCATTTTAATGAGGGACAGAACTTATATATATAGTGAAAATGGAAGTAACATCAAAGGAAAGGTAGCAGACGTGGGGGGGAATATGGAAAAGCATCCTGCGGTAAGTGAGATTGAAGTTAAGTCTGGAAGGAAATCCCAGAAATCAGAAGAGAACATTTCAGGCTTGGGGGAGGTGGGGGGAAGGCTACCAGTGAAAAGGCACAGAATCGTAGATTGAGTCATGTGGGGTTATCCAGTGTCATCAAATCTTAAAGTATATAGAGGGAAACTTAAGAACTTTAGTGAAAGAAAAGGGGAAAGGGCTGTGAAGTGTATTTTATTTATGATCTAGTAGGTTTTAGTAAATCATGAAAGTTTATTAAAGGTGACACCATCACACTTACATTTTAGGAAAATTATTTTAGCTATTGAATGGAGGATTGATTAGACCAGGGAAAGATTTGAAACAGGGATATCAACCAGAAGGCTATTGAAATAGTCCAGCCATGAAGTAGTAAGGTCATTATCTGGTGGCTGTGTGAATAGAGAAAAGAGGATGTATGGATTTGGCAATTAAGTGATCACTGGAAACTTAGCTAAGTGGTCAAAGGATATGAGCAAACACTTATTAAGAAAGAATTTAAACTATTAGCAGATATGTGAAAGAATACTCTTAACCAGTAATTAGATGAATGTGAAACAAAACAACCTTTGCAAATTGGCAAAAAATGACCAAAAAAACAACCCCAAACCCCCGCATTAATCAATATTAGATTTTGGCAACATAAACACACTAATTAGAGGAACTGTGAATCAGTATAATCATCTTGGAAAGCAATTTGGAGTTATATAAATAAAGTGAATAAAATGACTATACCCTTTTGACCCAGAGAGTCCACTGTGAGATTTATACTCCAAGGAGGCCATTGATAAGAAGAAAGTCCCTAAATACACTAAAATATTCATAGTAGCACCTTTTGTGATTACTAAGAATTAGAAGCAAAGCTGGTATCCATTGATTGTGGAATGGCTAAACAAGGTTTGATTCATGAACGGAATGGAATACTATTGTGCTCTAAGAAATGAACAATGTGATAAATACAGAGAAGCAAAGAAAGAACTACATGAACTCATTCAGAGTAAAGCAAGCAGTCAATAAAACAATGTACACCGTGTCTATGACAATGGAAACAGAAAGAGCAAGTAAATAAAATAAATCAAAAGTGAAGGTTGTAAAAGGATAAAGAACAAACATGGCTTGAAAGAAGAGATATAAGGAGCCATCACTGCTCCTCCTTGGGTGGGAGGTTGACCATTTTCAATGTTTCGTTCAATAATGCTGATGTTTCTCTTCTTTTTGGATTATTACCTAAGATGACTATCTAGAAGGGGGAAATGCAGAAAGAT
The DNA here is from genome assembly GCA_028658325.1 of Potorous gilbertii. Lineage (NCBI taxonomy): Eukaryota > Metazoa > Chordata > Mammalia > Diprotodontia > Potoroidae > Potorous > Potorous gilbertii. The sequence goes on from CM053770.1 coordinate 99,798,770, forward strand.
TAGAGGAAATTATGGTGATGTAAATCTAGTGGTCCAGGTAAGAATTACCATTCCAGATTATGGAGAGAAATGAGCATCTATTCAATCTGCCACAATACATCAGATTTCAAAGCTGTCAAGAAGAGCATGTGACATAAGCAAACCCAGACCAGGACTTAAAAGAGACTTGTTTCTTCTTCTACAAAAGAGGATTTGATATAATCAGTATCAGAGGGTCATAGGGTACTAAAATTTGAGCCTACTCAGTCTAAGTGACCCAAGGTATTGCTTGTATTAGCAGTATCTGTTAATAAGTCTATTGGGAGAGGCTTTAGCCAGTCTGTCATGGTCTTTGATCCCATCCCTTTGTCCTTTGTAGTACCTGAGAGTCCACCCATAGCCATATGTTTTCATCCCATTCCCCTTACCTCTCATCTCATTTCCCTATAATGTGGCAAAGAGATGCAATAGCCTATCTCCTTTTATACGTGTAAGTTGTTACTGTTCAGTCATTTCAGTTGTGTCCAATTCTTCATGATCTAATTTTGGGGTTTTCTTATAAAAAATACCAGAGTGCTTTGCCATTTCCTTCTCCAGCTCATTTTAGAGATGAGGAACTGAGGTAAACAGGGCTATCTTGCTCAGGGTCACACAGCTAATCAGTATCTGAGACCAGATTTGAATTCAGGAAGTTGAATCTTCCTGACTTCAGAGTAAGCAATCTATCCCATGCATGACCTAGTTGGTTCATTTAAAAATGAAGGTTTAGTCTGAGGAATGAGAAGGTAAGAGATGGAGAAAGAAAAGGATTCAGTACCAGAACAGATAAGTTTATTTTTATTTAGTTAAATTTATTTATTTAACATTTTACATTTATTTTCACAAAATTTTGGATTCCAAATTTTCTCCCCATTTGTCCCCTACCCCCACTCCAATACACTGAGCATTCTAATTTCCCCTATCACCAGTCTGCCCTCTCCTCTATCATCCCTCCCTTCCCTTACCCCATCTTCTCTTTTGTCCTGTAGGGCCAGATAACATTCTTTCCCCCATTAATTGTATTACTTATTTCCTAGTAGCAAGAACAATACTCAATAGTTGTTCCTAAAGCTTTCAGTTCCAACTTCTCCCCATCCCTCCCTCCCCACCCATTCCCTTTGAGAATGCAGGCAATTGAATATAGGCCATATCTGTGTAGTTTTGCAAATGACTTCTATAATAGTCATGTTGTGTAAGACTAACAATACTTTCCTCCATCTTATCCTATCCCCCATTGCTTCTATTCTCTCTTTTCATCCTGTCCCTCCCCAAGAGAGTTGATTTCGAATTGCTCCTTCTTCCCACTGCCCTCCTTTCCATCATCCCTACCACCCTGCTTATCCCCTTCGCCCCCACTTTCCTGTATTGTAAGATAGGTTTTCATACCAAAATGAGTGTGCATTTTATTCCTTCCTTTAGTCAAATGTGATGAGAGTAAACTTCATGTTTTTCTCTCAGCTCCCTTTCTTTTCCCTCCACTAAAAAGTCTCCTGCCTGCCTCTTCTATGAGAGATAATTTACCCCATTCCATTTCTCCCTCTCTCCTCCCAATACATTTCTCTCTCACCACTTAACTTCATTTTTTTAAGATATGATCCCATCC
>CM053770.1:99800890-99851530 GCA_028658325.1 Potorous gilbertii
AGGAAAGTGGGGGAGAAGGAGATAAGCAGGGTGGGAGGGATGATGGAAGGGAGAGCAATAGGATGAGGGAGCAATTTGAAGTCAAGACTCGGGGAGGGACAGGATCAAAAGAGAGAATCGCAACAATGGGGGGCAGGATAAGATGGAGGGAAATATAGCTAGTCTTATACAGCATGACTATTATGGAAGTCATTTGCAAAACTACACAGATATGGCCTATATTGAATTGCCTGCCTTCCCAAAGGGAATGGGTGGGGGGGAGGGTTGGGGAGAAGTTGGAACTCAAAGTTTTAGGAACAACTGTTGAGTATTGTTCTTGCTACTATGAAATAAGAAATACAGGTAATGGGGAATAGAAAGTTATCTGGCCCTACAGGACAAAAAAGAAGATGGGGACAAGAGAAGGGAGGGATGATAGAGGAGAGGGTGGACTGGTGATAGGGGAAATTAGAATGCTCAGTGTACTGGGCTGGGGGGAGGGGATTAATGGGGACAAAATTTTGGAAGACAAAATTTTGTGAAAATGTATGTTAAAAGTTAAATAAATAAATTTATATTAATAAAAGAAAATAAAAAAGGCGAAATGAAGGAGTAATTTTTCTACTGAGACGAAAACATAGAAAGTATATCTTATTAATTTTTCGTATTCATCATTCACAGAAATTAACACAAAGTATCTTTGCATATTTGGGACAAAAAAATAGGTCAAAGAAGGGAAAGGATAACTGCTTGAATTGGGTGGCATGATGACAACTGACAGCATAGAAAAGGCACAACTGCTCAACTCTCATATTGTTTATTTTTTTTTGACAAGAGGAATTATTTTTGGACTGGAGAGAATAGAATCAATCAGTCACCAATCATTTATTAAGGGTCTCCTACTTATTGTGATTCTTCTATGGGCTAAAAATGTAAAGTTTAAGTAATATGTACCCTGAGCTCAAGAAACTTAAATCTGATCAGGTGAAAAGGCAGATGGATGGATGGATAGATAGATAGATAGATAGATGGACATGTGGATGGATATATAGATCAATTAACTTATAACACAATTTATTGTTTTAGACCAACAAAGAACACAGAATACTCCATTCCGTCAAATGGAACTTAATTTTTCGAGCTACTTCAATGCTGAGAGTAAGCAAAGGATTAAAAAAAAGTATGCTTGAGTTATATCTTGCTATATACTGAAGAAATGATTCCTCCACTTTTCATAGAAAAGAAATAGTTGAGCATGCATTGGCTTTTAACTTTAGCTCTATGATCTACCCTACCAACAATGGTAAAATTTTACACATCCTGACATCATCTTATATTTCTTCCCTATACAGTGACATTGCCTCCTCCCTCCTTCCCCCAATTCATCATTTAAAAAAGCTACTCTTTCTACACTTTCTATCCATTGGTCTTCATTAGCCCTTCTTTTCTATGACATGACCAATTGATATTTCAGTATATTTTTTCAGTGTTCTGTGATTTCTTTTGTCTTATTAAATTTGTTCTTCTTTCCTATTATTTAATAGCTAGTGAATCCCCTAATTTTGGAGAGTGGAGAAGAGAGGGAAAGGGAAAAAAGGGGGAGGGAGAGGGAAGGAAAAGGAAGGGAGGGGGGAGAAAAAGGGAGTGGTTGAGAGACAGATTTTTTAAATATAGTCCAGGGTTATTGGATTCTCCTCTGTTCTTCCCCGTAGTCCCCTCATTTAAAGCAAACACTCTGTCAGAATATAACAACCTCATTTTGTCTTTGTCTAGAGACAAAACTCAATATAAAAAATACAGATAAAAATAAGAAAGGATTAAAGATAGTGGACAGTCCCCAAGGATAAGCTCTGCCAGTTCATCAAGCAGTGGCAAGGCAGAAAAGGGGGAGACATTGAAAAGGAGTTACAATCACTAGGTCATGGTGTGCTGTAGATGCTGTCCAATCAAGTCATTCCTTAAGCAGATCAGTGATATCGACATAGCTCCAATTCTTTTTCATTGTATTCAGTTCTAGGAGCAAAAGTATTTCCCATTCCACAGGGCTGCCTTCCTTAATCCTTCAGTTCCTTCTGTTTGGGAAAAACTACATAGACATACCATCCACCCCTTTGCTGGTAAGAGTCTACACTACAATATCTCTTTTATTTTATCCTTCTCTGCTTTCAAATTCAGCTTCCTGATCTATTTTTGTAACTTTGATGTTATATGAGTAATTAAAAAAACTCCCCCTCCTACAGATTAATGGTATTCATCCTAGAGGTATTAAACACTAGGAAACAGTTTGTGTGGCTTAGAAAGTTTATAGTATTTAAAGGGGGAAAAAGTATGTTTTCTTTTGGCAGTTGCTCTTTTTGAAACTGTTTCATTTGAATTCTCCATCAAGACATCCTAAATGCCTTTTTTTGTTGTTTCCTTCCACTTTGTGTATTATTAGTGATAGACAACACACTATGCAGATGTTGCTTCTGTTTAGTTTGTGGTTCTGTTCCAATTGGTGTCATATGGCAGATGTTCACATATGAAGAACTTCAATCCTACTTTTTCTAAACAAACAGCAGCCTGCATTGCTCATCTCTTAAATCCAAACAGAAAATTCCACAGTAGCATTGCCAAGATTTTCATTCCAGTTTTGGCAGGAGTGCTTCCTATCCTTATTTCTTATTGTTTCTTTCTGGCTATACTATCCATAATATAAAGGAAGACAAAAATTGGTACACCCCCAGGAAACATTAGATTAGATCTGGATGATTACATTATTAAAATATATTGGCAGATAAAGCGAATGATGATCATTGCTACAGCTAGATTTCCAATGAGTAAATAGCATATATTTATTTTGTGACCATTTACATTGATGGCAAACTATATGCTGGTGAATAATTTTCCAACTAGGTGCCTTTTGTTTTTGGAAAATGCACCTATTTGTCCATTTGAGAACAAATTCCATGGTGCTACAGAAAAGGGAAGGGGGTCACAAGAAAATGGTAAACTTGGTGGAATGAAAGGTCATTAATGTAGTAATAAGCACATCCTAGTGGTAGTGTCTACTCCCCCCCAGGAGCTTAGAATTCAAATTCAAAAGTACTATTGAATTCCCCATGGTTTATTCCTTGGCTCTCCCTTTCCCTTCCCTGCTTTGTTACAAGATGTTACATTAGGAATAATCACTGTTAAAAGGAACATGGTTTTAAAGGCTCTGGAGCCCTCTCAGATGATGAACAAGAACCATATTTGGGTATAGAGATAGAAAAAGAAAGCTACTATGACTATGAATTTGTATTTTAGGTTATTTTTGTATGTAAGTGAACCTAAGTATTAGAAACTTATGCTCATGGATAACTAGGTCTGAAAAGTCTTACCAAGCATGAACCTGGCAATAAGATGTATTTCTTTAATCTCAGGACCTGGGTAGTCAGCTTTTGAGAAGCTTGCATTTTTCCCCCAGTGACAGAAGTCACATTTGCTAAGATTTAGTCTGGTTGAAATCAGCGTTAATGGAGAGAGTTCTACTATCCTTATCCTGCCCCTGGTCTCCCATAGTGACATTTCTTCTCATATAGTTTTTATCACTTTACAGATATCTTCTTCCTAATATAGCTCTCTTGCAGTTAGTCTCACATTTCTGTTTCATTCTTTTTAAAAGGACAACAAATTAAATAGCAGTCAAATAATATTTTTAGTTAAAAAAATCCTTTTCTTGTGATTTAAGATTTTTTCAAGGCCAGTCAAGTTACATTTGTGATTTTCAAAAAAAATCTTTTTTGTGTTTTCTTAAGATGTTTCTGACATAAAATGGCATAATTATAAATTCTTCAAGATATAAGGAACCTTAGATCATATATTTCAACTCTATCATTTTGCAAATGAGGTAACTGAGACTCAAAAAATCTTAATACTTTTCCCAAGGTCAAATAAGTAGTGCTTTCTCATGCCAACATTGTAGTAAAGTGTTAGTCATGAGACAAGCAATTCATTTATGACTGGGTTGTGACTGGCATTCAAAGAATACTTTGGATTTATCTTCAACTATGTATGTGTGTGTCCATGTGTGAATACACATGCATGTGTACACACATGTACATGCACATATATACACACAGTTTCAAAAGTCTTAGTCCTTTTTAGACTATTAAAGTTTAAAGCAGTAAAACTTTGAGGAAATCTTGCATATAAACTGTCAAATAGTTAGCTAACATTCATTAAACATCATCAGAATAGTAAGTTGTTTTGATCCTCCTTTTTCACAAATATTTATTTTAAGCTTGTTTATCTGTTTATTTAAGTTATGTCAACTTTCCTTATTAAAGATTCTTACTATATGAAAAGAGAATAAAGGATTAGCAAAGAAAAAACTAAATATAAGCAATATGTTATCACTTTTCTAAGATTTAGAAAACCTGTAAAGCAATTTTCATGCTTTTCATTTAAGGATAAAATATTCCACTTTACCATGAGGTTAAGTGGATTATAACTTTCTTTAATTATGAGTGGGACATTTCAACAATTTTACTTTAGAAGCAAAATGCAATCAGTCATTAAACATCTCAGATACTATGCAACAGGAGTTGTGCTGGCTAATGGGTATCCTTCCTTCCTTCTTTCCTTCTCTTTTTCTCTTTCTATTTCTTATATAAAATGACTAAGATGAAAATGTTTTACCCGATTGCACATATATAACCTCTGTCATATTGCTTGCTATAATAGAGAGGGGGAAGGTAAGGAAGGAAAGGAGGGATAGAATTTGGAACTCAAAACACTTTTGGAAAAAAATGTTTAAAATGACTTTAGTATGTAACTGGAAGAAAATAAAATATTTTAAAAATATAATAAAACATCAGACAACCCCTGCCCTCAAGAAACTTATATTCTACTTGAGGGACACAATGTTTCAACAGACAAATAAAAGATATATACAAAATAAGTACATCTTTTGGGGAGCAACATTTTTATCTAGAGGGATCAAGAAAGACCTTTTGGTGGAGGTGACAGTTGAAACTTAAAATAATCTAAAAATTCTAATAGGCATAAATGATAAGGGACAACACTCCAGACATAGGAGACAGTATCTCTGCACATGTACATTTGTGAGATGAAAAAATATTCTTGTAGCAGCTCCAAACACTGTAGTACCAAGACATAATGGCCGTGAGTTGTGTGAATCACCGAATTACATTTCTCTGAGTCACCATTTATGTAGACCACTCTAGGTGTTGTTGCTGTTTGGCTACTACCTTTGGATGTGACCTTGGAATAACTAATTAACTAGGTTGTATTTCAGGGTCTTCCTCTGTAAATTAAGGTTACTATCAACTGTTTTCTTCACTGTCACTTAGAGATACTAAACTTAATATCTTAACATGTTCAGTGTTTCAAAGTCCTCAGAGATACTTTTGCTAGTTTGTATTTCTATTCAATCTCTGTCACACAGCCTCAGAACTGATTTTACTGGTGAAAGAAAGAAGTGGGAAATAGTCAGGAACTACTTTTTGTAGGTACCTGTTGCAAATATAGTCCTTTTGTTATGGTAAATTTGAAAATAGTAGAAAATATTCAAAATAGTATCTCACTTTATTAGAGCCTCAAAGGCTACTAGAGACCTCCCACACCTCTACTTTAAAGGTTTGTTTGCTTTTTTTGTATGATATGGAATTGTGTCATGATTCCATTGTATACATTGGTTTTATGATTGACAGAGAGATATTGGAGTCTAGGCCTCTTCAACTTTGCCTTCCTCAGAACGGAGGCAATGTCATATCTTCTGCATTTCCAACCTCAGCCAAATCTTCTTGTTCCAAAAGGCAAGTCGGGTCTTTTCCTGTTAATGGAAAGAAAACTACTTCCACAATCCTGACAATGTTACTCAGGTTCCACTTGTCTTTCTGACTAGCAATGGGTGATATAGGGGCAGGTTATTCTATCCCCAATGTTGAACAGGTACCTTAGTGTGAGGTATGATCATGGTATTTGCAAAGCATGGCTGACAGGTAAACTCAAAAATTTTGCACATAATTCGCCATCCTAATCATTTTTAAGCAATTAATTTCAGATTGTCAACAACTTTCATAGAATGTGATATGTAGAACTGACCATGGTGCTCCAGACGTGGTCTGGTCATCAATCAATCAGAAAGCCAGGTACATTGCTAACCATTGGAACTACCAAGTTGAAACTGAAACCATCCCTTCCCTCTGAGATTATATTCTATAACAGGAGGCAGATGTTCATATTTATATGTTCATAAAATAGCTGCAAATAATTTTGAGGAGATGGTACTAGTGGCTCATGAGAATCAGAAAAGACTCTAGGTATACTGGGATTCTTGAAGTGAGGTTTGGAGAAATCTGTGGTCTCCATGAAGTGAAAGGTGAGGAAGGAGTGAATTCCAGGCATTGGGGTACAGCCAGTGCAAAGTCACACAGATTGGGGATGGAATGTTCCATGTGAGGAACATTAAGATTAGTTTTACTGAACCACAGAATGAATGAAGGGTGATGTAATGTTATTGGCCTAAACAGGTAGGATGTGGTAAGGTTGTGATGTTAAATGTCAGAGAAGTGAGCTATTCTTTCCACCTTTGTACATTTTGAAAACCTGATAAATACATGTCATCTGCATCTTCATCTAAGTCTTCCATAAAAGTATTCAACAGAACAGTACTAGGGGTAGGACTGTGAAGCAAAGCAGTGAAGAATCCTCTCCATTTTGACTTGGAAAATAAGTTGAATTTGGAGCAGAAAGACCTAGATTTTACTCTTCGCTCTGACACTTACCCATATGACAATGGCTGAGTCACTTAAAGTCAAGGAGTCAAGTCAACAAGATATTATGAAGTATCTGTTACATATCAGGCACTGTACTAAGTGCTAGGGATACAAAGAAAGATGATGAAGAGTCCCCAGCTCATAAGGAACTCTAAGTTTAATGGTGGAGACACCATGCAAACAACTCCACACAAATGAGATTCATACAAGATAAAATAGAGATGGTCTTAGAATGAAGGCTGTAACATGAAGTGCCTGGTTGGGGAGGGGGCGGTGAAAGCTTCTTTTAGAAGACAGGATTTTAGTTGAGACTTGAAGAAAGTCAGGAGACAGATAAGAGGAAGGAAAGAAATCCAGGAATGGAAAATACATAGTGAAATATGGACAAGAGGTGAAAATGGATAGTCAGGAGATAGGATGTCTTCACTTCTTTAGTCTTCAGTTTCTTCCTCTGTAAAATGAGAGGGTTGGACATATTATTACTAAAATTATTTCTAGCCCTAAATTTATGATCCTATGATTTTGATGCTTTCATGGATCTGTGATCTCATCAGTATGTGTGTACCTTTATAGTATCAGGGTCAGCAAGATGGCACAGTGGAGAGAGTGCCAGACCTGTAGTTAGGAAGATTGATTTCAAATTCAGCCTCAAACACTTACTAGCTGGATGACACTGAACAAGTCATGTACCTCTGCTTGCCTCAGTTTTTTCATCTATAAAATGGGGATGATAGTAACCTCTACTGCCCAGGGCTGTTTGAGGATCAATTGAGACAATATTTGTGAAGTGCTTAGCAGAATGCCTGACACAGTGGGCATACCATATGAATGTTAGCTCTTCTTATTATTACAGTTGCATCCATCCATGACAAGGTTAATTTTTTTATGGAGAGTCTGGATCACTAAACTGTTTTGGGGGAGTGGACATCTCTAGGCGCACAAATTTCTTCAACAATGCCACCCACAAACTCATCTGTAACTTATAGCCAGAGTTTCATGTTTACACAGCTAAAATACTGAAGAGGCAAAACTCAAACCCTGGTCTTGTTTCTGAAGCTGGCCAACCCTGTTTACTGTCCCATGCCATCTCTTGTCTAGGTTAATATCAGTCTGTTATTAAATGCTCCTGAGATTTACTAATTTAATCTATGACAGCCTATATACCTGCAGAATCATTTGGCTCAGACACTGTATAAACAACCTCAAGGATATTATGAATGACTTTGCCAAATGTCTTGATGCAATTCAGGTATCCCCACTATGGTAATAATTCTGTTCTAATTTCCAAAATAAATAGATATTGTCCCCACTTTCCCAGAGGCTATAATCTAAGCAGCTCCAACAACACAGAATAAAGATGTACTTCTGCCATTTACAGTTTTATGAGGTAAACATACATGACCAACCACAGCTGTGCAGAAATACCCAAGTGCTAAAGGGAATTGCTAGAGTGACTGAAGACAGCTGAGAAGGGATTAGTCAGAGAAATCTTCATAATTTTCTGCATAATTTGGCTTCTCTATATGAAACCGACGCCTTTTAGGTGTAATATTCTTCTTTCTTTTAAATGTTTGGAAAGGTACTCTGGTAATATTTGGGATGGTACGAGAGATCATAGTTGGAGGCATCTTTCTCCAATATAATGCAGATTTCTTCATTTCTTTTACCTTTTTTTCTGTTTGGTAGCTCAGTGGCAAAGAGGATAAAACACTGGGCCTGGAGTTGAAACCTGAGTTGAATTCTAACCTCAAGACACTAACTAGCTATGTGATTATGGGGCAATTAGATTAATTTTTGTCTGCCTCAGTTTCTTAAATATAAAATAGATATAACAATAGTGCCTACCTTCTAGATTATCGTGAAGGTCAAATGAGATATTTGTCAGTCTCTTAACACAGTGTCTGGCACATGTTGCTGTTCAGTCATTTCAATTGTATCCAATTCCCCATGACCTCACTTGGTGTTTTCTTGGCAAAGATACTGGAGTGGTTTGCTATATCCTTTTCCAGCTTATTTTACAGATGAGCAAACTGAGGCAAGCAGGGTTAAGTAACTTGCACAGGGTCACACAGCTAATAAGTGTCTGAGGCCAGATTTAAACCTATGAAGATGAGCTGTCCATGCCTGGCACAGTAATAGGCATTTAATAAATGCTTGTCCCCTTTCCTTCTTCTCATCCGCTTTCTGACTGATTCTAAGACAATGGAAAAGTAAGGAGCAAAGGAGAAGAGAATGAAGTGAAGAGGGGTGAGGGAAACAGAGGAAAGAGAAAGAAAGGGAGAAATACAAATGTACTGATGGAAGGGTGGGAAAGGGGAGTGGTTTTACATGAAGTATAGTTCAATTTGTCTTTATTAAACATTTTACCCTGATCCTTGCAAAACTGTTGCTAAGAGATGGCCCTATAGGCAGAGCCATTAGGCCACTGCTGATAAGTACCTTTTTCTTCCTACACCAAAGATCTCTCTCCTGCCTATCATACTGCTTGAAATTCCTAACATTAAATATATATATATATATATATATATATATATACATATATATGTATGTATATATATGTATATATATATATATATATATATTCATTTGGATCAAGAGAGATGTGTAGCAAGATTTATTTTTTAAAAAGAAATCTTAAACTAGTTTATAAGATTAGCTTGGAAACAGAGAACAGGTTGATAAGGAAATGGATGTAGGCTGGTACGTTTTGCTTGGAGTAAGGGAATGGGAAATGAAGAAGGATAATGTATTGGTGTTGAGATGGAGGATAGACCTTGGTGGGACCAGCAGTGGGGTAGAGGTGAGGGTATTCATAAGCATCTAAGGAGAAGTATGAAAGGCTCAATAACTTAGTAGAGCTTATCACAACGTCTATGTGGTAGTAAGCACTTACAAATGGACTTTTTCTCTGTGTGTGCATGTGTGTATATGTGTGTATATATGTGTATGCATGTGTCTGTCTCAATCATCTTGAACAAAGAAAATAAACAGATAACTCATAAAGACTAACTACCTACTTCACAAATTTCCATAAGTCTGATACAGATAAAATTAGCTCATCTTCCCTGACATGCTTCTGTTGATATATGGAATGCAGATCTCTCTCAAGATACCTTTTTCTCAACTGCTAGATATTTTTCTCTGCTGAGTACCCCAACGAAATAGATACAGCTGATCAAGTGGAGGATGTATTTAGTATGCCACTGTAATAAAAGGACACTGGTTCAGCCAGATATTTTATGTGAGACAAGCTATCATCCATTGACATCTTGTTTTTTTGACCGCTTTGACCTCTGACCTATTCTGCTGTCCTTCCTTCCTTTGCTTTCAACAAGTATTCTGGCTCTTTTTCACTTTCTCTTACCTGGGTTTGTTCATACCAGTGACATCAATGTAGTATTACGGAAAGATCCCTGAATGTTGAGCCAACAGACCTAGATTTTAAATCCCAGGTCTACTAGTTAGTACTTTCATAACATTGAGCTAGTAAACTTTTCTCTTTGGGACTGAACTTCACTGTTAAAAAAAATGATGGAGTGGAATTATTAGGGCTTCATGACTTGTGAACTTTAAACAAATATAGATAACTTTATTTCAATATAATTGTTTCCTTTGTAATCCTACATATTTTATTTTATACATTTAAAAACATTATTCTGAGAAGAGGTTTTATCACAGAGGCACAGGCATGAGTGTCACAAAAAAAGTTAAGAACCACTGAAGCAGATGAAGCCTGAGATCGTTTCCAGATGCAAATGCAGTGATCTTTGGATTGATCTTGACATAGCAACCTGCTTACTCTTTTGGATCATGATGGTAACTTCTCCCCTCCCCCCACAGGTAGACCTCTTCCTCTGGGCCCATCAATTATTTTAATCACTACCATACCTTGATTCCTTCCATATAAGATACCTGGTTCATGCCATGCCTATGTCGTTCCTGGCTACCAGAAAGATTCTTATAGTTCCCAAACTCCCTCCCATACCTCCTAACAACAATGATGCCTGAACTTCTGTTATCAGAGTTTCAGTTCTCTAATTTAAGGCTTTGATCTCAGGTAAAATGCAAATGTTTCTTGGAAGGATAATACCTAAAGTCGTTTTCAGACATTTTAAAGATAAGACCAATCAAAAGACCCAGACTAAGTCTGAACATTGGAGACTGGTAGGAGAACAAAACAATGCTGGGTTCCTGAAGGAGAGAGTGCATAGGAAGGGACCTTACAGATCATCGTGTAGGTCCCCCTCATTTTGTAGATGAGGAAATTAAGTCCCAAGGAGGCATGGCTAAGACTTTGTCCAAGGTCATGTAGATGGCAAGTAGTATGCTGGAGATTTAAAATCTAGGTCTTCAGGGTATTGAAGATCAGGAATAGCGCACAGGAAAAGCAGATGGGAGAGCACCAAAGACAAATTTCACATATCACAATTTTGCCAAGTACCAATCTTGGTGGTTCTATCGTCAGAAGGGGTGCTTGAACTAGGGCACACAGGAACACTCCAGAGTCCCAGGGAGGTTCATACATGACTCTCAGATACTACCTTATGGCACCAAAGTTAGAATTGTTTATGCTTAAAAGAAATGGGAATATTTCACAAAGGACACTAAAGTCACTATTATATTGAATGTCTCAAAGACTATTATCAGACAAAATAATAATTGTATAAAAGAAATAATCAAAAAGCATTATTAGACAAAAAATGTAATTTAGACTAGTTCTTTCACTTCTAAGAAATGTTAGAAATGCTTCATATGTGCCTACCCTGATGAAGTCTTATTTGTATAATTGGTATTGTATATTTTTCTTTTTGGATGTTATGGAAAACATAGAACTTTTGGTAAGTCCATATGGATGTCTGACAATCACATTTTTGGTGAGGCCTAAGTTTGATGTCACATGTCCATTTTATCTAGCTGATTAGCACTGTCATAATGACAAGACCACAATTAAGTTTGTTCTGCTCTGCAATCACAGATTGAATGTCATACTCAGGGCAATAACATTGTAATTGTTTACTACTGGTCATAAGGGAAGTGGGATAAAGAATGTGGATGGCTCAGTACCAATACATTGGCACAACAAGGAAGGCTGAATAATTTGTCTGTGGGCTAAGAATGGAACAGCTGTGGCCAGTAGCCCTAGGGAGAATATTAGACTCCCACCTATGCTGGGTCTGCTTTCAGCCAAAATATTTAAAGACAAGGGCAGACTGTCCATTTCCAGTGTTTGGAAACCTGTAGCCATTATACTATATCTGAAGAGCCATTTGATGTTTGGAAGATAGAGAAGGAGACAGGTAGAACTTCACCACAGCGAAGTAGAAATACAGAAATATTGTACTTGTGTTTATCCCTCTCTCTTTGTATCTGTCAGTGTATCCCTTAGGCTCATAGAATGTTAGAGCTGGAAGGCACTTTAGAGATCATCTCATTAACTATCCCCCTCCTCATACCTATTTTAAAGATGAGGAAACTGAGGGTCAGACAAACGAAGTGACGTATTAAAGATTCCCTTGCAGCTAGTTGTCAGTGGTGGTGGTGGAGGGGTGAGGTCTAAAAAGTCCTGGACCTGGAGTTAAGAAGACATGAGTTCAAATTTGACCTTAGATACTTACTAGGTGTGTGACCCTGGGCAAGTCATTTAACATTGGCTTGCCTCATTTTCCTCATCTATAAGATGTGGATAATGGTAGCATGTATCTGTGATGAGGATAAAACGAAATTATATTTGTAAAGCACTAAGTACGGTGCTTGGCGTATATCAGGGGCAGCCGGTACTATTGCTACCTCTATTTGCGAAGATGATGCAAGTCACAACCTTTGTTTGCCTCAGCTTACTCATCTGTAAAATGGGAATGGTAATAGCAACTACCTCATTGTCTTGTAAGGATCAAACGAGATAAAATGCACAGTACGTAAACCTTAAAGTGCTACGTACATACTTGCTAATGATACTATTTTAGTGGTAGATAATTGACATAGCCAGATCTCAGACTCAGATTATTTCCTATAGGGATTCTTCTCTTCCTACCAAAGAGTCCAAGGTAGATGCATATTGAACCATTTCTGAGTGACTTTGTGATGAATTTGTCCCCTCAGGAGACTCAAAGACCACCTCCAAGATTCGTATCTTGTGAGATCACTCCCCAAATACCCCAGGAAAGGGTCTGACTGGGAAGGCTTAGAATTCTGATGGTGAGGTGATGATGTGGGGAGATTGGCATAACTCACTGCAACTGCTAGGAGATACAGTTTACCTAGTGGCACCCTCTTTGTAAATCCAAAACAGTTTCATCTTTGTGAAGATGCTCCTGGAAGTCTCTAGGTGGCAACATAGAATTCTGATGATTCATGTAAAGGATTAGATTATGTTGAAAAGAAAGAAAATGAATGAGTGTCTTGAGGGTACTTTGAAACACATCAGGTGCTGGGAGTAAAAAATGAAAAAGGTCACACATAAGGCCAAACATATGAGTTAGTTAAATACCCCATCGAAGTAAACATCATAATTAAATTCCTAACCCACCAGAGGACTGGAAAACAATGAATTTATTTTTCTTTATAGTCCCAGTTCACAACACATATGAAGATATTTAGCACGTCCTTTTAGTCACATCAGGTACCCCAGTGCAATAATCCATAGATCACACAAAGCAAGAGTGACTTATCTTGTCATCTTTTATCTTCTTTTACTCTCTACAGTCTCCTTCCTTTTCTTAACACCCTCAGCATAACACATGTCCCATTCCTTACTTACCTCCTATACTTTGCTATTAGAATAGAGTACTATGAATTTTATGGATTCAGAGACTAAAGACTAAAGTTTTTGTAGAATGCTTACCACAAGTAAGGAAGGTGTGGGGTATGAGGGATAGAATCATACATTTAATCATAAAACCATAGATTTAGAGGTAGAAGGGATCTTCAAGGTTATCAAGTCCAAATTCCTCATTTTATAGCTGAGGAAAATGATGAGGGTGGTTGTGGAATAGATGAACTGAAGATACTTTTCAGGGAGAACATTCTCTAAGTCTATGAGGCTTAGGGCCATAATAAGTATTATGAAAGACTGAAAAGAAGTGCAAATCACTTTCCATAGACCAAGTTTTAGTCAAAATTGTGAAACGAAATAGACAGAGTTTCATTGTTCTAAGAACTTATCCCATGGACGTTTCGAATCCCCCCTCTCCCACATCCATGCATAATAATTCCCTCATGCTCCTTCTTTTCTCTCCCCCATCAAAATCTGTTTTTATAATAACTCATTTCTACAAATCCCTCTCTACTATCTTATTGTGGGTTGAAGGTCACCTTGGATTTTCAAAAGCTATGTCTGAAGAGCACAATCTCTAGAAGTTTCTACAAAAGTGAAATGATCATGTCTTTCTATTAGAAGACCACTCACCCTGAAAAATGTAGAGGGACCTTTCAACAGCAACAACAAAAAAAATAACTACCACATCTCATGAGATAAATATTATAAAAGGCTTATCAGTACTGTGTGCCTCTCTGCCCTCCCATCAACTTCTTTGATGGTGGTGGCAGTGAATACATTTTTTATAGACAGGAATAATTCTTTCCTGTTCTATGAGTAATTTTTGAATCAGTTGTGCATATCCACAAGCAGTACTTAAAGTCAAAATTAATATTAAATCAAAATATGGGTTAGAGTTAGGAGAAAACCCTGTGTTGCTATAAACAGAAGAAATCTTCTTTAGAGGAGTCATCATAGTAAAGATACTCAGACTGATTTTTCTAGCTATTCCAAAGATGAAAATTCCCACAGGAATAAATAAGACCACAGAAAGTAATTTCATCAAAGGATATACACTAAAGAAACAAAAATGAATAATAGCCCCCCGTATATTTTCATGTTTACAATACTTCTAAGAATAATTTATGTTTATAAATGGTTTATGTCCACTTAAGGGGTATCCTTGATGAAATTATGAGGAAGAACAGGAAGGCTTTCATGGACAGTTTCCTGCAACTGACCATATCTTCATAGGTATTTTGAGAGTGCTTGTAATGCCTTTTCATAGTGTTCCTAAAATCATACAAATCAGACAAATAATTGTACATTTTGCCTATACATAAGGTCAACTGTGTTAACATTCTTGTTGAGGTAGGTGGGTCTGACTTTGCAGGATACTGATTTATCACCTATACATTTTTAGTGCTCAATGCCCATTACAAATGCACTTTTGTATAAGAATCCCCAAGTAAATAAATAATTCTTCCCTTGAATAATCCAGGGATCAATACTTGCTTACCATGATGAGTGGCAGCAAGTGCTGGTATTTCACTTCATCTGCAAGTGTAAGTCTTGTCTAATCAACTCTTAGAACTTCAAGAAATATAAGAATGTTGTTGCTAAGAGTAGTTTGCCACAGGGATTGATTGTGGTAGTGATACCTGCAGCAGCATAAAATGCTGAAAGCGTGCTTGAGGCCTAGCTGAGATATTCATATAGCCATTGCTCAACCAATGCCAAATCTGGAGCAGAAGTTAGCCTTCTCAGCCATGAAGTATCCCAAAGATACCAAGTAGGCCCTATGCTACCACTGTCAGTTCTATAGAATGGGTAAGAGAGGAAGAAAAAAAGGAGAAAGGAAAGGGAAGTGAAGAGGGAACAGAAAAAAATGAAACACATATGATGGACAGTAGTAGCCAGTCATCATAGATTTCTCCACAGATGCCATTCAACAATAGGGACTTGGGGTTCAGTTCCCTTCAGGAATTACCACTGAGCCAGTTATGACCAATTAAATTTTAGTTTAACATGAAAAATTGCTTCTTGTTTTTCTATAACTGAGGATATGATAATCTGAATAAGTTTCAAAACTCAGCATAGTCAAGTTTCTGACCTTTCAAGGTCAGTTGAATCTCATGTTTTTAGGAGTCCTACCTTGGACACCCCACTGCACCCTATGAGTGCATTCCCTCAGAGATTGCCTTCTATCTGCTCTCTCTCTTGCTTTCTCTCTCTCTCACTACATATATATATATATATATATATATATATATATATATATATATATATATATATATATATATATATATGTAATATATATATACATATATATGCATATGTGATCTGGATTTGAATTCTAGTTTTATTCATTATTATGTGTTTGATGAAAAATAGATAGCAATATAATCTTGATCTCATCTCGCTGCTAGAGTTTGAGGTGAGCAAAGTTAAAGTTTGAGAGGCAATATCCAGTAGAATGCTAGATTTGAAGTACAACACTAGAATAAAATGCTACTGAAAATTTCCTAAATAGAGGAGAACACTGTATTCAAATTGGACTCTTTCTAGCTATGTAACCCCCAAGAAAATCATGTAAGCACTCATTTGCCTCATTGGTTAAATGAGGAGGTTGTACTTAACAGCTTCTGAGATCTTTTCCACCTTTTAAATCCATGAATTTATGACCTATAGTTTTATGAATGGGGTAACAGCTGTGTACCCCAGGCTCTAGGGGCACACAGCTGTTCACAGATGCCTCAGACCTATTTAGAGAGGATCAAGATGATAGCTGAACAATTAAAGAACCATGGCAGGAAGTAAGCCTGGGTGTGAAGAAGAAATAAAACATCTCTGTAGGACAGATTGAAAGGAGCAGCATCACAGGTTAAAAAAATTACATCTGGCCTGATCTATCCTGAAGTCCAGTGATAAATCTGCCTTAGGTAGACCAACATCCTAAGCATATGGCCTCTTCTACTCTGGGAAAATACATATAGTGTCTCTTCCTGTATTTGATAATGGTCTGAATGCTTGTGTAAAGGTCAGTACTTCATGTGACTGCTTACCAAGGACTGTATTTCCTCCATATCTGACACTCATTGCCAGATAAAATTAGGTTTATGTTTATTTAACCTTTGATATCTTTTCTTTTGATCCTCTGAATATGAGGTTTGGATGCCCCAGTGAAAATTTCCCCATTGGAAAAGAACATAGCCTTTAAAACTGAACCATCTCAACAAGATATACATAAATGAAATTGATAAACAATGAACAACAAATGATTTAATTAAGAGGAGATTAATTTGGACTTTGCAAATTTTGGATAAGTGATAATTTGAATAGAGAAGCATATTCATAATCCAAATGAGATTGTAGCAGAATGTTAATTCAAAGGAAATTAACTGTTTAAGCATTTAGTTCATAGTTACAGACAAATCAGTGCTTCACTCATTAGAAATTGTCTTCATGCATTAATATAGGTCTGGCAGAGTATGTAACTGACAGTGTTTGTTGGCTATTACTTTATGGTAACATGAGGACTTGAAAATGATGAAACCAAATTACTTAGTCTGGAAAATTCATGCAATCCTTGGTACAATCTTTTTTCTCCTCCTTCCACATCTTGCCTCCAGTTAATCCAAATTAGTGGGATCCTGTGATAGGTTTATTTATTAGGGGAATTCTTAATCCTTAATTGAAAGTCATTGACACTTTCATAATGGCTATTCTGACGAGTGAATCACTCAATCTCTGTTTACAAAAATATTATTAACCTTATTAGTTTGTTTTCCAAGTGTTACTTTTCTGGGCATTCAGAAATTAGCCTATAAGTTATTTATCATAGAGTTATTCATTTGCAATAACTCTACTATATATTTCATTCCTGCCATATGCTGTAAATGATTGTGACAATATTATTTTGTTGGTAGTACTTACAAAGTAACTTCTGATTTTAGGGGTAATTGAGCTATATAAATTCAATGTGGACTGAAACTTAAAACAAATTTGTTCTTCTAGTTGTAAGTTGTAAAGTGCCAAATGTGAAATACAGTATTTCAGTACATACCATAAAACCTGCCTTACAATGGAGTAGTGGTTTATTGAATCAACACTCAAAATCCATTATTATGAAAGAGAGGTTTGCCTATAAGCTACAATACTGATGTTTCGTCTCTCTGGTTATAGTAGGTTGCAATCCCTAAAATGGGAAACGTTTTAAAATAAGTTAATTTTTTTACTTATCTAGTCTTACTCACACAGTAAAATTTGAAGAATGAAAAACAATTGAAATACATCATAAGTGCCCTAACCTAATATTCCTCCCTCCTCTTGGTTTTTCTCTCCCTTCACACACATTTGTAATTTGAGGCAAGTAGCAGTGCTGCTCTGGGTCATAATTTCCTTATCTATAGAAGGGAGGTATTGACAGGTTTTGGCTTAAGTTTTACTTCAGTGAATTAATCAAGTATTTATCCAATGTCTACTATAGTATCCCCTGTGCTGGGCAGAAAAAGAAATCACAAAAAACCATCTTTGTTCTCAAGGAGCTTACATTCTTGAGGGAAAGATAGCTTGAAGAAAAAATAATTCTATACACAATAAATAAAATGTAATGAGAGGAGATAGGAAGAGAAGTGCTCACTGGTGAGATCAGGAAAAGATTTACCTTGGAAGGAGTTAGTTGAGTTGAGATTTGACAGAAATTAGTGAATATAAAAAGTGGGGGTGAGAGCACAATGAATTCCAGGCATGAAGGGCAGTCAATGAGAAAGCACAGAGATGGAAAATGGATTGTCACATGTGAGGAACTACAAGAAGGCCAGTTTGGCTAATATATGAGTGATGGGAAGTATATGTATGTATATATGTATGTATATATGTATATACATATATATGTATATATATATACATAAGCAAAGTTTGCATATATATGTGTATATATATACATAAGCTAAGTTTGCATTTGTTCCTAGAGGTAATAGGAAACCATTGAAGCTTATTGAAAATGGGAGTTACGTGGCCTGATCACTGCTTTAGGAGTATTACCTTGTCAGCTGTATGGAAGATGGATTGCAAAAGGGAGAGATTTGAGACAGGGAGATCTATTAGGTTATTGAAAGTCTTGGTGAGAGGTAAGAGGACCTCAACTATGCCTTGGTTCTAACCTCAATGGTGCTATAATTAACTCAGTACTGCACTCATCTCATTGCCAAGCAAGACAAATTAAACCTCTCCCTATCTCTGACTTTCTTCCCCAAATGATGTTTCCTGTTATCTCAATGTATGTTATGAAATGCTCAAAACAAAATTACTTAAATTCATTTCTATTTTAAAAAAACACATACCTCATAGAACTTCTCTGGAGATGGGGGGTTGTTTCATTACAACATTAATTGAATAATGATACATATCAAACCTTTTAGAAGCTTCAGGTATCAAACAACACAGGATAAAGAAATTCAGATGTCCTAGAATATCATATTTAGACCTGTTTTTAGTAACAATAGTCTTCTTTCCTGGTACCTGTTTTCTCCTGCCTATCTACTTTTCTAGACTCTATACGTATCTTGAATAGTCCATACCTGGAAACCTTCAAGATAGAAACTTCCATCCTCCAATGAATTGGCATCTCATGATACAAGGACACTCTCAAAGTCTTTCTCAAGATCTTTGGATTTGACTGTGTGACATGGGAGACACTGGCACAGGACCACTCAACATGGCTCGCCCACATCAGAAAAGGTGCTGTGCTCTATGAACAAAGCAGAATTGAGACAGCACAAAGGAAATATAGGATGTGCATATTTGGAGTAACCACCCCAAATATTCATATGGATTACCTGTGCCCAACCTGTAGTAGAGCATTCTGAGCTCGTACTGGTCTAATCATCCATAGTCAGGCACACTGAAACTTCACTTTATCATGGTGATGTCGTTTTAGTCCTCTTCGAGAATGAAAGACAACATCCATCTCCCTAATAGTGACATCAGTGACATCAGAAGTGGGAAACCAGTCAAATATTCTTGAGCAAAAAATTATCCCTTTCTATGAAATAACTGACCCTTCTCAGGTTCCTTGAGTTGGCCTGCTGCATTAATTAAAAATGGTCCCTTTAATATCACCCAGAGGGCTTGCAAAAATTTGAGTTAAGGTCATACAAAATTCTCTCCTGTCATGGATTTGAGACTGCCTATATCTGACAGTATGCCTAGCTATACTCATTATCTACCCTTTCTTACCTAGTTTTCAAGTGCTCAGTTCTGACCCCAGTTGATGGGGTCAGCTGGACACTCCTGTTTGTATCTGTGGTAGACTCAGCTTATTAGGTGGGTATTGCCCAAGTATATCTTCCCTTGTTGCCCCTGCCTCCCCATCTCTGTTAAACCATTTGCTCTGCTCTTAAATGAAGCAAATCAAAGGCCCTACAGCCTTCAGCACTGACAGGTCTGGTTCTTCTGCAGAGGCACTTGATATGCCAGCAATTGACCCAATAGTAGCATGTTTAAGCAGAAGGAAAACTGAGAAGGATTTGTGTAACCAAACAACTTACAAAGTAGGAGAAAATTGCATGCCTTGAGACATAGAATTTAGGTGTTTTATATAGTCATCTCTCTTGTGAGGATGGCTATTAGTGAAAGCTTTCAGGAGGCTGAAATGGCTAAACATCAATAGAGTGTACCACCAAAACCTAATCTGATGTTTGTGAAGACTTAAAGGTCATCTCACTGTGTTTCCTTTGAGATTTTCTAATTAAATGTAAATTGAAAAATATCCCCTCATTGATGTACAAAGGACCAGTCTACAAGCAAATTGGAATCAATGACTGCTTTAGATTTGAGAACTATTGGTCAAGGAGCAAATGAGCAATTTAAAATGTCAACATTTCCCATCTCAAGTTACCTATATCCCATGGACCTGCACCATGTGAGTCAAGTTAATGAGTCATCAGAATTTTGTGCAAGTCATTGTCACCTGACTCAGATCTGTTATTCTTAAGGTGTTTTCAGTTAATTTTAAATCTAAATTTTACCTTTTAGTTTTTATTGCAAATTTTTTATAATTGAACTTATTTATAAATCAGCCATTTCATTTTTAAAAGTGTACTTAAAAGTGCAATGCTTGTCCTGAAAATGGATTTATAAACTATTTGTGACTCTGAGATTTAAATAAACAAGAAAACTCACTTATTTTGTTGAATCAATATACTTTGACACCACTGCAGTCTAAATAAAACCCTTTATTCATAGTATCAGCACATTAGAAAAAAGTGGGAAAAAATATTCCACAAGAATGGGTAGGATGAGTAGATTGCAATTGATCTCACATGTAATTCCTTTCTCTTATAGTTTATCATTTCTTAACAGAAAGAGGGTAGATTCTGCCCTTAGTTATATGGAACAAATATTGCCCATTTTATTTGACCTGAATTCTCCTTTCCTTAAGTGTTATTTTCGTTCAAATTATTTTGTGTATAAAATTATGTGGTCAAACAGGAGAAAGATTCAACATCATTAACTTGGGTGTCACTGAATTTAAATAGAAGGGAATCTGAGAATTTAACTCAGGTGATGATTATATGTACTGAAGTAGGCAAGAATTTCTAAGAAATTAATTCATTCTATTCACTGGAAGGTCAAATCCTAAAATTTGAAGCTTAAATACTTTCACCACATGAGAAGATGGGACACCTTGGAATAGGCCCTGGTATTGGGAAAAATTGAAGGTAAAAAGAAAAGTGGACAACAGAGGATGCAGTGGAGAGGTAACATCATGGAAACAATGAATATGAACTTGGACAGACTTTGAGAAAGAGTGGAGAATAGAAGGGTCCAATCTGCTATGAATTATAGGGTCATGAAGGGTCAGACCCAACCTAATGACCAAACAGCATGAAGAATTACAACAAAATCCCTTGGTTTTCCTCTGTTTTTTATGAATCAGTCCTTACATATTTCTGAATTTTTCATATTCACCCTTTTCTTGAAATTGTTGTATTATATATTGACAGATGCTAGGTGATAGATGAGAGAGCATTTATTAAATAATTACCATATGTTTATATATACATCTATACATGTGTGTATGCACACACACACATATATCTGGGATATAATACTGGAAAGCAAGATAGTCTGTGCTTTCAAGGAACTTACTTGCTAATGGTGAAGACAATACATAAAGGAGTTCAGGAAAAGGAGGTTGAAGGTGGGATTATAGATGTTGAAGCATTGTGTAGAAAAAGAGGGTCCTTTCAAGATGAAGATCACCTTTGAAAGCTAGGCGTTATGGGAGACAGGGAAAGGGGAAGACAGGAATTCAATGATGGAATATAGGGTTTTGGTGGAAGGGAGATCATGTCAATTTATATGGCATTTTATTCATTCATGTGTAAGTTGTTTACCATATTAATTTGTTTCTACCTTTTTTCTATTATAAATAAATTGGAAAGTAATATTTTGGTAAAGGCAAAATCATTCTCTTTTGCATTGTTCTCGTTTATATGTAAGCCAACTGAATTATTCAGTAATAGGATATGAATTTATTTTCTCACATAACTTCCAATTGTCATCCAGAATATCTGCATCAAGTCTTAGTTTGACCAATAGTATACAGTGCCTGCCTTCCCACAGTCCATACAACTTCCTCTATTTCCACTTTTTAGTCCCTTTCTCAATTTGCTTGATATTAGGTGATATTCCAGAAATTTTAAAATTTGTATTTCTCTTCTTAGCGATTTGTAGCACTTTTTTATATGATTTTTTGATCCCTTTAATTTCTTCTTTTGCAAACTGTTTCTTTATATCTTTTGACCTCTTATCTGTTGGAGAATGGCTCTAATATGTATTTTTGTCAACTTCCTACCAATATAAGATGTCAGACTTTTATCACAGTTGTTTGATACAAAATTTTCCTCAATATGATATTTTTCTTCTTTTCTAGCTGCATTGATATTGTTCATGTGAAAGGTTTGATTTTATATAATTGAAAATACCTATTTTTATAATCTCAATCCCTACTTGAGTATTGTGTTCCTTTCCCAAAATAGTTGTGAAAGATAGGCCATTCCAGTTTCCTTTTATCAAAATTTATGACGTTTTGTGCTTATAAATTTGCTTTTTTGTGACTTTGGAAATTGGGACTCATTGTAGTATAAGGTATAAATATATTTTCTGTGAAAATATTTTCCAGTTTTCCTAGCAGTTTTTGTTAGGTTCTTTCTCCAAGTACTTTGTATTCATGAATCTATAAAATACTCACTATGCATATGTTTACTCCTACTTCTTACTCATCTTGTATATTCTTATCACTTTTCTATTTTTGTATTATACTAAATAGTTTATAATTTGAATAATTTAATTTGAAATTTGATCATCCTAAGACTTTTGTTCTACTCTCCATCCCTGTATGTTTTTTCTTAAAATCTTTGGCATTAGAACCTTTAACTGAATGTGGTAATTACTTTGTTAACATTTATAAAGTGACATCTTGATGGTTTGACATAGTTTCAAATTTATAAATTAGTGTAGATATTATTGTAACATATATTAGGTTAGCAAAGCCTAATATGAGCATTGAACAGCTCACAAATTTCCTAGATTTTCCTTTCTGTCTGGTACAATGGAAGGAGTATCAACTCTGGAATCTAAGAATCTGGGATAAAATGGTTGCTCTCATGATCATCATATGTATGATCTTGGGTAAACTACTTCTCCTTCCTTAGACTCAGTTTAACCATCTGGTAAAAAAGGTTGGACATATATAGTCTGTGAAGTTCCTTCTGCCTCTAGATCCTATGATATAATGAGATACAATCTATAAAGGTATATGTAGTTATATAAGCTCTATGTGTTTTGCTATGTCAATGCCAACATTTTAAATGTAATTAGGTGGCAAAGCAGATAGTGTGCCACGCCTGGAATAAGGAAGACTCCTATTTCTGATTTAAATCCATCCTCAGATACTTTCCAGCTTTATGACCTTGGACAAGGCACTTAACCTTGTTTGCCTCAGATTTCTCATTTGCAAAATGAGCTGGCTAAGGAAATGGCAAACTACTCCAACATCTTTGCCAAGAAAACCCGAAATGGGGTCACAAAGAGTCAGAACTCAAAAACAACTCAACAACAAATGCTCCATTTGTATTGATACGGTAATGTAACATTTTTATGCATTATGTTGTTCCTGAAATGAATTTTATTTTAATCTCTTCTTCCTGATTTTGTTCACAATTTACAGAAATGATGGTAATTTTTGGGGTTTTTCATTCTCCTACTTTGTTGAAGCTAATTAGTTTCTGTTAGAAGTGAGCCCATCTAACAAGCCCACAACTGAGAAATATGCTCACCTTAAACAAAGAATAATACTTGTAGTGAAATCAGGAAAGTTTTTTTAAATCTTTACATCCATTCCCCCTGAACAGATGGGCAGCCTTCCCCAGTAAGGTTATAGGAAGACAGCAACATGTTCAGAAAAATGGAGCTTCTTATACTGTTTTCTGAACTTTGGATCTCCCAAGACACCATCACCTGGTCATGTGACTTTATGATCTCCTCTCTGATAGGCTTTTCCTCACACACCTCATAGAGGCTGTCCATTAGTTTCTGACCTCTAACCTGACCATGCTAGATTGATTACAGGTCACAACCATTATCAGCCTGAACTGTGAAACTTCCTTGTTTCCCACATTTCTTATGTCAATTAGCTTCTTCATGAATATGTTAGAGTTTTTAAGTATATTGTCATGCCTAAAAACAGGAATTATGTCGCCTACTTTTTTGCCTACATTTATTACATTAATTTCATTCTCATTGTTGTAACTAAACAATTTTAGTACTATAAAATAGTAATGTGAAAGTTTGAAAAATTTCTTAACTTGTGTATTTGAACAATAAACAAACTGTTTCTCCATGACAGATAATGTTAGCTCTTGGTTTTAGATAAAGACCTTTGGTTGTGTGGTTTGTCCTTCATTCTTTAAAAGAACCATGACATCAGGAAGATGATGCCATACTTGCAAGTGAATTGGATTTGAGCAAGGAAGGGCTGTACAGTCACCAGCCTCACTTTCTCCTCCAGAACCATCTGGGTTCAATGGCCAGATATAGATCAGGAAAGCCAGAGATTGCCCAGAAAAGACCTTTAGTGATATTTAAGGAATTCTAGTTTATCCTGTTTAAGGTACCTGATGTAAATGCTATATTTTGTTATGAACCTTTTCTGCATATTTGGTACATGGAAATTTTTTTCACTTTGTGATGATATAATTCGTTTGCTATTTTCCTAATTTTGGACCATTACTGCATCCCTGATAGAAGTTCAACTTAGTCAAAATTAAAATTGGGGGGGGGGGAATATTGTTATAGTCATTTTGTTAATAATATTATTTAAAGGAATTTAGTAGAGTGAATTCTTTTCTATACAATCATTTTTATAGCTTAGGGATTAATTTCTCTTTAAATGATGCATAACATTTACCAGAAATTCCCTCTAGATATTTTTACCCTTTGTAGTTCACTTATAATATCTAAACTTTTTTTCTGATATTGAGATATTTAGATTCTTTGTCTCCTATTTTATTCACATGTAATATTTCACATTTTATAGATACTGATCTGCTTTCTTTAAATTCTCAGTTTTATTGACAAGTAATTGGTTATAGTAGTTTCTGATTTTTTTTGTATTCTTTTGCAAATTCACCTGGGTCATTTCTGACATTTTTCCTCCTTTAAAGTAATCTAAATAATCATTTATGGATTTTATTAGTCTTTTAAAAAGTTAAGCTTTTAAGAAAGTCTGTTTTCTCATCTTTTTATTTGATCTATTATTCTCAGTAGGTATCATGTCTCCTCAATTTCTTAGCCATACTCCTTGAGATATCTGAATATACTAGTTGTCTCCATTTCCTTTCCTCTCACCATCTTCCAAACCCTTTGCTATCTGGTTTTTGGCTTCATCATTTAACTAAAACTGTTCTCTCTAGTGTTATCAATTATCTTTTAATTGACAAGCATAATTCTCTTTCCTCAAACTTCATCCTTTTTGATTGTGCAACATTTTCCACTGTCAATCAATTTATCCTCCCGGATACTCTCTGTGTGTCTTTGTTTTTGTGATACTGCTTTCTTCTGGTCCTCTTCCTACTCATTTGACTATTCTTTCTCAATTTCTTTTGCTGGTTCATTATCTATGTCATTCCCACTTACTATTTTTTGTCCTCTAGGATTCTGTTCTGAGCCCTTTTGTCTTTTTTTCCCTTTTATGCTATCTTACTTGGTGATTCCATCACCTGCAATGGGTTCAATTATCTTCCTTATGCAGGTGATCTATCTACTTATCCCTTGTCTATGTTATGCACTCTGCTCCCCCAACATCAATTTCTGGATGCATCCTCTAAATGTATCAACATGGTCAAAACAGAATTTATTATCTTTACCCCCACCCTCACCACTCTTCCAAATGTCCATATAATATCAAGGGTGCTACCCTTCTTCAAAATACCCAGACTTACAACCTCTTGTCATCCTCAGTCTTCAGTGAGAATCATCCTATGAGTCCAATCTGTTGTTAAGTCTTTTTGTTTCTACTCCATAACATCTCATATATGTCCCCTTGTCTCTGCTCACATAGCCACAGTCAATCAGGTCCTCATTTCTTGAATTGCGGTAGACTTTGAATTAGTCTTCCTAGTTCACATGCTTCCCCACACCAGTTTCACTTTGGCAGCCAGTCACTTCCTAACGCATAGAACTATAGATCTAACTCTGTCAATGGTCCTTGGCTCCCTAACTAATAAACTCCAGTAATTCTGTATTACTTACAGTATGAAATATAAAATCCTTTACCTGTCATTTAAAGATCTTTAAAATCTGATCTTGTCTATCTTTCTAATCTTCTTGTCCACTATGTCCTCCTTGTATTCTCTCACATGATACTCTTATCTCCTTTCTCCATGCTTTTGCCCTGCCTGTCACCTGTGCCTCAAATGTTCTGTTTCTTCTCCTCTGCTTCTCGGTTTCCAGGACTTCCCTCAATTCTTAACTGAAATCTCACTTTTTGCAGTAGAAAGATTACCTTCAATCTAGTCTTTATATGATTTGATTTTTACATAGTAGTTTAGATGCTTTCTTCCCCATTAGAATATGAGCCTTTTTTATGGTGAGTTTTTGCCTTTTCTTTGAATCTCCAGGGATTAGCACATGACCTGGCAGATAATAAAGTCTTTTGACTGCTAATAATAGTTTCCATAAAATGTATTCTCTAGTATTTTCAATCAAAAATCACCAAAGGTCTTGCAAATCTTATTTTTCCATTGGTCCTTTGAGTTAAAGAATATTATTCCTGTCTTTCTGTTAGACTTATTAATGCCATATAGAGGTGGGATACTTAACCTGGGATTTGGAGTGTGTGTGTGTGTGTGTGTGTGTGTGTGTTCTGAGAATTTTGATGAAAGAAAAAATTTTTGTCTCAATGTAATTAGTTTTCTCTGTAATACCATGTATTTTATATATTTAAAAATATTGTTATAAGAAAGTTTACATAGATTTAACAAAATTATTAAATGGGTATATAATACAAAAAAGATTAAGAACCCCTCATATACAGGAATATTAAGGTCACTTTAAATTATTATTTTGCTCTCTAGGTTTTCTTGCAATTAAACTAGCTTTTTAGTGAAGATGTATTTAATAGTGGCATTTTTGTTATTTATGATACTGTATCAGTAAGCACCCCAACATGCATGGGGGGGCTGCTATCACAGATTTTTTGACCTACTTTTCAAAAGGAAAGGCAGCAGAAAGGGAAGCACCAACCTCTGGGTTTTCAAGCTGGGGGGCTGCTTAGAGGCTCCCTAGAGTCTCATCTGGCACACAAACTTTCTTGTAAAAGTAAACTCCAAAGCAAAACTTCCCCTCAGAGTATATATACTCTTTTCAGAGCCAGAGGGCATGACCCCTCAAGACCCAGTGTCTCAGAAAATTAACAAAAGGCGTGGACCTTCCTACAAATCTTCCCTAATCAAACCCCACATAATGGGCAGGCCCATTAATGGGTGGGGAAGATCTTCCCATTAAGAAGCAAAATTGTTTTAACAATAAGCAAAAAGACATTATCAATACGTTCACTTTCAAGATCTTTCACCACTGTTTCATGGGCAACTTGTAACTGAATAGTCATTAACATTTCCTAAGTAAATACAACATAGTTCCCACAAAATAAACGCATCTGGGACTTCATATTTGCAAAATACATAATATAACTCAACATACTCCACCCCAGGTCACAATCAATTCAAAACAAAATGTCTAAATAAAGTCCTCTTGGGGGTATGTCCTTCTCCCCACACTGCTGTGGCAGGCACTCTCAGATGTTATGAGCTAAGTCCCAGCATTAACAATGCTCCAGCCCCTGCTTCAAAATCCAGAGGGGCCGCTGTGCAACAAAGCCATGGGGGGCGGGGAGGAGGCAGAGTGAAGATAGTGGAGTAACAGCACAGACTTTCTGGAGCACTCCCCTCAAGCCCGGTCAAATGCCTGTGAAAAAATGACTCTAAACAAATTATGGAGCTGCAGAACCCACAGAATGGTGGAGAGAAACAAATCTCTGGTCCAAAACATCCTGGAAGGTCATGGGGAAGTGTTTCTTAGGCCATGCAGGGGAGTAGAGCACAGTCCAATGTGAGCCATGCTGGAAAAGACTAGATCTGAGCAGACTTAGAGGGCCTGAATCTTTAGCACCTGTGGTGGTTTCTGGACATCATAACCACAAAACACTGATGACAAATTGGAAGGTCAGTAGAAAAAAACCTGTGGGACCTGTGTGACAGAGTAGAGGGAGCAGGCCCCAGCCCCAGGGCATCAGAGGGGGTTGGGTGTAGAAGAACCCAGGTCAGCCATAGCAGCAACAGGGGCAGAAACAGGTACTGTTTCTGGAGCTCTAGGCCCATAGATTATGGGAGGATCTAGCAGCTGACAGTAGACTCCCATCCCCACTGGAAGCAGAGAACTACCTAGACAAAGAACTCAAAAGTCAAGTAAATAGCTGGGGAAATGAGCAAAAACCAAGAAAAAAATCAGACTACAGAATCTTACTTTGATAACAAGGAAGATCAAAACATGCAAACACAAGGCAACAAAGTCAAAGCTTCTCCATTTGAAGCCTCCAAGAAAAGTATGAATTGGTCTCAGGTCACGGAAGAGGATTTTGAAAATCAGGTAAGAGAATTACAGCAAAAATTGGGAAGAGAAATGAGAGTGATGCAAGAATATCATGAAAAATGAGTCAATTGCTTGCTAAAGAAGACCTCAAAAATGATGAAGAAAATAATACTTTAGAAAATAGACCAACCTAAACGACTAAAGAAATCCAAAAAGTCAATAAGGAGAAAAATGCCTTAAAAAACAGAATTGGCCAGATGGAAAAGGACATCCAAAAGGTCACTGAAAAAAAATAATTCTTTAAAGATTGGAATGGAGAAGATGGAAGCTCATGACTTTATGAAAAATCAAGAAATTATAAAGCAAAGCCAAAGGTATCAAAAAAGAGCAGATAATGTGAAATATCTCATTCAAAAAATGATTGACCTGGAAAATAGATCCAGGAGAGATAATGTAAAAATTATGGGACTATCTGAAAAACATGATCACATAAAGAGCCTAGACATCATCTTTCAAGAAATTATTTACCAGGATAAATATGAGTATAATTTAAACACAATACATTGCGGTGACATTGAAAAACTTATCTTGGGAAGTACTGTTCGTATAATTAGCTGCTGCATCACCATGAGAACATTGACCAATGTAGCAAAGTGCTATTTCACTACATACCTCTCTGTGTGTCTGGTTATTCTCTGAGTTGCTTTCTTCTCCATATTTATTAACTTCTATGACTATCAATGGAAATTACCTATAGATATCCAATAGTAAGATATTCATATTGTTATAGGTCAAAAGTGAAGAAACACTAATTTTGAATTATAGAAATAACTTAAAGGGTTATTTCCAAAGAAGCACCCATTTAATTAAATATATATTATCTTTAGTTTCTGGTAAGCACTGGTTAAATGTTCATTTAATTTAAATATTGAGTATAAGGTTGTATTTACTTAAGAAACCCAATAGAAACTAAACAAAATGATATACTAACTGGTTAGAGATTTAATTCTAAATATTTTATTTTAATTTGCAATGAAGATAGGCATATTTGTGTAGACTTGTATCTATATATCTCCAAATGTTATTCAAGCATAGTATTTTCATTCATCTAGTTTTTTAAGACCTGGGAATGGTTTTCAAACAATATAAAATGAAGTCATTGTCTTCTTATGATGTTATGAAACAACTCCTTGTCTTAGACATAGAAGTTACATAGCAAACTATGAACAAAATTACATAGCATCTAAAAATATGAATTTAAAATTTGTGGTTCACAACTTTAGATGCTCCTCCACATCACTCTAGCATTAACCTAATAAATAGTTGCATAGGAAAATAACAGTTTTATATTTTCTAATTTCTAGTTAATGCTTCTTTTCTTGGTAATTTGATAAAAGTGAGTTGCCCTCTATATGGTAGTGGATTAGTTGTGTATAGTTGAATATTTTAAAGAAAATAAATATTTAATTGCAGGGTTTTGTTATTTGATGTTTCTGTGGATGAATCATGTGATCAAAGAAATCTCTTTTGATCCTAACCACTGTTCTAAGAAAACATACCTGATGTTTACAGATGTTGTTGTTCAGTCATTTCAGGGGTGTTTGACTCTTTATGACTCCATTTTGGGGATTTTCTTGACAAAGATACTGGCCAGATTTGCCATTTGCTTCTTCAAGTGTTTATAGATGGCTAAACCCATTGCTACACTTTTTAATACTTACAGAATTGTTTGGTTTTTAGTTTCAAAGATGTACATTGGGAAGGACATGCATATTGTTCAATTCCTAAATCAGTATATTTTATAAATAAAGACTTTAAACTGTGAAAAAAAATTTCAAGGAAAACTGCCCTGATATTCTAGAACCAGAGGGTAAAATAGATATTGAAAGAATCCATTGATCACCTCCTGAAAGACATCCTAGGAAAACTCCTAGGAATATTGTGGCCAAATTTCAGAGCTCCCAAGACAAGGAGAAAATATTGCAAGCAGTCAGAAGGAAACATTTTGAGTATTATGGAAATACAGTCAGGATAACACAGGATCTGGCAGCTTCTACATTAAAGGATCAAAGGGCTTGGAATATGATATTCCAGAAGTTAAAGGAACTAGGATTAAAACCTACCCAGCAAAAGCAAGTATAATATTTCAGAGGAAAAATTTGTCATTCAATGATATAGAGGACTTTCAAGCATTCTTGATGAAAAGACCAGATCTGAAAAGAAAATTTGATTTTCAAACACAAGAATCAAGAGAAGCATGAAAAGGTAAACGGTAAAGAGAAATCATAAAGGGCTTTCTAAAGTTGAACTGTTTACATTCCTACATGGAATGACAATATTTGTAACTCTTCAGACTTTTCTCAATATTTGGGTAGTTGGAAGGATTACACACACACACACACACAGACGCACACACACACACACACATGTAATATATATATATATATATACATACATATACACATACATACACACACATAGAACACAAGGTGAGTTGGTTAAGAAAGGATGATATCTAAAAAAATAGAAATTAAAGGGTGAGAGGGGAATATATTGGGAAGAGAAAGGGAGAAATTAAATGGGACAAATTATTTCTCATAAAAAAGATAAGAATAAGCTTATTCAATGGAGGAGAAAAGGGAGAAAGTGAGAGAGAAAAAGTGAAGCTTACTGTGTTCACATTTGGTTTAAGGAGGGAATAACATGCTCACTCAATTTGGTATGAGAATCTATATTTCACTACAGTAAAGTAGGGGAGAAGGGGACAATTGGGGTGAGGGGGATGATAGAAGGGAAGGCAAATGGGAGAAGGGGGTAATTAGAAGTAAACACTTATGGGGAGGGACAAGGTCAAAAGAAAGAATAGAATAAATGGGGGGCAGGACAGGAGGGAGGGAAATATAGTTAGTCTTATACAACATGCCTATTATGCAAGTCTTTTACAAAACTACATATATATATATATATATATATATATATATATATATATGTATATGTATATATAGCCTATATTGAATTACTTCCCTATTCTGGGGAGGTGATGGATGGGGAGGGAGGAAGTGAGAGAAGTTGGTGTTCAAAGTATTAGGAAAGAATGTTGAGAAATATTTTTGCATACAACTTGGAAATAAGAAACAGATAATGGGGTATAGAAATCTATCTTGGCCTATAAGAAAATAGAGGGGAGAGGGTTAAGAGAAGGGAGGAGTGTGATAGAAGAGAGGGCAGATTGGGGGAAGTGATAATCAGAGTGCACACTGTCTTGGGGTGGGCAGAGGGGAGTGATGGGGAGAAAATTTGGAAATAAAAATTTTGTGGAAATGAATGTTGAAAACTAAAAATAAATAAATTTTGAAAAGAAATACAATGGATGGAAATCAAATTTAAAAAAAATGAAACCATCAGAGGATCATTCTTGGGGGTATATGGCACTTCCCCTCACCCATCATAGACAACTCTACCCCTTGCATCCCAAATTGTCCCTGAAGAACACCGAAAAAAACACACTCAATGCCTTGCTGTGCAGTGCCCATCTTGTGGTCAGCACTCAGGGTGTTCTCCACATCTGTTGGGTGGTTTGGCATACAGTTTTCCACTCCTGTTCCAAAGTTTTGCATATAATAATGTACTCTCAGGTCTTTCACTCCCCCCTTCCCACTTGAGCACAGGCTCTGGTCATCACCACCTCCTAGGGCTCCACTGAAGCATAGCTACTATAACTGGGAAATAACAGACAATTATCCCAGTCCCACAAAACCCCATACTTTCCTTTTAATTTATGCAGATTCTATCCTTGTCACCCTTATTTATCAATAAACACCCCAGCATACACGAGGCGGGGCTGCTATCACAGGTTCTTTGATCTGCTTTTCAAATGGAAAGGCAGCAGAAAGGGAAGCACCAACATCTGGGTTTTCAAAGCTGGGGGCCTGCTTAGTGACTTCCCAGAGTCTCATCTGGCACATAGACCTTCTTCCAAAACTAAACCCCAAAGCAAAACCTTCCCTCAGAGTATATACATTTTTTTCAGAGTCAAAGAACTTGATGCCTCATGATTCATTGCCTCATTAGAAAATTAACAAAAGGTGTGGGCCTTCCTACAAATCTTCCTTAATCAAACTCCCCTTAATAGGCAGGCTCATTATTGAGTGGGGAAGATCCTCCCATTAAGAAGCAAAATTATATTAACAATAAGCAAAAAGACATTATCAGTACAGATGCTTTTAGGCATCACATATTTTCCTGTTTGTTTCTGAACATCGTAACTTCATACTATTGATTTATCTGAAATCACGAGTGTACCAACTTTTTCTTTGAATCATGCAAAGAGCAATACATTTTGGTCAAACCTCTAATTTTAACTTTGTATTTTTATTATGTATTTTGATTATGTTTCTTGTATGTTACAAATCACTGGATTTCCTTTTCTAATCCATTATGACATTTTCTTCTTTTTTCTTGGTGAGTTTAATCCATTCACATTTAAGTTCATGGGTTTTTTCTGTATTTTTTTTTCTTTTTGAACTTTTTTGAACCTTTTTTTTCTCCTTTGAACTCACATTACTTTTCTGTGATTTGTTTTGCTTTCAATAATGACTCTGAGGTAAAGTGACAAAGCAGCTATAGAGCTGCCATCAGAGAAAGGATGACCTGGATTTAAATGCTTCTTCTGACACATTGATTTGGTACTAGATAAATCAATTAGTTTTCAGTAATACAGGCAAGTCTTTGAGATTGTGTGAGTGTAATGTTAATTAGCTCTTCCCTTCCCATTAATAGACCTCAAGTACCTTTTGTTAATTTTCTAATGAGGCACTGGTTCTCAAAGGTTGTGATGTGCTCTGTCTCTGAAAATGTATAAATACTCTCTGAGGTGAGATTTTACTTTGGGACTTACTCATTGGAAGTGTTTGTTTAGCCAGACAAAAGTCTGGGCAGCCACTAAGGAGCTCCTGGCTTTGAAAACACAGATACTGGTGCTTTTCTTTCTGATAATTATGTATGTATGCAATGGTTAGACAGTTGAATCTGTCTATTCATCTGTGATGTATGTTTTGTTTACCATCAGACAGTTAGAAACCCTGTCTGTTGATCTTTGTTTCTCTGTATTCTCTCCGAAATTCAGTGTGCTAACTTTTTCCCCTGAACTAAGTGAATGATATATATGCTTGATTAAATTGATTGTTGACCCCCCCAAAGTTGCTTTCCTTTTAACAAAAGCAGATCTAAGAACCTGTAGAGCAGGACCTCCTATGTATGTGAGATCTTTGCTGATACAGTGAGCTGCTGATGTGTACTGGCAGAGGGAGTTTATTTTTCAATGAAATCACAGATCTGATCCCTGTACAAACACCTCCTCAAAAAAAAAATCCTGTACTAATGCCTCAGACCCATCCAACTGCTACCCACCTTTAAACTCCAATTTCTTGACTCCTTGTTCATTTTTGATCTCTTGTTCTTGCTCTCTTCCTTCCACCAGTTTCAATGGCATTCATCTGTAGTGACCCTTTTCCAAAAATGCCAATTTTATTTTTCTTCTTTCTTACCATGTAAAACTTAAGTCCATATAGTGAATGCATAGCTTTTCCTTCTTTTGTTCTATTGAAGACCTTTCCTTTAAGTGAGACTTCTTGGAGACTGACACTTAACTCCCTGTTTTCCCTGCCTAAATGAGATAAAATTTGTATTTCCCCTCTACCTTCCATATTTCTCCCTCCATACCTTGAATCTATTTATTGTTTCCTTTCTCCTCTGTCCCTCCAGCATAACTCTTGTTTGTGAAGTTTCCTGAGGCAGTTCTCTTAATGACTCTTAGATAATGTTAGGTGATGCCTTTAAAGGATAACTGCTTTTTCCCCCCTTAATTTCTTTCCCTTACTTCGTCTTTATATTCCCCTTTTTCAGTCATTTCAACTTTTCTAAATATTCATTCAATGATTTCCCCCTCATTGTCCTTCCCATAACCCAGTTACTTTTGTTTAACCCCTAGCACTTCTTGCTTTGTTTTCTCAATAGCTCTAGGGACTGATGAGAGTTTTATAGTTCAGTTGACTTGTCTAATACTTGAAGTACATTAATATTGTTTAATTTAGTTAATCTTTTCCCAATATTTGGACTTGCTTATATTACTTAAGTTTGTTCATTTTGCTGAATTGTATATCCAATGCACCTTTGCTTGTGGCTTCTTAAAGTCATAGCTTCAGACCTAGAGGGGACATGTGATAATCTGGATCAATTTTAGAGAGGGGGAAACTAAGGGTCAAGACCTCATGTAACTATTCCATGGTCACAGAATCATCAAAAACCAGAGCCAGGATATGAACCCAGTCCAATGAACTTTCTACTCTATCTTTCAAAATTTTCACTTTGCCTGAAAATCCATTTGGATAGATGGAGGAGAAAAATTTTTGCAATATATGTTATTTTGAAGTGTAAATTAATTCCCTTTGCTTTAAGGTACATCACATTTCAGAACACCTACTATGATAAAGATATTCACCATATTTTATTTGAAGTGGTTGTTAAAAATCTTTTCTTTGAATTGTTCTTTGAATGCTACAATTTGTGTAACAATTCCAATTCTTATTTATTCCTTTAATTCTTGATCTTTACCGTTATTCTGAGGATTCTTGTGTTTTTTAATTAATTAATATTTTTTTGGACTAGGAGGGGGCTCTCCTACTATAACTTATATAAGTTGTATAACTTTTTCCTACTCTATAGTATTTATTCATTTTTTTGAAGTCTCTTTGAGGTTTTTAACTCTTCTTTGATATTTTTTCTTACATTGAACTTCCTGATATTTCCTGGCTTTTTATTTCTTATTTTTGTTTTACTTAATTGGCACATTTCCGGCTACTTTGAGACAAAGTATACTTACTCAGCCATCATACTGCAAAGCTCTAGTCTTGAAGTTATGAACATAGGTAAGTAGAAGAAAAAATGTTCCTATTAACAGAAAAGGGAAAGTTTGCAGGGGAAGCAATTTAAGGAACATGATTTAAGTACAAATATCCTCCAAGTTGAAAAATACAAATCTTGAACTTTTATATGCAGATGTGCGTGTGGAGTGCCTATAGATAGATATCCTAATACACACACATATAGATAGATATGTGTAGATATTTTTATGAATGAGAGTATATATACCAATACATGTGTGTGTGCAAGCATGCATGAATTCACATAAAGAGATAAATCTTCCTGATTCTACAGACCAGTGTACTGCCTACCTGCCTCAGAAATGCTTGAGTTCAAATATAGCCTCATACACTTATTATCTGTGAGACCTTGGGCAAGTCACTTAACATCTCTTTGTTTCAGTTTCCTTGTATGTAAAATGGAGATAATACTAGTAGTTGCCTGCCTGGGTTGTTGTGAGGATCAGAAAAGTTATCTGCAAAAAGCAAAGTGCCCTGCAGATAGCAGACACATTATTATTTTTATGTACATATGTGTTTATGCAAACTCCTATTTGAAATCCGTTTATGAATTATGTAGCCCGGGTATCAAATTAATTTATATGTTTTACTCTAAACAGATACTATTTTTAGCTCCTAAACTCATAGTGCAGTGTATAATACCAAGTTGTTATTTGAGCCTCTTCCTGTGATTTCATTGACATACTGAACCCCAGTGAGGAAAGTCCTTTACCAATGCCCATCTGTACTTACCCTGCAATTTATCATCTTAGGAGTTGGCCGAAGCACTGAGAGGTTAAGAACCCAGAGTCAAACAGTCAGAATGTGTCAGTAGCTGAGCTTGTATCTTACAATTTTTGACACAGGAAGCTTTGTCCTACAAAAATAACTCCCCAAAAGCAAGGTCATGATGTCTTTTACCGCTTTCTCTGATGAGATAAAACCCATTCTGTCCTTATTCCTTTTTTTTCAGCATGTTTGCCCTGATGCTTATTTGTCATCTTTGCATAATCATAAACTCCAGGAAAACATTATTTCAGTTGTAAAAAAGCAACACACATTTTTACAATTAGCCCCAAAATAATCAGTGTCATGTTTTCCCAGTCACCCTCCATGATTTTTCCCCCATTGGTCTTGGCCCACTTACTGGCATCATTCATCTTTTTTTGCTACTGTTGAACACAGAAGGTAGTTTTAATTTGGTTTATTTCTATTACATAGCTATGCTTTGCTATTTATCCTTAAGTCCACCCATCAAATAAACAACTAAAAAACAATAATCACTCAACATGCTCTGCACATCCCCACTTGTACGACAGCCATCATTTTAG
The DNA here is from genome assembly GCA_028658325.1 of Potorous gilbertii. Lineage (NCBI taxonomy): Eukaryota > Metazoa > Chordata > Mammalia > Diprotodontia > Potoroidae > Potorous > Potorous gilbertii. Next base: position 99,837,795 of record CM053770.1, read on the forward strand.
ATAAGTCAAAAGTTAACAATTTTAACATTGAATGTTTATTAGGTGGCTTTCTCTATGGAATTCAATCTGGCAGTCATTGTGGCAAATACTCTTCAAGAGGCTATACAAGAATATTTAATGCATTCTCTTTTCCAAACCCACTCCATTCTGCAATCGGTTCATGCCTCCATTGTTGAGTTCTCTTGGGGTTAATAATCAATGACCAAGTTCCTTGTCTATTTGGTTTGTGTAAGTAAGTAGCATATGATGATACTTCTATGTTTTCTATTATTTCATCTTTAAATCTCCTTTATTCTCCTTTGTGTGACTGAGATAACTTGGATGGAAGTATAGTATAAGCCCAAGATCTGTGATGAAATAGTGGCTCACATTTATATATTTCACCTTGATCATCATGCAAGTTTATAACAATGATTATGCCAATACTGTCACAATTTTAAATGGTAATCTACCGCCCTATGACTCCTCTCAAAATGGCTGCCTAGCCAGAGCTCTTTTCCCTGATAAATACTGGCTTGCATCTTTATTCCCCTTCATTTCAAACCTGTCCCTTGGTGTTAATAAACCACTATATTCCATTCTTCCATTGCACCCTCTGAAAGTGAATTCTGTTGCAAAGACAACTGCTCTTCATGTTCAGCATGTATTATTATTTCACATTTTTTGCATTTATTTTTCGCACTACTTATTTTGCATTTCATTTTCTATGCCCCTAAGATCATGATATCACATGAGCTAAAGGAGGAATATAATTCTTAAGTTACCTAGAACAGCCTCTCATTTTGTAAGTGAGAAAACAGAAGTCTGAGGAAAACTAATGCTTCTTCCCTCTCATGGACCCAAAATGAGTCTTGGAGGAAAGGGGAAATTTTGTTTTTGTGTCTGTATTCTTAATGACTAGTGAAGGACTTGGCACCTAATAGGCACTTAATATAAACTTGTTGAATTGAATTCAATGAAGATAATTAGTCTTGGAAAGGTTAAATTTCTTACCTGAAATTGCACACTTAATAACAGAACCAGGTCTTGAATGGAGGTCCTCTTGCTTAAGTTCCAGTACTCTTTCTAGTGCATCATGATGCTGTTTGCATATTTTGATTGATGATGTTCTTTCCATCACAGGCTCTGGGAGCCATTTAATCCAGAAGCAAGACTATATAACTTCTTACTGCCCAGCTAAGGAGCTAAAACCTCTACTGTACTTTTCTTTCTTCTTATACTTCCATTCCTTTTTACTCCCTTTGGGAGAATACCATTCTCTATGTTGCATCACTGTCTTTGATGAATGCTAACCTGTAGTCTTCAAAGTAAGGTCTAGTGGTAGAAAGGGATTTCTTAGAGACTTAAGATTTTCTGCGTCAAGGAAAGTTCTAGGATTGTTCTTCTTTATTTCCTCCCATTCCGTATTTACATCTTTGGTTCACACCCCAAGCCCTCCTTTCTACAAGAAATTCTTTTATCAAACTTTCCTCCTCTTGAAGACCTGCTAGCTTCCTAGCAATTTGAAAGTTCATACTTCATCGACAAAGTAATCAACATTCAAACTACTGTTATTTACCTGGGACATTGGGAGGGTGAGAAAGGTATGTGATAGAATTCTTTGGGGTACCATGACACAGAATGATTTTAGAACCTGTACTGTTTACTAGATGCCTTTTGAGTGCAATTCAAAACAATAATTTCATGTTCAGTTTGTGACCAGGTTATCTGAAAGGCTGCTTGTGTTTAGCAGAAGCTTATGACATTTAAGATGAACTGATTCATACTTGCAAATACCTCCCTAATTTATATTCAGTGGACAGGGCATTTTTGGTGTAGAACATATGTCTCAGGTTCCTTGTCTTCTTCTGTCTGACAGCTATATAACCAATTCATTGGTCAGACTGGGATGCAAAATCTATCTTTAAAAATTACCCCATTGAGATGGACGAATGATATAAGATATATTTTTAAAAAATTAAAACTAGTTTCCCCTTTCACTCTGGATCTGTATCTCCAGAGAATACTGTATTCATATGCTACTAAGATTTTTAAGGATTTTTAAAGAGAGAAATCTTTTAATAATCTGAATCTTTTTATAAGTTGGAATGGTAAGAGAATCCTCTAGAGTTATAGGATTTGGGTTTTAATTTTGGTTCTACTCCTTTCTAGCTGCATGATAGGCAAGTAACTTACCATCTCTAGACCTCAGTTTTCTCATCTGTAAAATGAGGGTTTGGACTATGTAATCACTAAGCTTCCTTCTAACTCTAAATCCTATGATGCTATACCCTTATATGTAAATAAATTTCTCTGAAGGATTATTTTCTGTGTCCTAAGTAATTTCTTCATGTTGTATTTTCTTTCTATGTCAAATTTCTTAATGCTTCATCACTATTGCTAATTATATTAGAAGCTCTCTCAAATTGATTATACGCTCCTTGAAGGAGGAGATAGGATATTGAAATTCTTTTATTAATCTATGTACATTCATCAAAGTGCATAATGTCTTGCCTATGATAAGCATTCAATTAGTATGTATAGATTAACTTACCTACATAATAAAAATAATACATTTCTAATATTGCACATTTGTGTCCAGTGGTTCAATATAATAACAATAAGCTACCAGGGAATCTTCTTGTAGGATGCTGAGTACCAGTACCATTCATAACATGAAAATAGATTTAATGCTACTATTTTCTTTTCATTTTGCCCAGATTTCCTCCTGTATCTTTCTTCCTTTCCTTCCAGAGAGCCATTCCGTATTAAAGAAAAATAAAGACAAAAAGAGAGGATAAAGAAAAAAATCAGCAAAACCTGAGAGATAAAAAGATGTAAAATGATATACAAAGATATACAGTGGTCCATACCCGTGGATTCTTTATCTCCGAAAAAGAGTATGGACAGCCATCCTCTTTAGCTTTTCTTTGGGGTGAAGCTGCTTCTTTGTAATTATGTAACTATTCACATCCTTTTGCAGCCCATAAACTGACCAATTTCTAATTGAGAAGGGTGGCTGTTAAAATTAGAATGACTTTTGCTAGTTAAATCCTTGCATCAGTAAGGCTAACCATCTAAAAGTAATGTGAATTTTTCTTTAAGCATCAAGATATATGTTTTAAGCTTTCTTTTGTATCATTATATTTAATGATAAGACATGTCAATGTGACACTTACAGGTATGCATTATATATTCAGATTCAATATTTACTCTAAGCAGAGAGTTTCTTCTCAGCGTAGTTGTGGTTAAGAAAAAAAGTAAGGATATTTTAATAGAAATATTTTCCACGTACCAGGTGTGTTTAAGTAATACCATGAATCTGACTACTAATTTCTGTGAGGGGGATAGCCCAGGACCCTGAATAGGAGGAAAAACTTCAGGTATAGACAACCTTCTATTTCATTGCTGTAAGCCACCTTCTTGGGAAGTTAACCCTTGTGGGAATATAGTCTGGCAACTGTTCCTACTGATACTGTAGCCACATCTGAGCAGGACAGAATGTTCTTGTTAACAAAGTCTTTGACACTATTAAATGGTTCAAAACCAGAAAGTAATATAATTTTATCAATAGAAATCATACCAAAAAAAAAAAGACATTGCCATTCACTTTGCTGCTGTACCCTAAGAATCATGGGATCTTTCCATCTAACTAGAACTGAAATCTCCTACAGCCGTCTGTTCCTGTTAGAAGGTGAGTGCCTTGACTGCCAGGTCTGTCTTACTTTTCCAATTTTATGCTCATTGCTTAGCTAACACAGTGCCTTGTCCACAGTAATCATTTGAGAAATACATATTTTATGCATTTATTCAGTCAATCAGTCAATAAATATTTACTAAACGCCTACTTTGTGCTAGGCTTGTTGTTAGTATTGGGGTTATAAAATATATTCTGCTCCCAAGGACCTCACAATCTAATGGATTCATTTATTCATTCATTCATGGCTGATTGTTATATTGATTAGTTTTCAAGAGGCACAAGGGGGAGCAGTTGATAGGCTGATGAATTTAAAGTAACGAAGACCTAAATTCAAATCTTGCCTCAAATACTTTCCAACTGTGTAACCACAGACACATCATTTTACTTCTCATAGACTCACTTTCTTTTATCTTAAAGTTCTCATCATGATAGCAGCTACTCAGAGTTGTTGTGAATCAAATGAGATTACATGTGTAAAGCACTTTTCAAACTTTAAACCATTATATAAATAGTAGGCGTGTATCATCACCACCTTTTTCATCATTATCATGACCACCACCACCACCATCACCATCATCAGTCGTGCTACAGTTAGTACTACTACTCGTATTTCTACTGTGCTACTCTTGCTGCTGCTGTTGTCCGCTCCTAGTACTACAGCCACTCCAAGTACTACTGCTATTACTGCGACGACTATCTACCTACCTTTCAAAGTTGTTGGCATTTACAATGTTGTTATAGTATAAATTGTTCTCTTGGTTCTGATGCATTCACTCTGCATCAGTTCATACAGACACTCTAAATATTCCCCATATGATCTCCTTCATTATTTCTTAAAACACAATATTCCATTATATTTGTATATTATAATTTGTTCAGCCATCCCCCAGTAAATGGGAACCCAGTATTTTTTGTCTATGAGTCCTTTTCCTCTTTTTTAAAAGTCTTTTTTTGGGGCAGAGACCTAGCAGGGATCCCACTCGGTCAAAGGGCATTCTTTATTTATTAACTTTTCAGACATAGTAACAGAAGGCTTTCCAGAATGCCTGTGCTAATTCATAGCTCCTCCAATAGTATATCAATATACGTCTTTTTTTGCTGGCACAGTTTTTCCTTACTTCAAACATTTGTCATCCTCCTTCCTTCATTCCTTCCTTCCTTTGTTCCTTCCTTCCTTCCTAATTTCTTTCATTCTTTCTTTCTTTCTTTCTTTCTTTCTTTCTTTCTTTCTTTCTTTCTTTCTTCCTTTCTTCCTTCCTTCCTTCCTTTCTTTCTTTCTTCCTTCCTTCCTTCTTTCTTTCCTCCTTCCTTCCATCAGCTTTATCAATCTAGCATCGTGTGTAGAGCTGTCCTTGGAGTTTGGAAGATATGTATTTAAGTCTGAGTTTCAAAGTATTTGCAGAACTGCATTGGAAGATGAAGTTTCATCAGAGAGCTCCCTATACAAGTGACAAATACATGCATACTTATGAACATGCACATATATTTACAGGCATGTGTATACATATGTATGCAAATATAATATAGGATATACACATATGTATAATATACACATGATATGTATATATATGTGCATATATATGTATGTATGTGTGTGTATATACACACACATATTATAATCTACACCTGGAACATTTTCCCATTGTCCTTCTCTGGTTTGATTTTTTAGCCAGCAGTGGGATACTCTGAACACCAAATTGTGCATTCTGAAGCAGCTGCTGGGGCACCATTCCAGTTTCTGAGTCTGCTAATGCTCTGGAGACCAGAGAATGTCATCAGAACTTCCATATTTGGCTGGAAGATGGAAGAACCTATGCTTTACTAAATAGAGGAGGTGATGGAGAGAAGGGAGGCTCAGCAATAATTTACTTAAGCAAATCTTTCCATGATGATCTCCTTTATTTATAGTCCATCACTTTTCTGTTTGAAAGAGGGTTACTGAAGATTGCTATCATAACGGCATTATTTGATTTTCTCTGGGTTCTCCATTCATAATGAAGTGGTTGCAAAATGTTAGGATCAGGATAATTTTATAATGAAGAAAAAAATCCCATAGGGCATCCTTTCCCATCTGTAATTCTTTTACAAATGTCTATTTTGCATGAAAAATAACATACTTGTAAGGCATGCAAAGCTGTGGTAAATGGCCAGCTATATTTCCATAAAATCAGATGCCAAGAAAGCAAAAGAAAAGAGTAAAACAAAATGAACACTGAAGCTGGGTCTTTTCTTTTCCAAATAAATGAGTAGACTGTGTAAAATATAGGAATAGCTATGTACACAGTTGCTTGTACCATACAGCTAATTCAACAGGAACTGATATGGGTCTGTGGGTTTGCATTTGCTAAAGAATGTTAATTCAAACATAGATGCCTCAGATGGTCTTTTATAATGGGGGTTTAGATATGCTTGAAATTAACTGTACATATTAATTGGTGTTTAGTTTCTGAAAGATGCCCTCAGGGCTAATTTTGGAAGAGGCAATGCATGACTTCAAATCAAGTAATCAAAAAAAAATTGGGCACAATTGATTATATCTAGCATTTCTTTATTTCCCAAGCAATGTTTACTGGCTTCTCTGCTGAACTTTTCTAATGAAACCTGAGTTAAGCTTTAAGGGCTCTCATTTCTGTCATAAAATAGGTGGGAAAAAAATTTGATTAACTCTCTTCTGAACCACACAAGGTCAGAAGGCCTGGGAATGAAGTATTCAGTGAGGTGATTGAATTCGCCGAGGACGGATGGCAGTTATTTGATGAAGTATGTTTTAAGCTCATTAGAATATGACATCCTCTCAAGTATGAGGTAGTTATCTTGAAGTTTATTTAAGAGAATTTAACAATAATAATGCTATGTATGTACACGCCATTTCGTTTTTTCACATTTTTCACATTTTTATAGCTCTTAAAGTTATGAATATCTTTTGTTTTTATATCACTTACATTTTCTGATCCCTTTCAGCATTCCCTGTCCTCAGGGTCCCAGAGAATGATTCATAAGAGTAAAGAATAAAAAAAATGATGGGAAAAATAGTGAATGAAGTGAATATATGGGAAAATTCTCACTTTCCATTCAATGTTCTGCAAAATCGTCTTTCATTGTGGAAATATGTTTAATATGATTGTACATGTATAACCTATACCAGATTGCTTGCTGTCTTGGGAAGAGAGGAGGGAAGGGAGGGAAAGAGAAAAAAAATTGGAACTCAAAATCTTATAAAAGTGAATGTTGAAAGCTATCTTTACATGTAATTGGATAAAATAACTATTAAGTGGGGAAAAAATAGTCCCTCATCTTTTCACATAACAGGGGGAGGTCTCCCAGGTTACTTGTAACATTGCAAAAAACACTTTTACATCTCCTCTGTCATTTCATTCATATCATTTTGCAGCATATTGATATCATAACATTCACATGTTTTATAGAAATTTGATTTTTAATATAATAAACCAAAAAAGGAGCTATTACTTCTATTCAAAAACATATGCTATAAATGAGGTGGTTCTGTATTACCTCATTTGACCTTTGGTTGGTTGGTTGGTTGTTGTCCTTCGTCTTCAAAGAGGACCAAAATGACATCACCATTGTAAAGTGAAATTTCATTGTGTCCAACTGTGGCTGATCAGACCAATATGAGCTCGGAATTCTCTATCAAAGGTTGGGCACAGATAGTCCATGTGAATATTTGGAGTGGATATCCCAAATTTGCACATCCTGCATTTATTTTGTGCTGTCTCAATTCTGCTTTGCTCAAAGAACACAGCACCTTTTCTTATGTGGGCATGCCATGCTGAGCAGCCCTGTGCCAATGTCACTCATGTTGCACAGTCAAATCCACATTCTTGAAAGAAACCTTAAGAGTGTCCTTGTAGTATTTCTTCTGCCCATCATGTGATTGCCTGCCCCATCCATGCAAGTTTTCCATAAAATAGTCTTTCTGTCAAGCGCACACTTTACACTCGAACAACGTAATCAGCCTATCAGAGTAGTGCTCTCAAGTTTGAATACTTGGCAGTTCAGCTCGAGTAAGGTCTGTGTCTGATACCTTATACTGCCAAATGATCCGCAGAATCTTCCTAAGACAGTTCAAATGGAAGCAATTCAGTTTCCTGGCATGGTGCTAGTAGACTGTCCACGCTTCACAAGCATATAATAATGAGGTCAGCACGACTCTGTAGACCTTCAGTTTGGTTGTCAGTCTAATACCTCTTTTCTCCCAAACCTTTCTTCAGAGCCTCCCAAAGACTGAGTTAATTCTGGCAATGCATGCATCAACCTCATTGTCAATGTGTACATCCCTAGAACGTACAAGGTAAGTGAACTTATCCACAGCAATCAAAACTTTTCCTTTTGTTGTAAATGATGGTTCCATGTATGGATAGTATGGTGGTGACAAACGGAGCACCTGTGTTTTCTTGGTGTTGTTAGGCCAAAATTAGCACAGGCAGCAGAGAATTGATCCATACTTTGTGGCATTTCAGCTTCAGAGGCTGCATTGAGTGCACAGTCATCTGCGAACAGAAAATCATGCACCATCACTCCCTCCACTTTGGTCTTGGTTTGTAACCTTTTCAAATGAAAGAACTTACCATCAGTAGAGTAGCTGACCTTTATGCTGTGTTCATCCTCATTGAAAGCATTTGTCAACATGGCTGAAAACATCATGCTAAATAGCAGGGGAGCAAGCACATAGCCCTGTTTCACTCTCTTGGTGTCTAGGAAGGCACGAGAGCTTTGTCCATTATCCAGAACCTGGGCAAACATGCCATCATGAAGTTGATGTGTAATATTGATATGACAACTCTGAAAGAAGTATTATTATTTGTTTTTGGAAAAGAAGCATCTGGGGCCAAACTGGTCCTGTCACCTCCCTATGGTCAAGTGGCAATATATGACTAAAACTCATATCTTAGATCCTAGCTTCAGGTACTCAAAGCCATTGTTCCCTTCTTGAATCCTTTGACTCTCTTTACTGATGCTCTATGTAAGCATTTATCCCATTTGAATTAGTATCAGAATTATTTCTTTATAAAATCTCATAGCTGCTAGAAGATGGTTAGTTCTTTAATAGCAGGAGCTATGGAATTGTTTTATAAATGTTTTTGTTCCTTAGTACCTTATACTTAATAGATGCTTAATGACATTTATTTGATTGCATCAAATAACTGTAGTATGTTTTACAGAAGTCTGATTTTCAGAAAAATAGACCTAAAAGAAAGCTATTATTCCTGTCTAAAACCATTGGTATTGTAAATGGTTTGGCCCTCTTCTAGATCTTGCATGGATCACTCATGTACTTTCATTGTTTTCTTCTCAAAATAAATTTGTTGGAGAACAATTTGCATCCAGGAATTTATGAAGTTTTGAAAGAGACAATGTTATTTTTTCAAATTACAAGATGTCATTCTTTGCAAACCATGGCTCTAGTCACCCAGAGACGGTGTTAACTTGTTAGAATTGTTAGAAATGCAATTTGCATCCGTATTTGTTAATTAAGTTCATCCTTTCAAAATATCTGTGATTTCTAGGGTATTACTTGATATTGAACCACCTAGTATGAAGTTTACTTTAAGTCCCTAAGATAAACTTCATTTAACTTCCTAGTTTTCTACATGTATCCAATAATATTTGATCATGCATCCTGTCAGTAAATAATATTGAAACATACTGCCTCAAATATGTGTATATTTACTTATTGAAAAATTTCATGCATATATTATCATATTAATAATTAAGTATATTATAAAGTTGCCACAAAAATAGCAATTGGGAAAGTATGAAAGGTAAAATAACTTTTGGTCACAGTTAATAGGGAGCTATGTCAGTTTATTGAGTAGGAGAGGGAGATGATCAGACTTGTGCTTTATAAAGATCACTTTGGCAACTGTATGACAGTTTGGAGACAGGAGAGACTACAGGCAGGAAGACCAAATAGGAGGCTATTACAATACTTCAGGCAAAAGGTAAAAAGGATCTGAACTAGGGTAGGAGCTTTTGAGTAGAGGAAATGGCATATCTCTGAGATTGGTGAAATATGATTTGATAATGGATTAAATGCATGAGATGAGGAAGAGCAAGGAGTAGAAAGGAGAGATCATGAATATTGGTGACTAGAAAGAGGGTGGTGTCCTTAAGAGTAAGAGGGGTCTTTGGAAGAGGGGTAGGTTTCCAAAAGAAAAAAAATATAATGAAAACTGTGATTGAAATCACAGTCAACCCATACCTATTCATCCTGTGGGGCTCACTTAGGCTTACTCAAAATGAAAAGGAGGAAAGTGAGGCTCTTGCTCACCAGTTACTACTGAGAGAACAAAGCCTGCCTTCTAAGCAGTACCTGATATACCCATATAACTATTGTGGGGACAGCTTGCTATTATTCTACAGGAAGTATTTCTGTCCCATTTTTAGGACAGAATTTCCCCAATGTCAGCAGTAGAGCTATTGTTCAAGGTGCCCAGGTCCTTGAAGGATCAACACATCCCACCCCTCCACCCACAATTAGGAGAAGTTAGAAGTCTGCATAGCAGAGCCAGAAAATAGAGTGGGGGATAGAGTGTTGTCTAGATAAATGTGAGTGTAGCTGTTTTGGAGATAAAAGAAACCCCTAGTAGTGCATTCAATAAAATGCTTAGCCTGAAGTCAGAGAGACAGAAATTCAAATATGACCCCAAATACTCAAATATTCAAATATGATCCAATACTTTGATGAGTGACCTTGGGCAGTAAATAAACCACCCTGCCTCAATTTCCTCAACTATAAAAATGGAATAATAATAGCATCTACCTCTCAGGGGTGTTGTGAAGATCAAATGAGATATATACAAAAAGTCCTTAGCATAGTGCCTGGCACATAGTAGGTACTATATAAATGATTATTCCATTTTCTTCCCCGACACCTTTCCCTTCCTCTAATTGCCTTAATTGGCCATGTCATTGAGGATGTAATGTGACCTTTCTTTTCACCCTCTAATTGGTTGATAATTACAGCCCTTTTCATCTAAGCCACAACTTAGGAGGCTATTTCTCAAATCAACTCAAAAAATTGTAAGTTGCAAAGGAGGTAGCTACCTGCATTTATATTTTTTCATCCAGGAGGTCTCTAAGTCATGGAAATCATAGGTCTAGTCACTATCTTCTTCCTTCTTAAACAAATGTTTTCATGTCATTTACCCATTCTTCCATATGGCCTACTACCTCAGCCTTAAATTACAAAGCACCAATTTCCATGACTTTCAAGAGAGAGATCCTGCTTTCAAGCTTTGGTCTATTAATTCGAAGGATGTGATTTCAACCCCAGTTCTACCATGTAAACTGCAATTTGATTAAGTCTCTCATGCTGGATAAAGGAATTATAATTCAGCTTCAGCTCTGTAATTTTGCCTGAAATATAGAATTATCTATCTCTCTATTTAGCACCTCTGTTCCTTTGAGTGCTTTGCAAGGGCTCAAGGTTTCAGTGAATTCCTGATAAAATGTAGAGGTCTCTAAATCACCTTTTCAGGACCTTGCCTTAGGAGAGAAGTTCTCTGGCCACCCCCAAACCTGAGATGCAGGAGGTGTTGGGAAGGACAAGTAGATTGGGTTCTGTGCTCAACTTGGAACCCCACACCCTACCTGTGGACACCAATCCTGTTATCTATACCATGCAGCTGGGAATCCCCTCTACCATTTAGGGCATATATGAGACCAAGCTGCAACCAATTTTACTACCTCTCACCTCCATGATCCCTCCTACGAGCTTGAAGCAGGCTGGGACACCAGAAAGAATCTTCCCTTGCACTGACTGAATAACAAAGAAATATGCAGTACCCTTTCTCCATCCATTATTCTAATGTTAGTCGACAAATCAATATGGTTCACCTAAGAATTTTGTAGCACTTAATTTAAATCAAATTGTTTACATTGACACTTCATTTCCCCATCCCCCATAAGATATTTACTTGGGCACACTGCATGCACTGAAAGTGGCTATGTTCTTTCATGAGATTTAATAGTAAGCTCAGTGCTCCTGTTGTGGAAGATTGTTTGAGCACTATCTCAACTTCCCCAGACTGCCTGAATCACTTTGGTCTGAGAATGAGTCTGATACTTGACTAAGGTGCAGAGAGCACATGTCACCAATCCCACCTGTACTGAGTTTACCTGCAGCTATCCTTCATGTGATCTTCTGCTTACAGACTCTTGAATCAGATTCCTCAAATTCTACAAAGCCTGATTACCATCGAGAATAAACTGCCTCTGGTGATTGAGGAGGTACCTGGGGCCAGGAGAAATGATATAAAGTAGTGGTTGCTTAAGGCCATCTAGGGACTGCTAACTTTATCTCTGTCTTTCCACTCTAAAACAAAGGCTATACAATCTAATCAACTCGGGGTATATTCTTTCAGGCAGACCACAGGAATCCTTGAATCCAATAGTCCAGACCAAGATTCTTTTGGATTTTGTTTAAAATCAAATGTTAACAGACTGAAAAAAATAAAATCACTGGAAAACAGATCTTTGTGTATTTATACCCTGGTAGATGCATTACATTTGGAAGGTCACATTGTCTACTTTCTTAAATTCTATTGCTTTCACAGAGGCTTAAGGTGTTTGCTTTGTAATAAAACAGTCTTGTTTTCTGTCTATTGGTGCATATATTACCAACCATGCCTTTCAAAACTAGTTTTTCCAGAAGTCAAAGGTGACCTAAATTTTAAGCCTGAATGACTGAAAATCTGATCGTTATCAACAAAAATCTGAAAGTCAGGTACATGAGTTCATTTAGGAGAGAACAGAAGGAGTCAGTTTGGTTTTAAACTTCTTGAGTTTAAAGTGGCAGCAGGACATTCAAGTGGAGATGTCCAGCGGTCGGTTGGAAATCTGGAACAGGAGCTCTGGAAGTAATGAGAGACCAAAAGATGGAGATTTTTGCATCATTTGCATAAAGGTCATGTTGAAGCAGCTGGAATAGCTGAGATTAATTACAATACTAATAATAAAATAACTAACATTTATATAGCATTATGTGGCAGACACTGTGCTAAATGATTTTATAGTACAATTTCATTTGAGCATAAAAGGAGAAAAGGACCAAAGAGATATCCTTGTGAAACACCAATTTTTAAGTTACAAGAGAAGCATTGTTTGTAAATTCAGGGGTTAGAATGTAAGATCCTTGGGGATTGGAACTCTTTTCCTTTTGCGATTGTATCCCCAGTGCCTAGCAAAGTTCTTGGCACACATCAGGTAGTTAATAAGTGCTTGTTGAATGATTGGTTAGTCAATTAGTTGGACAGCGGATACAATATAGGATAGAAAGCTAGGCGGCACAATCTCAGATCACCCAGTGATCCACCACCCTCTCCCAATTCCTTGGTACTTTTCCTCCTAATTTACAGTGGAAATCAGAAAGCTTTGTGCACTACTAGGTGTAATATAATCTTAAAACTTTTCATTACCCATCAAATCATACTGATATATGACAAAGCCATGTCCTTATATGATCTTTGTGGTCACTCCAGTATCTAAAATACTTTGATCCAGAGACTCACCCTAGCCTCCAGTTTGCTAGAAGTGACTGTCTCAGACTCCTCCCACGTGTTCACTTGATCAAGTCAAATGCCTGCAACTGCCCAAACCCTCAAAATCACACCCACTCTCAAGCACTTCCTACTTTTCCACCACATTTCTGAGATTCCTGAACTCCACAGTAACATTCCCTCTTAGATGCTCTCAAGTCACTCATTGATTTATCCATCCATTCTCCTGATCTGAGTGCCTTCCGCAGTCCACTATATTTTGGCCAGTTTCTATGGTGGCCATTTTCTCCTAAGCTATCATGTTGCCTGGACTACAAACTATGCCCTGGAGGACCTAACCCTTTAAGCTATCCTACTCCATCTCTACTAGGCATTTAGTTGGTGAAGCTAATAAAACCTGGATGAAGACTCATTTCCCTGAGTTCAAATCTAACTGCAGATACTTACTAACTTTATGAATCTAGGCAAGTCATTTAACCCTGATGGCCTCAGTTTCTTCATCTATAAAATGACTTGGAAAAGAAAATGGCAAACCA
>CM053770.1:99854148-99936918 GCA_028658325.1 Potorous gilbertii
GGTCTATCCAAAAAGAGAAAGATCCCTGTAATGCCTGTTTTTTCTCAGTACAAATTTTATCTTTTTTCTTATAGATATTTTTTTCTTTGGGAATTTATGTGGCTTTCTAGTTTAAATAATTAGAACATATTGCCAATGTGGTTGAGATCATATACTTAAATTAATGCCCTGAAATTTTAGGAAAGATATGGGAGATTATCTAGTCCAATTCCCTTATTTCACATTTAAGTTAACTGAGGCCCAAAGAATTAAATGAATCATTTAATTATTAATGTTAATAACATAATAATTATTAATTATTAATAGTAGCCTATTCATTAGGTAGTAGTATCAATCTATTCCATAGATGAATACCATATATCTTGCCCCACTCAACTGCCTGACAGAATAGAGATTCAGTGAGAGGCTGTGAATGGCTCAGGATGAAGACAAATATATCTTGTCTACCTTCACACTCTGACTTTGCTCTTTTATCTTTACACCTAAAATTGGTATAATTTTTACTATCTTTGTTCCCTTTTCTGCCAGTCAGCCACTATGGTAATGGAAGGCAGGGAAAGGGGTTGTGCAAGACTGAGGGTCATTTTGGTTTTATTGATTTATGAGTTGTGATAGTTAAATAATTTGCCACTTAATGGCCAACCAAATGGTGATAAATCTCTTCTTGTTTCTTTATTTGTTTTTTTTTTTTTTTAGCAAGGTTGGTTATCAAAGAGAATGCTCTGACGGTTGCACTTGAGAATTTCATAGAATGGTAGAATGTAGCAGAACTTGGAGTTTGCTGAAAGTAGACCTTAAAAATTCAAGGTTTTATCCATGTCACAATGAGCCACTAGAATTGAGCTGAATTTATGGCAGAGGTATCCCCCTGGATGAAATCATAGATCCATTGAAATATTAATCATCTTTCTTGGTTCTCCTTCCTTTTCTCACTTAACAAATATCTTCCAAAGTTCAATTCTGTACCCTTCTTCTCTGGCCTTATATTTTCTACCTCAAAGAACTCATCTACTCTCATGGCTAATAACTCATTCAAGAAATATTTATTAAATAATATTTAGGCATATTCTAAAATAAATGAAACATTGATCCTTGCCTTTTAAGGTCCTACACCCTATCACTGGTTATGAGCAATTCATAATCTTCTATAACTTGAATTTCCCCATTTTTAAGAAGGAGACTCTGATATCTGTAATACTAACCTTCTCCAAGGTTGTAACACTCAACCATGTGTAAAGGGTTTTGCAAACTTTAAATCACTATAAAAATTCTAGTTCCCTTCATCATCACTAATACAGTGTCTGACATATAGTATGCACTTAGTAAATATTTATTGAATTGAATTATGATCTCTCTGAAGATAACTATCAAGTGTGTGTCTCCAAACTCAATTCTTTCAAATTTATTTCTTCCCAAAATTTCCAACTCCCTCATGCATTTATGATGGTATTGTAGAAATAATATAAGGTTTAAAATGTAAATAAATGGATTCAAGTTGTTTCACTACTCTAAACCTTAGTTTCACCATCTAAAAAATAGATAGTACTTGTCTTACCTACATCATAGAGTTTTTATGAGGAAAGTTCCTTGTGAATTATTGCATTGGTGTAGTTTATTAATTGCTAATATGATTACTTGATCTACCTGAGTGTTCCACTATCTTTTCTTACTCAAGAAGTTACAACTAAAATTACAATCTTCCTTTGTAAACTCGTTCCCCTTCTCAATATCCTTGTTTCGTTTAATGACATCATGTTTTTTGCAGTTCTGCGTAGACAGGAAATATTAGACAAATGGTCTTATATAGTGAGGGTGGGTATATTGGCTGATCTTCCCTGTCACTGTAGTAACTTTCTGTGATCAGGATTCAGGGTTCCTATTAAAAACCCTTCAGAGCATAGGATTAGATTGAGCTTTCCTCAAAATGATAAGTAGTATCTATCTGAAACCATCATTAATCATTACCTGTAATGGGAATAAAGTAGAAAGCTTCCCAACAAAATTAGGGATGAAGAGAAGATGCCCATTATGACAACAATAGAAATACTCGCGATTTCAGTAAGAGAAGAAAAAGAAATTGAAGGAATAAAAACAGGCAATGAAGAAACGTAATTATTAGTCTTCGCAGATGATATGATGGTATAATTAGAAAATCCTGTGGAATCCCCCAAACTAGTTGAAATAACTAACAACTTCAGCAAAGTTACAGGATATAAAATAAATCCAAATCAATCATCAACATTTCCATATATTACCAACAAAATCCAGGAGCAGGAGATAAGAGAAGTTTCATGTAAAATAAATGAAGACAATATAAAATACTTGGGAGTCTGCATGCCAAAACCTAAGAACTTTATGAATACAATTATAAAATACTTCACACAAATAAAGTCAGTTCTAAACAAAAGGAAAAATGATAAATGTTAGAGAGGATTTGGGAAATTTGGGACACTGATGCACGATTGGTGGAGTTGTAAATTGTTCTATCCATTCTGTAGAGCCATTTGGAACTGTGACCCTACCCTTTGATCCAGCAATGCCATTACTAGATCTGTATCCCAAAAAGGTCCAAATTTTACTTGGAAGCCCATTTAAAAATAAGAAATAAAAGTGCTATGAATTTTTTTCCTATACAAGTTCATGGACCAGGTTAGGAACTCCCTATCTACAATATTACTAGCTAGGTGTTAGAAAGAGACAGACAGACACAGAGACAGAACAAAAGACAGAGACAGAGAAACAGAAAAAGAGAGAGAAAAAGAAAGGATGAATGAGAGACAACAAGTGATATGTAAGTGTACAGGCCCCTTATAGGAACTGCCATTCTAATCGTATTCTATCCTAGGGAGTTCGCAGGAATGTACCTCTAGGTTATCTCAGATTCGAGAGAGGAAAGAACATTTTAAAGTTAATCAATAGCTAAAACAGTTAAGGACAAAGAGATCAGACAACACCATGGATTTTCTCTGTTCCAGAAAGGTGCCACTTGTCTTTGGGGCCAGCGCCCTCCTAAAAGATGGATTACTTCATTCAGTATTGCCCGGAGATGTGTGGTCTTCAAGGACAGTGAAGTAGAGGGCATTAGACTAATCTGGTGTAGGAGCAAAAAAAAGAGAAAAGAATAATGACGCCACAAAGCACGACAGTAAAGGCAGTTGTGATTCAGGTATTAAATGTACGTGTGCAAAGATGTTGGCGGAGATTATTTCCCTCTACATTCTAGTCGCACCAATTTGTCAAGGTCAATTGGTATATTGTGAACTTCTAATACAATGGAAATAAACCATTTTTATAGAGAAAATGGGCAAAGATCCTTAGTGCACATATTTCTCCCGTGTACAAACAAACAAACAAAATCTTTACAATAATCTGGGGCTGATGCAAATTTTTAGGAAAATTCAGGAGTAGAAATTACATCCATGAGGCGCACTAGATAGAGCATTGGACCTGGACTCAGAAAGGCCTCAGTTCAGATCTAGCTTCAGACATGAGCTGTGTGACCCTGGGCAAGTCACTTAATCCCTATTGGCCTCAATTTTCCTGATCTGTAAAGTGGGGGTAATAGTAGCACCTGCTTCCTAGAATCATTGTGAGGATCAAAAGAGGTAATAGTAAAGTGCTTAGCACAGTGCTTGGCACATGGTAAGTGCTTTATAAATGGTAGCTATTATCATTTAATCAACAAGTATTTATAAAATGCTTATAATAGAAGGGAAAATATTAATTAAAATCAAGTGCAGAGTATGCAAATAAAGAAGCAAGACAGTCACTCACTCCTCTTGAGCAGTACAGATTCTAATTAGGGGAGATAACACATAAAAGATTCAGTGCCAAGGCTATGTTAGGTACTGGAAGTTCATTTTATTCACTTGTAACTTGAGCCTTTACAAGACAAGTTAATCGCGTAGAATACAAATACTAGCTATATTTTCGTGCCTTTTTTCCAGCCCAGTAGCTTAGTCTATGTTAACTCTTACCCCAAATTCTCCGCTCAGTCAAGACTATTCCTATAAGCATGAAATAGACTCAGTATGGTAGTGATTGCAGTGGTGCAAGGGTAGAACCAGCACTGAGTTCTAATTCCAGCTCTGTCACTTCCTCTGGGACATTGGGTAAATCATTCTTTTCCTTCATGCCCTGATTTCTCCTTCTGTAAAATGAGGAGGCTGAAATAAATATATTCCAAAGTATTTCCTAGCTTTAAATCTGTGATCTTATCATTGATTCCTGGGTTTCATTTATCTTTTTAAAGTATGACAGGGTAAGTCAGTGTCTTAGGTATTCATTCCCAGCTTGTGAGAAACTGTTCTTTTCTGTTGCTCTCTATCCTTTCAGTGATTTCAACCATCATTTTTACCATAACTGGAAATCAAAACAATAAGATTTCAGGTTAGGACTTCAATTGCTCCATGGCTCCTGACAATATATTCTTTAAGCTAAAGTTCTGCCAATGTGTATTACATTTTGAACCAAAGGCTGGCAAAGCAGAAACTTTGGAGATGCTTTTGAAACATTTTCCCATTGAAACTGCTCTGGAAATCAATACCTTTCACAAAAGCTTTCCTTCTTAACTGGAAGGAAAATAGCAGCTTCTTTCATCCTGCCCAATGTGCTCATGGAGCCCCCATTATTCTCTTTTCTCTCTCCCTCCATCTCACAAAATACACTTGCCCCACAGGGAACTGTGCACATTAATAAAACATTAAGGTCGAAGATTAGCTTAGGCTATACAGAGGAAATGGACTGGGGAAGAAGAGAAGGTGAAGGAAATGAAGTAATCTTTAACAGCCTAGAACAGAGCTTCAAAGCCAAGAGTGAAAACAGTTTGCCAGGTACATACATAAAATAGGTGCTCAGAGAGTACTCATTGATTGGTCCTGATCTATAGTGTAAGCAGAATTTATTTCTGATCTCCAAAGGGTGACAGAGAAACAGTTAAATAAATAAAATTAAGAGTTCTAGACAGAAGAGAATATCTCTGCAATTTCATCATTCACCTTGGAGACTTATTGGAACATTCCATCCTTCCTTGTCTCTGTGAGTGGTCTGATCCTATATGTCACAGAATGTGCATCATCAAATAACTCTGACTGTACTTGAGCCCTCATCCTTTATCTACTTCTAGAGTTATTATTTAACAGTTTAGGGCAATGTGGGAGAGCTAGGTTGTGAAGCAGTCCTGGAGTCAGAAAGATCGAGTTCAAATTCAGCCTAAGACACTTACTATCTGTGTGACCCTGGGCAAGTCACTTAACCCTGTTTACCTCAGTTTTTCATCTGTAAGATAAGTTGGAGAAGGAAATGACAAACAACTCTAGCATCTTTGCCAAGAAAACTTTCACCAGTACATTCTCTTGAATGCAGTGACATTGACTTCCTGACTATTTCATGAATAAAACACTCTTCTTGGCTCCATGTATTTTCTCTGGCTCTCCTCCATATCTAGCATTCTCTTCCTTTCTGCTCTGACTACTGACTTCCCTGACTTCCTTTAAGTTATACTTTAAAATCCCACCTTTTACAGAAAAATATCACCAGCACTTCCTAATTCCAGTGCTTTCTCTCTTTTAGTTATTTCCTATTTATCCTCCCTTCCTCCCAGGCTCTCTCTGTGTCTCTCTGTGTCTCTTCTCTCTCTCTCTCTCTCTCTCTCTCTCTCTCTCTCTCTCTCTCTCTCTCTCTCTCTCTCCCTCTCTCTCTCTCTTTCTCTTTGTCTCTTTCTATGTATTTGTTTGTATCTTGTCTCCTCCATTAATTGTAAACTCCTTGAAGGCAGAAAATGTCTTTTCCCTATTTTGTATCCCTAGCACTGAGCGCAGTGCCTGGTATATGATAGGTATTGAATAAATGCTTATCAATTGATTGCTGATTATTTCAGCTAAAACTCTACTTGGGGGAGGGAGAAAGATTGTAAAGGGCCAAATGGTAGGATCCTAAAATCAGGAGTTTATTGGTTAGGTCATTGAGAATGACTGAAAATTTTTAAATAGAAGAATAAAATTATTATAGCAGTGGCTGGGGAAGTAAGTATATTAACTAATTTCCCTAGTACTTTAAAGTTTGTAAAGTACTTTAGACATGCTCATGATTGTTTCAACCACCCTATGAAAGAGGTGCTATAATGTTCTCCATTGATGAGATTATCTACGTTGATGATGAGATGATATTGTCAAAGTATTTAAAATAGTGCCTGGCACATAGTAGTCACTGTATAAATGCAAGGATATTTTATTGTTTATTATTACGACAGTGCTTGGTAGTGAGGAAGAGTAAGCTCAGAGAGACAAAGGAACTTGCTCACGGTTATACAACTAAGGGTCTGAGGTGGGATTTGAAATTAGATCTTTCTGAATCTACGTACAGTATTCCATCCTTTATGCCATGCTACCTCTCAAGATGACACGGGAAGTATTGTTTATTGTGAATTAGAAAGAGTTACAGTAGACTCAGGAAGACCTGTAAGGAGTCTATTATAATAGCCCAGACAAGATGTAATGAAGCCAAGGAATGAGCCAAGGATGGAAATAGAGAAGAGATCGATGTAAGAGATACCATATAGTCCTTTTATACAAAGCCATCCTTATTTCTTGACTCATTTCCATCCTGGGTGAGAAAAAACTGATTCTTCTTTTCATTGCAGTTGTGAACGTTAGTCCAAGAGGCAGATTATTTTAGATATGGAAGTTTAAACAGCGTTAACTCTGGAATGGTCTTGCTGTAGTCACTATGTATGTAAAAGATAGCATTTATGATTTAATATTGTCATTATATCAAAAATCCTTGCATTTGCTTGACAGGGCTATTCTTAAATGGCTCTGTCTGAAAAGCACATTTCAACAATAGATTGATCCCTTTGGCATTTTAAATTTCTAGTTTAGCTGCTTCAGGATAGAAATTAAAGCATTCTATTATGTATCTACGAAATGGAGTTCAGTGCTTCAGGCAGCCGAACTTGTCTGAAAATGGTACAAACAGTATCTGTTTTGTAAATGTCTTTTATAATAAAGTATAGAGGAGTGAGTATAAATGTTAAGACAAGAGACAGGAAAGCATATGGAGAATAATAAACAAAAAAACATAAGGTCATGACCAACACCACACCATTTTCTGCAGAGCCCTTGCCTAGAATTCCAAAAACACGTCTAGAATTCAAACTTGCTTTGTAGGAATTGTACTTTCCATATTTCTTATTTAGAACCCAAGTGAGCATGGTTCTACCTTGGCAGGGTTAGTCTTTTCATACCATCAGAGTACAATGTTAGGATTTGTGTTTTGCGATGTTTCATTTCTTTTCCTGGATGGACAAATTATCCTCACGTCCCCTGCAGCCAACTCTAATGATTTCCACTGACTGCAGTAATGAGGGCATAGCTGATTAACTGTAGGCCTCATTCCTACTAAAATCAGCCAACAAGCTGCCTGTCAAGTCCAGATTCCCCCACTCCCACCCCCTTCCTCTTTTTGAAGCAAACAAGAAAGTTCTTATCGTACCTTCCAGCAAAAGAAACTTAAAAAAAGAAACAGTCTGCCAAAAAAAAGAATTGCCACTTGGCCAATTGGCCCTGGTTCCTTCTATGTCATCTCATCACACAAGGCAGCATTTACATACTTGACTCTGCGTTTGTTTGTAAGGACAGCTGCTTTGGTGGTTCAATTCTCGATGGGATGCGAGAGCCCTGCAGTGAACAGCTTCAGTTGTAGCAGAGGTGCAAAACATAGAGATAAGAAGTTGATATAAAGCTTAAGATTCTATAGATCTGGAGCTAGGAGAAACCTTAAAGGTCATCTAGGGTTATGAAAAGTAATATAGTTATATGAGAACTAGACTTGTCCGCTGGAGTTCTATTTGAGTAAAGTATAAACACGCTCAACTAAAATAAAACATAAGGTTATTGATACCACTTAATAAAGGGAGGAAATGACTTTCAGAATCTCAGAATGATAAACAAAAGATTAACAGGAATGCTGTCCCAGGGAGAATCATTCTCCTGTGAAAATCTGTTTATTTTACTAAGAAAGATTTTCTGAAATTCTATTTGGGATCCCAGAATTTGCATTTATTACCACTGTTGTAACATAGGGGTTTCTTGCCCATGGATCTGACAGCAATTTTTATGGATCCATAAATATTTGATTGACAGATCCATACATCTTTCAAAAATAATTTTTGTTGACATCTTTTCTTTCTACATTATCTAAATTTCCCCTGTACTCATCCCCTTCTTTCTCTGAGGACCATCTGAAATCACAAAGAGTTTTTAAAAAAATAATTATTTTAAAATATTTTTATAATTTATATAATATATAATATAATATTATGTAATATAATATAATAATATATAATTTATAATTAATAAGTTATATTTATATAACAAATATTTATATTTATATATAAAAATTTATAATTAATAAAAATTATTTTTAAATTTAAATATAATTGATAAATACATTGGAAAAAAGTATAACATATGTCATGTTTCACAACCGTAGACACCCTCCCTCAATCAGACGCTAAAGTAATATGAGGTGTCTTCTTATGTGTCTTCTTTGGGCTCATGTTTTTCTTTATTATTTTACAACATTTATTATTTAGTGATTGTTCTTTCATTTTCTTTGTTGTAGTCATTGTTTGCTTGGCTCCACTTACTACATTTTGCATTAGTTCATGTAAGTCTTTATGTGCTTCTCTGCATTAATCAGCTTCATGATTTCTTAGTACAGAGTAGGATTCCATTATATTCATGCATCCAATTTGTTTTGTCATTCATCTGCTGATGAGTATCTACTTTCTTCCCAGTTCTCTGTTACTACAAAAAAGCACCAATTTATATATTTTGGTTCCTAAGGGACTTTCTTTTCATTAATAAAGATCTATATTTACTGAACTTAATATGATAAATTCAGTTTTAGGCATGTTGGATTTGAGGTCATGATGGGCATCCAAGTGGAAATACGATCTAGGCAGCTGGAATCTGGTAGTGCTTGGGTAAAAGTTATTGCTATCTTTAGCATAGAACCTAGAGCCACAAGAGAAGATTGTTTATGTGAATATATAATTGTAGATGTAAATAATATACATATTGTAGGCTTTATGTTGCAGGGTATTGCTATCTGAATAGTTTCTAAGGTCAAAAAATTTTTAAGAAAGAGTCTTACCTCTGAAAAACACTATAGAAAACTATAACTTTGTTACCAGTAATTTATCAGAGTCTATAGAGAAACTTTAAAAAATATTTTCCAAATAAAAAATGTTATCAGTGCCTTAGTTGAAGGCATAAATCTTATGTTTATGAAATTTATTTTGACAGGAAAATAGAAGGAATGGATACTTGCTATGAGGTAAGATAAGTAGGATCTAAAAAGATCTCTCTAGGGGCAGCTAGGAGGTGCCGTGAATAAAGCACTGGCCCTGGAGTCAGGAGGACCTGAGTGCAAATGTAGCCTCAGACATTTACTCTCTGTATGACCTGGGGAAGGCACCTAAGTCCAATTGTCTCCCTCCCCCCAAAAATGTCCCTCCAGTAGAACAATAGGCCAAATATGCCTGGGGTGACAGTCTTGAGAGGGTCCCAGAATTGTGATATCATCGGTGCAAAGAACTTCTGGCATAGAAATTCTCTGCACTGAAAGAGTTCAGCAATTAGATTGTGTGTAATATTATAGGGGGTACGCAGATGTTTAATGACTTGCAGAAAGTCACAGAATCAGAATCTGTCAGAGGGAAGGCTTGAATGCTGTTTATTTTTTTTAATCCCAGACTAGCCTTCTACATAGTACACCATACTGTCAAAAACTGAATATATAAATAAAAGAATGTATCTATCCAACAGATGATAGGTAAAAAGGATCTAGGGAATATAATGGATTACAAATTCAATATGGATCTAGCAGGATTACAATTAGATAAGGGCAACCATGGGTGATAAGGAGACTGAAAGTCATACACAATGAAAAATCAGCCTCATAAGACTTTAGTATATACGATCTGAAGGTCATGTGGTAGGGTGTCTTCAGATATCTGAAGGGTTGTTATACTTAAGAGGGAGTAGACCTAGAGGGCAGAACTAAAAGGAATGGATGGAGGTTTCCAGCATTCCAATTTGACCTCAATACAAGGAAAACCTTCCTAATCTTTAGAGTTGTCCAAGATTATCTGAAGAGGTAGCATGTTTCCCTTCTCTGGAGATTTTCAAAACGAGACTGGACCACCACTTCTTGAGGTTGTTGTAGAGGGGGTTATTACTGCTAGTATGGGACAGATAAGATGATCTTTCAAGTTCCTTCCTCCTCTGAGAAGCTATGATCCTACTATCTTAGGGTGGTCAAAATACTGACTTATTTTCCTAATATATTTTCTTATTAGTTCAGAGTCCCAGTTGATCCAGGGATCTCAGCATCATGATGTCAATCTTAATGATGTCAATATTAATAAACAAATTCTATGACTTTCAAAAATTTGACTCCTCAGTTGTTATCCATATCCACTGTCAGAGAGGACATTTATTGACAGATGTGCATTGTATCCATAGTCAAGTACTGTCACTGGCGTGATTTATATGATTCTGAAGGGGATAGCTATTGAACTGTAGTATTTAGGAAATATGATTGTTTAAGAGATCCAAGTAGAAGGAGTGAAAGGATTCCAGTTAGGCTGAGCTTTGTTTCAGATTATGTACACTTTTGTGTATGTTCCCTTACCTTTCTCATTGTCACATTTAGTGCCATCAAGTAGCATTGGCATGTGAATTGTTGACACGCTCTTAAAAATTTACATGTAAACTATAATTAAAAGTGTGTGTTTTCTCACTCAAGTAAATTTTTCCAAAAAAAAAATATGTCCCCATTTTCCTTGTAACCATTCATGAATTATTCTTATATTATTTTGACACAGCAGCATATGGCATCCAAACTTAGCTGAAAAAGGAAATTTATACATAGATGGTCCTTGCTCATTGCCATAGATAATTTAGTTGTTGCTAGAGAGGGTGACAAAAAACAAACATATGTGTATTATAAATGAATCCAAATCCAAAGAGACAGGCTGAGTATGGAAGGATGGAAACCAAATGCTGCCATCATATTTAGCAACTTGGAGGTTACTAATGTTACATTTTAAAAAGAACAATCCAAAATGGCTCTGTGAGCAATGAGAAGTGTATTTGTTGAGTCCTGTGAATGGAGACTTGTAAATGGGATCATGGAAATCTTGTCAATCACTTAGACTTGAATTAATAGTGTAGCATATCTAGCAGTAGTAAAGCAGCTGGGGTGACCTGGTTTGTCTGAGGGAGTAGCATTACATTAGGGTCTTGTTTCTTTCTTGAAGGAAGCAATCTAAAGAACACAGCAAGGTGCATTGCATAATGATGTTGCTATCATTCAGTGATGTCTGACTTGTCATGACCCAATGGCCTTTGTCACACTGCAGAGATACTGGAATAATTTGTTATTTCATTCTCCAATGTGTCCCCATTTTACAGATAAAGAACTGAAGCAAATAGCGATTAAGTTTCTTGTCCATGGTCACTTAGCGAGTAAATATCTGAGGCTGGATTTGAACTCAGATCTTCTTGACTTCAGGCCCAGCACTCTATCCACCACACCCATCAACAATATTCCTCATGGGCAACTTTGAGCATAAAATAATGATGTGACAAATTCTTTACTTTCCACCAGTACTAGAAAGAATATACGCATGTTATGATAAAAACTTGGAGATTTTCAATATTTAACACAACATTACTGTTGGGCTGAGGGTAGAAAACAAACCAAGGGAAGATAAGAAAAAAGATTTGGCCTTGAGACCAAAAAGCCACTTTGATATATGGGTAATTGTGTGTAAGTGTGAATATGCTCGCATAGAGCCAGGCTCTGATTAATGGAGAAATAAAGCTCAGGAAGTAGTCTCGTGTATTAGAATTTGCACTATTTGAAGTTAAATTTATACAAAATAGGGTCATTGTTTCCAACCCAATAGAAATTTGCAGTGAAAATTCAAATAATGTGACCACTTCAGAGGATATGGGACCCAGCCATAAAGGAGAGCTATTGTACTGAATCATTTGGGAAATGTGCTTGTTTAGAGAACAAAGAATAAGAGAGAGAGGGAGAAAGAGAGGAAAAGGGGCCACGAGGCAGTGAGTAGAGTGCTGGACCTCCAGTCAGGAGGACTGGAGTTAAACTCTGGCTTCAGACACCGACAGCCATATGACCCAGACAAGTCACTTAACCACTCTCTGCCTCAGTTTCTTCATCTGTAAAATGTGGATAATAGCAACTCCAACATCACAGGATTGCTGCGAAATTGAACCAGATAATATTTATAAAGCACTTTGCAAACCTTAAAGCAATATATAAATGCTAGCTTTCAATCTCTCTATCTTTCTATTATCTATCTATCTTTTTAAAGGAGAAAACCTGATTCACCTAGAGTTGAACTTACAGACTCTAGGGCCTCAAGAGCTCCCCAGTTAAAGGGGTTTAGAAATTCCTATCTAGAATATCAGGAAATAGGAAAACTATTATCCTTAATGTAGCTTATGTCTAGTGGGCAATACCTATAACCACACTAAAAAATAATGGCAGATCTGACAAGAGTAAATGGCTCCTCAGTCTCTCTACCAACTTAACTAAAATCTTACTTATCTCTCTGTTCCCTGTCTCTTCCCAGTCCAAACTGTGTATGGCTAGTGGAAAAGATAGGATAAGCTTTTCAACAGTGTTGCACATGGAGGTACACATCCTTTTCATCAGCTAAAAGCACCAATGTACTACTTTACATGTAGAATAGACTGTATGCATCCATATCAAGATTTATAAAACCTGAGTTATAGGAGCTTACCATCTATGATATGGTTGTGATGGCAAGCAAAATAGAATCTTTTGCTGTTTTTGTATAATCAAGTGCATCTGATTGAATCTTACCTTTATCAATCCAGAGTCTTTACTAGGAGTAAAGTACAGAAACAAGAGTCTCTTTAACTAGAAACAGTATATGTATTTGTATTATTAATTATTTTAATGTGATTAAAGATCTTCCCCACCCATTAGTAGGTCTGCCCATTAAGGGGAACTTGATTAGGGAAGATTTGTGAGAAGACCAAGCCTTTTGTTAATGGAGAACTGGTTCTCAAGGGTTGTGTTGCACTCTGGCTCTATAAAAGGTATAAATACTCTGAGTCCAGGTTTCACTTTAGGCTTACTGACTGGAAGTGTTTTGTTTGACCAGATGAGAACTCTGAGAAGCTGCTAAGGAGTCCTCTGCTTTTGAAAATCCAGATGTCAGTGCCTCCCTCCCTATGGTCAGACAGTTGGACCTGTCTGTTGATGGTCAGGCAGAGGGAAGTTGTGTCTGCTGATCTTTGATATCTCTGTATTTTCTTTGAAGTTCAGGGTGCTGACTCCCCTAAACTTGGTGAATGATATATGTGCTTGGTTAAAGGAATGATACATGTGTTTGATTAAAGGAATTCTTAACCTCTCAAAAGTTGCCTTTCCTTTTGTGAATGCAGATCTAAGAACCCTCTGTGTATGTTAGGGTACTTACTGATACAGTGGTTTATCTTAGACATTAAAAGTTGGTGTGACTCCTGGGGATTGATGAGAGGGGATTAAAGTATAATCTCAAATGGAAAAATGAAAAAGAAACAAAAACATAAGCCATGGTGATCTTATTCACTGGATTCCTCCGTTTTGTTTGGTTTTCTTCAATGTTTGCAATGCAATTTTTATACTTTCATAAAAAGTGAGGAACAGAGAAAGACCAAAATATATAGTTACATTTTCTTCTTTAGAAGATATATTGATAAAATTAATACAGGCATAGAAAACTGGATAGTTAGAAATATTGTTCAATTATATTTACAACAGGTGAGGGTTCCAGCTGTTTAATGTCATAATAAATAGTATAAATTTTCACCCTTCCGATTTTTAGATGTTAACATCCCTGCAGAAAAGAAAAATAATAGATGTCAGCATCCCCATCTTTAAAATTGGAGGACTAGATTCCTCTTCTTAGAGGACTAGCTCCTCTAAGTCATCATTGATTCATAAAGATCTAACCTTCTAAAAACTGAAAAATCTTTCCGCTTACCTTGAAGAAAGCAGA
Source organism: Potorous gilbertii (assembly GCA_028658325.1). Taxonomy (NCBI): domain Eukaryota; kingdom Metazoa; phylum Chordata; class Mammalia; order Diprotodontia; family Potoroidae; genus Potorous; species Potorous gilbertii. The sequence continues at coordinate 99,868,256 of CM053770.1, forward strand.
AGTTATAGATGGAGATAGGATAGCAATTGAATGTAGACAAGAATATGATAAGAGACAGAGATAAGGCAGAATTAACTATTACTTTGATTGGGCTTTCTTTTCCTTTAGAGATAGCTTAAACAGGCCTGTAGGTAATAGGAAAGAAGCAAGTAAATAATGAGATAGTTAATATGAAAGAGGAAAAGAGAAACTGATTAAGATTGACAGAGTAAGTTTATGGAACACCTAGGATTGAATAGGACCAAAGATACAAATAGTGAGATTAGTATTGTTAAGGAGAAAGGCTACCTTGCCTATTGCAATTGGAACAGATGATTAATGGATGAGAGAAGATGGAGAGTTTTGAAATTGGAGAGTTGAAGATCATGACACATGACCTTGATTTTCTAATTAAAGATATAAAATTGTCTTCTGAAAGAAAGTAGAACTTGAAAAGAAGATCTGGAACAACCAATGTAAAAAAGAAGATTCTAGAATGCCAATCACAGAAAAGAAAAAAGATTATTGTTTATCAGTGAAGGCACAGTTAATTGTTACATATATGTATACATGCATTAGCATACACACATGTATATATGTATGTGTATGTGAAAGGATGAAAATGTGACCAAAGAACTGATAAGCTGAGAAAATAGCAAGTGATGAAAATACTAGAGGTCTTAGTGAAGATGATAAATACATTTAAAGTGAGGCAAGGAGAGAGACAGAACATGAGGAAAGGATGATAGGACTATCATGTTTCAAGATCATAGAAGGATTTAGTTTCTTGTAATGATGATGGGTAAGATATGAACACCCCTATGTGCCTGAGGTAATGAACAACGAGCATGGATCCTGTTTAAATGAATATCAACAAGGAATATAGCTCTTGTTGGATCTGAAGTCAATGCAATCTTGATTCAAAACCTAACTCAGAAACTCAGCAGTCCTATGACTCTGGACAAGTTGCTTCAATGTCTATTAATCTCAATTTCTTTATCTGAAAAATGAGTGGGTTGGATCTCCTGGGCTGTAAGGTCCCTTTCATTGCTAAAACTATTATCTTATGAATCCTGGTGCCTTCAAGAATAGAGGTAAAGGAGGCAGAGCCAAGATGCAGGGACTCACCTGAGCTCTCCTCCAAACTCCTTTAAATAATAGCTCTAAACAAATCCTGCAGCAGCAGAATCCACAAAAAATAGAATGAAACCAAGTTTTTCCAGCCCAAGACAACTTAGAAGGTCAGCAGGAAAGAAAAGTCTCTTGCACCAGGGTGAGAGAGGGGTGTAGTTCAGTAAACCAGGAGCAGGCGTAGGGTGTAGCTGAATCAGGGGCAGCAGTGGAAGTTTCAAGACCTCTATGCCCACAGACACCAAAGATAACTTAGAAGGTTAGCAGGAAAGGTCTGTCCCACCTGGGTGAGAGTAGATCATAGTCCAACACAGGCCATGTCAGCACAGCCCAGGCCCCAGCAAATTAGGAGACCTCATTGGGAGCCACTGAATCAGCAGCAGCAGTAGTAACTTCCAAAGCTCTCAGCCATAGAGAGTAAAGGGGTCAAAGAACTGGTCAGGAGATTATAGGGGTCTCTTTGCTAGTACTAGGGACAAAACTCTGTTGCTTTGCCTATACTTGGATCTAGTCTTTGGTGTTAGTCCCAGGACAAGGAAGAGTACTACCACACCAGAACTTGTGACTGCAGTGGAGCAGGGACCCTTTTCACAATTCCAGGGCAGAAAAGAGTGTCACTCACAGACCAGAGCATTCCATAAGAATAGTAAACCCCTTTCCTGATATCATTCTATCTTAGAAGAACACAAGACTTAAAGGTTCCTGGTAGTATCTTTGAAAATAGCTGCACAAAATTCCTGAAGCTTGAGACAGAACACCCTCTACCCTGGATGGAGAGCCCTACTTTAACAAAGAGTAAAAGTCAAGTAATGGGCTGAGAAAATGAGCAAACAAAAGGATACATTCTGACCATAGAAGGTTGCTGTGGTGACAAGGAAAATCAAAATACACTCAGAAAAAGATAACAAAGCTCCTAAATTCAAAACCTCCAAGAAAAATATAAATTGGTCATAGACCATGGAATAGCTCAGAAGGGATTTTAAAAATCAAGTAAGAGACATAGAGGAAAAATTGGGAAGCTAAAATTGGGAAGAGAGCAATGAAGGAAAATCATGAAAAAGGAGTGAACCGTGTGGTAAAGGAGACACACCTACACAAAAGAAATGCTAAAGAAAATAATACCTAAAAACTAGACTAAGTCAAATGGTAAAACAGATACAAAAAGTCAATGAGGAGATGCCTTAAAAAGCAGTATTGACCAAAAAGAGGAAGAGGCACAAAAATTCACTGAAGAAAATAAAAATAACTCCCTAAAAAGTAGAATTGACCAAATGGAAAAGGAGGTCCAAAAGCTCACTGAAGCTCAAAACATTAGAAATGAGCAGATAGAAGCTAAAGACTTTATGAGAAAATAAGAAAAAATAAAACGAAACAAAAAGAAGACAATGTGAAATATCTCATTGGAAAAACAACTTACCTGGAAAATAGATCCAGGAGAGATAATTTAAAAAAATTATTGGATTACTTGGAAGTCATGATCAAAAAAAGATTTTATACATGATCTTTCAAGAAATTCTCAAGGAAAACTGCCCCAATATTCTAGAACCAGAAGGTAAAATAGTCATTGAAAGAATCCACCAATCACCTCTTTAAAAGATTCCTAAATGAAAACTGCCATGAACATTATAGCCAAATTCCAGAGCTCCCAGGTCAAGGAGAAAATGTTGCAAACAGCCAGAAAGAAACCATTCAGAAATCATGGAGTCACAGACAGGATAATATAAGGCATGTCAGTTTCTACATTAAAGTATCAGAGGGCTTGCAATATATTCCAGAGGGCAAAGGAACTAGGATTACAACCAAGAATCTCACCTACCCAGTAAAACTGAGTTTAATTTTTCAAGGGAAAAAAATGGACACTGTTCAATGAGGTAGAGGACTTTAAAGCATTCTTGATGAAAAGACCAGAGTTGAAAAGAAAATTTGACTTTCAAGCACAAGATGCAAGAAAAGCATAAAAAGATAAATGGGAAATGGATTATTATAAGGGACTTATAAGTTTAAACTGATTCCATGACTATATGGGAAGATGGTACTTGTAACACCTAAGAACTTTCTCATTATTAGGGCAGATAGAAGGAATAGATAGATAGAGGGTACAAGTGTGAGTTGAATATGAAAGAATGATATTTTAAAAATTAAATTAAGAGGTGAGAGAGAAATATTGGGAGAAAGGAAAACAGAGAGGTAGAATGGGATAAATTACTTCACATAAAAGAGGCAAGAAAAAATTTTCACAGTGGAGGGGAAGAGGGATGGAGGTGAGGGTGAATGAGTGAATCTTGCTCTCATTAGAATTGGCTTGAAGAGAAAATAACATACACACTCAATTGAGTATAGAAATCTATCTTACTCTACAGGAAACAAGGAGGGAAAGGGGTTAAGAGAAGGGGTATGCTAGAAGGGAAGGCAGATTGGGAGAGGGGTAGTCAGAAGCAAAACACTTTGAGGAGGGATGGGGGAAAGGAGAGAGAGAATAGAATGAAGGGGGAATAGGATGAAGGGAAATACAGTTAACCATAGTAACTGTGGGAAAAAATGGAAGCCAGTTTTTCTGATAAAGGCCTCATTTCTCAAACTTGTAGAAATTTGAGTCAAATTTATAAAACTAAGAGCCATTCCCCAATTATTAAGTGACCAAAAACACAGTTTTCAAATGCAGTAATCAAGTCTCTCTATAGTCATATAGAAAATACTCTAGCTCAGTATTAATTAGAAAAATACAAATTAAAATAATTCTGAGGTACTACTTCATACCTGTTAGATTGGCTAATAGAACAGAAAAGATAAATAACAAATGATGGAGAGGGTGTGGGGAAAATGACTCATTATTAACTGGTAGAGTTGTGGACTAATTCAATCATTCTGTAGAGCAATTTGGAACTATGCCCAAAAGGTTATACAAGTCTTTGACCTAGCAATACCACTACTAGGTCTGTATCACCAAAGATATTTTAAAAAAATAAAAAGGAAAAGGACCTATATATACAAAAATATAACAGCTCTTTTCTGGGGACAACAAATTGGAAATTGAGGGGATATCCATCAATTGGTGAATGGCTGGATAAAATCTGGTGTGTGATTGTGATGGAATAGTGTTACAGCATACTGTAAGAAAAGGTCAGCAGGGTGCTCTCAGAGAATCCTAAAATGATTTACATGAGTTGATGCAAAGTGAAATGTACAATATAAAAAGTAACAGCAATGTTGTAAGATGATCAAGTGTGAATAATTTAACTCTTCTTAGTAATACAATGATCCAAGACAAGTTTGAAGGACTTAAGATGAAAAATGCTGTCCATCCCCAGAGAGAAAACTAATAGTGTCTGAATACAGATTTATTTTTTTTTTGCTTTATTTTTCTTCAGTTTGTTTTTCTTTTCAATCTATGTTTTCCATCACAACATGACTATTATGGAAATGTTTTGCATGTTGACACATGTATAACCCATATTTAACTGCTTGCTTTCTCAATGAGAAGGGGTGTAAAAACAAATGTTAAAAATTGTTTTTACACTTAACTGGGGAAATAAAAGACTAAATAAGGAAACAATTGACAACAACAACAAAAGAATAGGGGCAAAGAAGAAAACCAAGTCAGGAAATGAAGTTCTTAAACAGTGAGTGGGAATAACCATGAAGTTGTTCTATGAGCATGGAGCACAGGAGGCTCTTTACTCCATAGGAATTCACATTACTTAACTTCATATTTTGAGAGATGACATATGCAACCCAACATTTCCCTCCTTAGATGTAATTATTTTAAAAGTTCTTGTAGCTCTAGTGTTGAAGAGGTCATTTTAGATCTTTCTATCAAATACCAATGTGACTTTCAGAAAATTACAATCAACCTAAAGGTTATTTCTATCCTTAGCTGTTAGGGTAAATGTATATTGGATAATGATTCATGTCATATAGGAAGCAATGTGGTGTAGTAGAAAGAGCAATGAATCTAGAAGTCAATAGACCAGAATCAGAACTAGGTTGGGGTGACTGGGGCTTTTTATCAGATGGGAAAATTTGCTGTCACTTCAGAAATTTACAGAACTACAATAGCATTTGTCTTCTTCTATGGAAGAAAACCGACTTAGAGCCTAGTGTGAGGGTGGAGCCCAGAGAAAGTGCACTGAGAGTGAGAAGGGTGAGTGATATGGTAATTGGGGTGGAGCTTAAGGATCAAGGAGGCCCAGCTCTGCAAGTTGGAATCCCAAGGGTCTTAGGCTCATCATGAACAAGACGGGAGAATTAAAGAAGTTGTGAGTGTGCTACCTATACCCTACCTCAACTTGCTACAGGCTGGTGTTAGCTCATGATCCCCTGGGAGAGGCTGTTGGGCTGCCTACCCCATTGTAGGAGAGCTTAGCACCAGAATATACTTGTGGAAGAACTTCCCATTTAGCTTCTCACGTTGAACTGCAAGTTCAGTGTCTGGTGCTCTAAAAGGGTTGCTTCTGCTTTCCATCCCCTACCTCCCCACCCAGTGAAGCCTAGACTATACCTTAGCCAAATTTCAATAACCTGTCTGGAAGAGTATGTGCTTGGAAATCATCAGAACTCAGCTCTAGTCTCATCTTGGACAGTCTGGTTCTCAGTTTCCTCCTCTGTAAAATGAAGGGATTGAACAGCATAATCTCTAAAGAAGCTCCTAGCTCTTGCAGTTTTTAATTGTTGTCCAGTCATTTCAATCATATCCAACTTTTTGTGACTCCATTTGGTGAAGATGCTGGAGTGGTTTGACTTTTCTTTCTCCAACTCATTTTACAGAGGAGGAAACTGAGGCAAACAGGGTTAAGTGACTTGCCCAAGGTCACACAGCTAGTAAGTGTATGAGGCCAGATTTGAACTCAGAAAGATTAGTTTTCTTGACTCCAAGTCAGCATTTTATCTCCTGTATCATCTAACTGTCCTTCCAGCTTTTTAGACTGTTAACCAAATTTTTGAGATTTAAATTCGACCTGACTATATACTTCAGCTGAGCTTCAGTTCCAATAAGAGTTGAATGATGCTTCATCTCTGATCTTGAAGATCATTTTTCATCTCTGGGGCTTTAGTTCCCTTCTCTGCAAAATGAGGGAGTTGGATTAGATTGTCCTGAAGGTCATTTCCAGGTAGAATACACTGTCCTGATACCTTGAAAGACTTTTATTCGAGGAAATGGAGAATCTTTAAAACTTCCCTTCAGCCCTCTCTACCAAAGCCTGTATTTCTTTGCTATAAAGTTCACCAATCTCTCCCTGCCTTCTAGTAATCAAGCTTTGTAAATGGCACTTATGAAGAAATGACTGCCCTTAACATTGTTATTAAGAATAATTAATTAAAATAGGTAGTATCTGGTGACCTCCTTCTTGCTTCCTTTCATAAGAGTCAGCTTCCTGGCAGTCCCCTGGGATCCTCTCATCATTTCTCACCCCCTTTTTAGGTAAGTATTACTGCTATTTGTATTGGATATGGAGTTTGCCGAGGTACAAAATTCCTAGTTACAACTTACAGCAGACAAAGATTTGAATCCTGGCTGTGTGGAATGAAGAAAAATCACATTCTCCCGGAACCTCATCTATAAAAGGTCTCTAATAACCACTGACTTACCTGTCACCAGAAGCTGCTGTGAGGATCAGAGACATAATGCCTATAAACCACCCTGTGATTATTAGTATTTTTCCCTTCTAGAGATACACAGGACAAAGCCACATTTGCAGTTCCATCATTACTTAAATTTCCTGCACGTGTAAGAGAAATTATACTTATTTTCAACAAAAGGTTTCAGATTAATAAAATGACATAAATTTGCCTGCGCCCCCGAAGGATTATTTATATCACAGTAAGCCTTACACCTTTAATTTGACAAGAGAATAACAAAGAATCCAGCTAACCTTTTGCAATTTAAGATAATTCGTTCTTCAGCAGTAATCTTATGGAACAGGTGTTGTCTCATCTTTGTTTTGGAAAATATTAAGATACAACATCCCTTCATATTGGACTTTAATTTTACATAAAAATGCATGATCTATAAATCATAATATGGTAAGATTTGAATTTTTAAAATAATAAAAAGGTGCACATGTATATTGTATTATCTTCCAAAAGCCAGTGTATCTGCATGACAAAGCAATGCATAGAGATATGGGTTTAGAATTTATTTCGTACCTTCCAGTGAGTGACAGGGATGGTAACCTGAAAGAAAAGAGATTTCTAGAAACAATCCCAATGAAGCTACTAATAATCAGAACTTCTATCACCCCCTAAGGCCCTTGGATAAAGAATAATGCTACTGCCCTGTATGACAGAGAATCTGTTTCCGATAATAAGTTTTAGGTGCTGAAAATGATGATTTTTTTTTAGCAAATAGATTTATTTTTTTAAATTCCACATAGGTGAAAACAACTCGATTCAGTGAGCTGTGGAGACACAGGGAATTTCACGGTTTAAACATCAAATACCAGTTAAAGAAATCACAGCAGAGGACATTACATTAGAAATAACAGTATTTTGCTGTTCATGGATATTACCCTTTGCATCAGATTTCTTCCCCGACAAGTAGTGTTCTGTGATGCTGAAAGCAGAAAAGGAGTCTAGACAATGCAGTCCAAGAGAGGTTGGCTCCATAATAATAAAAACAGCTTCCACTTATACAGTGTGTTAAAGTGAACCAAGTACTTTCCTGGTAACCACCATCGAAGGTTTTTGTTGTTTAGTCGTATCTGACTCCTAGTGACCCCACTGAGGTTTTCTTGGCAAACATATTGGAATGGTTTGCCATTTCTTTCTCCAGCTCATTTTACAGATGAGGAACTAAGGCAACTGTGGCCAGGGTCACACAGATAGTAAGTGTCTGAGGCCTCTTTCCGCTGAAACACCTATCTACCTAAAAAGGCTGAGAACTAGAAGGGAAATTTGACCTTAGTTATGCAACTTGGAAATGTTGGAGTTAGGATTTGAACTCATGTCTTTTGGTTTCAAGTCCAATGCATGATCTGCTGCTTTGTGAGGCTCCCCTCTAAAGTCCACCTGTGCTCTGCTCCATTATGGGATGACTATATCCATGTAGCCTAAGAAAATTTAAATAATGCATTTGATTTACACAGTTAGAAAGTCACCTTGGTTTCTTTGAGTCTTGCCAATGCCAACTCTATGACCGCTAATGACATGAATGAAGCCTTAGTTGTCAGTTTTGCAGAATACAAAAAGGCTGCACTTAGAAGTGTGCATAACGAATCACTGCAGAGGTGATCAATGTTGCTGACTGATTAGTATATTTCGAATCTTACAGGTAGGGCTGTTGAAGGGAAATTGTGAAGGCTGGGTGAAGCGTGTGACTTTGAAGTGTGGGATCTTTTATGAAAATCTCCTTTCTCTACAATAATAATGAAGGTTGCTCCAAGGGCAACTAGATGACACAGTGGAGAGAGTGTAGGACCTGGAGTCAGGAAGACTCGTCTTGCAGAGTTTAATTCTGGCCTCGGACACTTACTAGCTCTGTCACCCTGGGCAAGTCAAATAACCCTAGTATTCTCAGTATTTGCATCTGTAGAAAATGAACTGAAAAAGGAAATGGCAAACCATTCCAGTATCTTTCCCAAAGATATCCCAAATGCGGTCATGAAGATTCAGACATGACTGAAAAAGACTAAACAGCAACAAAGGTTGCTCTAAGCTGTAACCCACAAAGCAAGTTCTAACAATATTAACATTGACTATCATTTACATTTTTAGGTTTGTATGAGCTTTTCACAGAAGTTGTTATCTTTTTAAAAATTCTTATGGTGTTACATATGAGGAAACTGAGGCAGACATTGGTTAGGTGATATGTTCAAGGTCATATGGCCATTACCTGTGGGAATTCATTTCTTCCTGACTCCAAGTCTACCTCTCTATTTATTATGTAACCTAGCTTCTAATGTGGTCCTGGGAAGAGAATACTAGTGCCTTCTGAAAACCAGCCTAATCAAAACTGGATAAAATTATCAGTAATTTGATAATTAAGTCAATAAATCTGGCCATGGTGATCCATGAACCAAAGAAAAACACAAAGTGAGCCTGTGAACCTAGATGTCACTCTTTTTCATTCTGCAATGACAGTAGAAGACAATAGCTTCCAAGAAATTTAGTTGTTTTCACTCTAAATGTGAGATCCTTGCCCAATTATTGGCAGTATTAAGTGGGTCATATGGATTAGAGACACACAGGATGAACAGACATGAGGGGGGTCTAACATCTGTATCAAGGGAAACTTCTATCATCAATGATTTCATGGATCCAGTGGAGTATTCAAGGATATAGATTGCTGTGCTTCCATAAGAGCAAACTACTGTCAGTTTGGGAAAAAAAAAAGAATTCATAGTAACCTTTTGGTTGTTCAGTTTTTTCAGCTTTGTTCAACTCTCTGTGACCCCATTTTGGGTTTCCTTGGCAAAGATACTTCCTTGGAGTACTTTGCCATTCTTTCCCCAGCTCATTTTATGGATGAGGAAAAACAAAGACAAATGGGGTTAAGTGACTTGCCCAAGGTCACACAGCTAGTAAGAATTAGGCTAGATTTGAACTCGAGAAGATGAGTCTTCCTGACTTCAGGCCTGGCATTCTATCCATTGCACCACCTAGTTGCCCTTTATAATAATCTTATGCACCTAAAATGATAAAGTGCTGGTTAGAGGAAGCATTAATTCATTGAGATCCTGTAGGTGAAGGGAGCCCTTGTTTGCTCAATCTCACTGAAGACATCCTGAAAAAAAGGATAGATACATATGAAATGTGTGGAATGCGTTTTTGAGGACAGCATCTTCCCAGACTAACACAGGAATAAAATGGAAATCAAAAATGTGAAAGTCTCTCATTTTGGGGCTTGTTGCAAATGTCAGACCAAAACTGGGGTCTCACACACTGCAAGCTTTCATGTTTCCAGTGCTTTGGGGAAATATCAACTACATAATATATCATTCAGAATTATAATTGCATCCTTAAATAGAAGATTGGCTATTCCTTTTTATCTCCTTTATGATAGGATATGAAAGTGTGATACCTTTACCAACAGATGTTACAAATATAAGGAAGATGTGAGAAATAACAAGAAATTTGCTATGTTCTCGTTGCTGGGAAGAAAATCACATAAAGCTTTCAAATCAGAAAATGATCAGATTTTGCAACACACACTGCCTTTATTTGAAAGAGTATCAAGTGCATTCATATTCGCTGTTAAATCTCCTTGCCACATGCCATCATGACAAGCAGCTAGAAAGTCCCCATTTCACAGGCACCCAAATTATACCAAGGAATCACTTTATTTTTAGAGAATCCAGGTGGTTCAGGGGAAAGAACATTGGACTGCTTAGAGCCCACACTCACAGGATCACAGATACAGAGCTGGAAAGGACCTCGGAGACCAGATTGTCCAACTCCATTTTATAGATGAGGAAATTAGACCCAAGCGATTAATTGATTTCCCAATCTCACACAGGCAGCAAGTAGCAAAGGTGAAATTCGAGCCAGGTTTGCAAGGAAAGAAGCATTTATTAAATGCCTCTTATGTGCCAGGTACTAGGCTGAGAGCTTTACTAACGTTATCTCATTTGATTCTCAGTGCTGTTGGTATCCCCATTTTACAGTTGATGAAACTGAGGCAGACCGAGGTTAAGTGATGTCAGCAAGTGGTCAAGGTTGGCCTTTAACCCAGGTCTTCTTCATACCAGGACCAGCATTCTTTCTACTGTGCCACCTAACTGCCTTTGGTTTTGGGCTGAAACCAGGCTTCTAACTGGAATTCTATTCCCCTTTATGCTATCCCACTGCCTCCTGCTCTTCCAGTTCCTACCTCTGTGCCCGGTAGCATGGCCTTTGACTTCTCTCCCCACTCTAGGCTTTGAGTCCTGCTTATCTTGAGTTGTAATGACCATAGGTATTACCTATTGAAAGCACTTGTAAAGTGCTACATAAATGAAAGGTACTACTATTGCCTTGCAGACTTTCTGTCTTGCATTTAACTATCAACTATGCTGGGTGATCTTCTAAGCCACCAACAGAGGAAGATTTCCAGAGGCTGTTGTCTCTACTTTGACAAACACTCCCTTAGTTCAGGCCCTTATTACCTTTTGTCTACATGAGACATATCAAACATGGGGCCCATAAGTCACATTCTGCCACCAAATTCCCCATTGCCTGGAGCTAGATCAAAATGTAATTGGAAAATAGTTAACAAAATAAATAAAAATATAAGAAAACATATATGACATCATATTTTAAAACTGTCAATATGGCCTTAAGGGAGTCTTATGTATGGATTTTTATTGTAGCTCTTTTTCAGTCATTTCAATAGCATCCAACTCTCTGTGACTCCATTTAGGGTTTTTTTTGACAAAGATACTGGAGTGGTTTGCCATTTTCCTCTGCAGTTCATTTTTCAGATGAGGAAACTGAGGCAAACAGGGTTAAGTGACTTGTCCAAGGTCACACATCTAGTGTCTGAGGCCAGATTTGAACTTAGATCTTCCTGACTCCAGGCCCAGAGCCCTATCCACTGCTCCATCTAGTTGTCCTATGTTTGAATTAGTGATCTCCATTTCTGTTTGAGTTTAATAACACTTCTCTAGACTATTTCAGTGACCTCTTAATCTGTCTCCCTGTTTTAAGTCTCTACCCAATCTCAACCACCCTCCACACAGAAGCCAAAGTGACTTTCCTTAAACACAGATCTCACCATGTCACTCTCTTCTTCAGTAAATTCCAGTGACTCCCCATCCTTCACAAACAGTACTCTACCTATCTTCTAGTCTCACTACACATTACTACTCTTTCCACCCTCAGTGGAAAGTTCAGCCAAACTGTCCTTCTTTCTGTTTTTCCCATGACACTCCTTGCCTCAACTCTTTGTCTTTGTATGGGCTACCCCATGCCTGTAATGAACTATCTCCTCACCTTTGCCTTATAGAATCTCACCTTCATTCAAGACACAGATCAAATACCATATGAATACTTTCCTAATTTCCCAGTTGCTAAAGCCTTCCTTCCTTCTTTTTTAATTCTTTTATTTATCTCAGTTGGTTGGTTCCAGTAGCAGGGTGTGGGTCAGTACCCAGAGATTCTAGGTGATTTAGTCAATTTAGAAGTGAAGAGCTCTTCTCCTTGTTATTTTCTATTCTAGACCAACGTATGTAGTGTACAAACATTTCCTTGAAGGGCCATTCAGCAAAATAGTAAATAGCTCTAAGTATCTCGTGATGAAAGATCTGATTTAAATTGCCTTTCAATACATGTTTGCTGGAAATTATGTAAGAAATTTTTGACCTCAATCTTTCCCCTGAACTCCATTCATTCATGTCCAATTTCCCACTAGACATCTCCATTCACGTGTTCTGCTGACTCCTCAAAGCCAATATGTCTAAACCTGAGCTCTCCTGGTGGCTGGGAGGGAGTTGTCTCTTGGTTGCCTCTTCCCCTGGGGAAGGTGAGAAGAGCCACAGACATCCAGAGACAGGAGTTCATACTAGAATTTCCCAGCAGCCCAACTTGGTAGGGAGTACAGCCCTGAGGAACAAACTGTTTGACTAACTTCCGCAATATAATAGAAACTGAGATGCTGCATCCTGATAACAGGGGCCATCAGCATCTGGTTCCTAAAATGTTGGTAGCTGCCACTTTTAAGTTTAACTCAGTCTCCTTAGACACCAAGACACAGATTAGGTATGCCCTGATGCATGAGTATTTTGTACTTTGGTTCTTCCTATATCAACTCAGTAAATATTCCTTTGTAAAAGCTAATTGATTAATTGATATTTGAGGAAAAATCAACAGATTAAATTGACAATGGAGTGTTCACCATTATTATTAGTAATACTGAGGCAGTTATTAACTGACTTTGACAAATGATGTATGTGTGTCCACACATGGTAATGGAACTCAATCCAATACCATTAGAAAGATGCTTGAAGATTTCTGGCATGCCTGTAAAAGCTTCTTGTTGTTTCCAATCTTTCCTTACTCTTTGTGTCCCAATTTGGGGGTTTCTGGGTAAAGACACTGGAATAGTTCACTATTTCCTTCTCCAGCTCATTTTAGAGATAAGGAAACTGCGTCAAACAGTTAAGTGATTTGCCCAGGGTCACACAGCTTGTAAGTGTCTGAGATTTTACATCAGGTCTTCCAGACTCCAGGCTCTATTCTGCCCCTAGATTTTTCATACTTTGAGCCAAAAACTTCCTCTGTACCTCTCTCTCATCATTTCTAGTTCTGTCGTGAGGGATCAGGAAGGATCAAGTCCAATCTGTCATCTATATACGAGATAGAAAACTAGATAGTGCATTTATTAAGTACTTATGTGCCAATAATCTGTGTCAGGGATGCACATACAAGTAGTCAAGGAAGTTCCTGCTTTTGCAAACCCCACTTTCTAATAGAGGAAAACAATAAAGGATGGAGAGCTAGGGGCCCAGGGAATGGAGTAGAATTCTAAATTTCCTGTGAGGAGGTGGTGGGGATGATGGCAGCAATGGAAGAAGCAAAATATGGAGATGGGAAGTGGTCCAGACAAGATAAGGTGAAAATTTCACCCGCCAAAACTCAGAATGGTTTCAAAGGCAGAGTCCAAATGCTAAAGGAAACTAGCACATTTCCTTCGAAAAGCTAAGTGCTCTTTATGAGAGGCAGAATGGCATATGGTTGGAGGACTATCTTTGTAGTGGGAACACTTGACTGAGTCATACCTCTGACAGATACTAGCTGTGTGACTATCATCTCTTGAATTTTTAGGGCAGAAAGTACCGCTTGGAGATTTGTTACAGCTGAGTTACTTATCTAGGGTCTCATACCATGCCAGACACATGGCAGGGGCTTTGATAAATGCTTTTTTGAATGATTGATATAGGTCAAAAGTGAAAATTTCCACACCTAGGTCCCAGGCTCCATCCTCATTCCCTATTGTTTCTCTTTTTTCTCTCCACCTCTTCTCTCCTTCTGAAATCCAAGAAGCCCAAAGTTATTGATGAAATGAACAAATTAGAATGCCTGGTCATTTAGATGAGTGAGATGTTAATGGATATATTTCTCTTTCTCCCCATCTCAGCCTTGTAAAGGGTTAAACACACCAAGCTTATAAATAGACACAGAGCCTGGTAAAGGACTTAGCAGTTTCAGGTGAAGCTAAAAGTTACCTTAAAAGCCTGCAGAGATAATGGGTTAATTAGAATGAGAAGATTGGCTAGGTATTATGTTATTTCAAGGAAGAAAGCATGAGCATGAAGGAGTAAAAGCTTAGCTATCAAGGATAATTTTCCTTTCTTCAGTTTTCTGGTTCAAAAACTATCGGTGGTATTTTAAATGTTAGGAAACAGTCCCACTAGAAAATAGTAGAGATAATTAAAAGAGGGTCGTTGCTTTAGGATCGTGAGTGGTTTGCTTTATTCAGTGAAGATCCACTAATTTCAAGGGGTGTTGGCTAGAAAAAAGCTTAAAGTGTTGACGTTCTCTGAGCTGACATTATTAATGGCTCACGACTCTATTTATTTAAATAGGTGCACTCATCAGCATTAAGGAAGCCAGCTGTTTAGCAAATTGATTGGGTTAGATCTGTTTACAATGGAGATTTGCCCTCTGTACCTTATTCCCACAAAGTTTATAGTCATTCACTTTTGATAACTTACTTTAAGAGGAAAACGTGTTTGGCGTTTTAGAACTTGTCTGTTCTCTTAATTCTTTTCCCCACATAAACTTCTTAAACCATCCTTGCATCAGGCTATTGCCTATGGCAGCCTAAGATCTCAGATGATTCAGAACCTGGTGAATTAGAGAGGGGATAATTAGTCAGTTTCAGATAGGAGAAGGGATGTTTTTGGTATTTATTTTCAAATCAAAGCAACAGTAATATAAAACTTAAGGTTTATTTGCAGTTAATTCAGAATATGAAATCCTTATCCTCTCTATAGTATAAATTTGGGACTAGCTCTTCAAAGTTTGAATCTGTACTTAGTTTACACTGACAAAATCAGGAGTTGAAGGCTTTGGAAAAATGATTTAGGAAAAGCCCTCAGATCAGAGGATCCTAAACCAATTTGACCATGCATTGTATTTGGTTTTGTAATATATAGATGAGATAGAGGGAATTGAATAAAATATAAAGATGGGTTAGGGATTTTTTTTGTCAAAATAAAGGCAGTGGGTAATATAATGTGAAGGAAAGTGATGGTGCATACAGACATGAGACTTAAGGAAGAATATATTCAAATTAAATAATCAGCAAGTATTTATTAAGCCCCAGACCCTGTTATTAGGTGCCAGAAATACAGCCAATAAAGAAAATGCATCTGTCCCATAAGCTCACAATATCTTTGCTAGGCACTAAAAAAAAGAACTAGTCCTTAGAATGGAAATGATACAGACCATATTTGGAGGGAGCAAGTATTTGTGATAGAGGAGAGGGAATATGGGTAGTCTTAAATATGCCCTACATTTCGTGGGACTCATTGGAAGGATACGTAGGATCTCATGGATGAAAGTCCTATAGCAGAATGAGCAAATGAGAACAGTGTTTTCCAGTAACCATGAAGGTAGCTGAAACAGGCACTGTAGAGTACTTAGAGCTTGGTCAGACATTGAAGATGCCAAGGTCATGCCCTGCATATGAACCATCACCAGTCATCTTGACTTTTGTCTTGCCACTGAGCTTTGATGACTGAGAAAGAGAGAGGCTGACAACTTCTGCCTCACTTAAACCTAATTCATGGGGGAGTCAAAACCACTCCATGGTGTCACTGATCCTCTTTGAAAATGGACAAACAACTAATTTTATAAGATCGCGACATACTATAATGTTCATCCTCATTGCCCATCTTTGTGTACATATCTTTTTAAAAAATCTAAAGTGATTAGTAAATTAGCTGTATCTCTTGTTCTAGGTACTATGCACTTGTTTATATTATTCTCCTCAAACAACCCACCTTGATCCCTCCTCGTTGTAATTGTTTCCCTTTGTGCTTGAAGAATGTCCTTCTCAAATGTTTCCTGTCCTTCCTAGGTTCCTTATCTTGAGATAATGGTGGTAGGGCATACATAGTGTGATAAATTGGGGAGGCTGAAATTGATGGATTACTTGAGTTTCCAAGTTTTGAGCTGAAGTAGTGTTAAAGTTGATCAGGTGCCTCTACTAAGTCTTGAACTAATGTGATGAATTATAAAAAATTATAAAAAATAAAATTATAAAAAATATAAAAAAAGATAAAAGAGGATTTAGAAGCCTGAGAATTATCTATGGAATGTTAACATGGGAGTAGAGGTTAATAGGCTGATAAAGGGGAGGCAAAGTGGCCCAAGCTGGAAAAATGAAACAAGTGAAAGATTCTGTACCGTTCAGCACTGTAATTGGACTCATCAGTGCCCACTGTACTTCCAGCCTGGGCTAAATAGACAGATTCAGTATCAAAAAGAGAAAAAAATACTATAATAAGGAATTTTGGAAAAGGGGAAGGTTTGGGTGAAAAGATAATGAATGCTCTTTAGCATATGTTGAGCTTGAGATTCCTACCAAACATTCCATTTAAACGACAAGTGGTAATGTGAGACTGGAGGTCAAGAGAAAAGTTAGGACTGAGTTTGTAAGTCTGGGAATCATCTACACAGAAATACTTGAACCCATGACACCTGATGGGATGATCAAGTAAGATAATAGAGTAGTTAGTAGTTCAATGTCAACTTAGCAAGATCTGTGCTTGGTCCTGTGCTCTTTAACCTTTCTTTTTTTTTCCTCAGTCATTTGGATAAAGGCATGGATGTCATCCTTATAGATTCTTAGATTCCACAAAGCTGGGAGGGCTAATTAGTACAGTATGTTATGGAAAACGATTTAGAGGCCTGTATAAATCTAATAAGATGCAATTCAGACAGGAATAATACTTGGGTTAAAAAAACACTCCATTTCACAAGTAAAAGATTCAGGAAGCATGGTTACATGTCAGTTTGCCTTTAAAATATCTGGAAATTTAGTAGACTACAAGTTTCATATGAATCAGAGTGCAATGTGGCGGCCAGAAATTTGTAATGAGTTCTTGGGCTACATTAAGGGAGTCATCACTTAAAGGAATGGGGAAGTCATAGTTTTTCTATGCTCTTACCTGGGCAGACAACATTATATTTAGTTGTGGGTATCCTGATAAATTGAGAGCATCTGGAAGAAAGAAAGCAGGAAGGTGAAGGTCCTTGAATAGAAGAAGTCATGTGGCATTTAGTTAAAGGATCTGGAGATGTTTAGCCCAGGGAAGCAAAGAGTCAAGGGGAAGGGTAGAATGATACCTGTATACAGATATTGAAAGAGTTGATCTGTGAAGGGGATATCAGAGCTGGATTGTTTTACCTCAGAGGATAGGAACAGGAGCAGTGGGTGGTAGCTATACATAGGTCAAACTAGGCTTGATGTCAGGAAAAAACCAACAATATAGGCTGCCTTCAGAGATGGTGAGCTCCCCTTCACTGAAGGTTTTCAAGCAGAGGTGCCAGTTGAATAATTAGAGGTAGTTAATTGATATAGAGGATAGAGCCTTAGGCTTGGAGTCAAGAAGCCCTAAGTTCAAATAAGCCTCAGACATTCATTGCCTCTGTTACCTTGGGTAAGTCCCTTAACCTCTGTCTGCCTCAGTTTCCTCATCTATAAAATGTGATTTAGCACAGTGCCTGACACTTAGGCACTTAATAAATGTTTTTTCTTTCAAAATACATAAGAGAGAGGAAACTTTGTAGATTTTGTTTCTACCACAAATTAATAACCACAAAATCACAGAATTTTAGAGGTGGAAGGAATTTTAGCATCTAAATTATTAATGTACGTATTCATAATGGTAGATGGATAAAATAATAGTAGCTACTGTGTGACAGACATAAAGCATATCATTTGATACGTGCAAATGCTCTGGGAAGTGGTTCTATTATTATTTAGATTTTACATTTAAGGAAATTATGTCAACAAGAAGTTAAATGATTTGCTCACTCACACAAATATTAAGTATCAGAGCACATTTGAACTCAGGTTTTCCTGACTTTAGGGCAGCTGTGTGGCATAGTGGATAAAGTACTGGGACCAGAGTCAGTAAGGTTCATCTTCCTGAGTTCAAATCTGACCTCAGATTCTTACTACTTGTATGATCCTGGCCAAGTCACTTAACCCTGTTTGCCTCAGTTTCCTCATCTGTAAAATTAAGTGGATAGGGAAATGGCAAAACCCTTCAGTGTCTTTGCCAAGAAAAACCCCAATGGAGTCACAAAGAGTTGTACATAACTAAAATGACTGAAAACCAGCAAAATGTCTGATTCTAAGTCCAGCTTTCTAGTCTAGCTACAATGCCAACTAGGGAAACAAAAATAAAACCCCAAAGCTAATCCTTGCTCTCATAGGGGAGACCACATGTAAATAACTAGGCACATACAATGTAGATGCAGAATTGGTGGATGGTGGTAACTTGAGAAAGGGAGGCATAGGCAGCTTGTGAGAGAGAAAAGCTTCCTACAAAATGGTGACTTTGTGATGTCTTGAAGGAAACTTAAGAGACAGAGATGAGGCGTCAGAGCATTTCAAGACTTAGGGGAAAGCATGTATAAAAGCAAGGGGAAGATGGAATGTTGGGTACAAAGACTTGAAATTAGGCCAGTACATATGGTTGTAGAGTGAGTGCAGGGCAGTAATATGTAAGACTAGCATGGTAGAAAGAGGCATATCACGATGAACTTTAAATGCCAAACAGAAGAGTTTATATTTGATTCTGAAGTTGGTAGGAGAGGTTAGAAAGGAGAGACTTGAGGCAGTGACAGTAGTACTACTACATCATAATCTCTGTTAACAATGGTCACTATTTTTAGGGTTTTGTTTGAATTCATAATCACTAAGGAGAAAATATGTAGAGCTACATTTTAATTGCTCTTAATTCTGAATGAAATGTAACAGCACAAGACAAGATTTTCAAATGTCATCGTTGGTTTCTAGTATTGTATAACCTTTCAATGTATTTGGAGTTCATTGCACAGTTAGGTTTTACAGCTCTTATTTTTGAAGTCTGTTATTATGGGTGTGCTTTCTCACCTCTTTGGCAGGATTTTCTTTTCTTGAAAATAACGTATTTTTGTCTCTGGTCATTGAATACTTCCAAGTTGTACTTGCACAACTACATTGGTTGTTTAGATTTAAATTTATTAATTTAATGATATCCTTTTGATATCCATTTTGACAAAAAAAGGAAGAACATCTTTAGAAATTCTGACTGTGTGATCAATAAATATATATGTCCTGCAAATTCACTTATGGCAACCTCCTATAAATGATTTGATAGTATTGATTGAATACATATTTGTTACAGGCCACTTCAATCAATCAAACAAACAAATAATAAACATTTATTAAGTTCTTACTAAGTGCCAGGTCCTGGGTTAAGCATTGGGAATACAAAAAAGAAGCAAAAGACAGTCCATGTCCTCATGGAGCTTACAATTTAATAGAGGAGACAACATGTAAACACCAATTTACACAGCAAGCTACAGGATAAATAGGAAGTAAGTAGCAGAGGGAAGGCACGAGAAATTAGAAGGGTTGGAGAATACTTCCTTTCAGTGGAAAAGGTATGTAGGAATATAGCCAGCTATTGTAAATGTTTGCAAGGTATGTTGCCCATAGTTATTTCTTTCTTTCTTTTTTTTTGGCCTATCTGCAAGAGTTTATTGATTTCTTTTGGTTTCCTTCTCTTTCTAGGTTCACATTGTTACAGAATTCTAATTTTGATGTATCATCAGATTCTGCCTGAGGTTGATGAAGAGGTAAATTCTTACTCAATTCAAATTCAAGTCAATTTAATAAATGTTTATTAAGTTCCTATTATGTGCAGACTTGACTGAGTGTGGAAATTGTTTCCACAGGCTCCTTTTTTGACTCTCTACAGGTATACATCAGGTTAGCTGAATCCAGTCCTCACACCTCTTTGGCAGTGGAGATGAACATGGGTGACCATTTGATAATTGCTCATTAATAATCTAACTCTCTGATCAAGACCTTCAGGGTGGCTTGTGATTCTTCCAACACACTGAAGCTATAAGAAAGTACAATAGTGTCACAAACATTGATAATATGGGTCTTGGATTAGCTGCCAATATTCCTGGTCAGTGATGTATAAAAAAGAGAATAAATAAAATGAGACTTTGTCTCTACCAACTTATTCTGCCATTTAAGTCAGTGTTCTCTAAAGGGCTGTGCAATGCCAGTGCCCTGAAGAGATGGAATAGTTATAATAGCAGCAATGATGGTGTTAATAATGGATGCCAATTCTAGAATGCCCGACCTCTCTTGGGACTTGAGAGGCATTATAGAAAAACATAGCATCCAACGATCATTTAAATCCTATAAAGTAAGAATTAGGCACAAATATTAAACCAAAGATTCTCTTATTGGCCATCAGCCTAAGCTTTCAGAAAGTTTTATGCTCCATATTATGAGGCTAAATCCATGACATTCACATTCTCTGGGCCATAGATGTATAATTAATGTAAATTAAATTTTGCTTGGATTTAATTTCAGATACTTTCTCCTCATTTACCATGACTTTCACTGATTTGTATCCTTGGGCACTTCATATTTCTTTCAGAATTAAGAATAATAAAAATATAGGTCTGCCTATTTTCTCTTTACTGATTGACTATAAGTACAAAATAAAACCCTGAAGAATAGTGTCTTCGTTAAAGAGAGATTATAAAGTATTATGCTCAGCATAACTTCCTGGAAAATGACATAAACAAGTATCTCATTGGAATCTAATGGTTAACTTAGAATTAATGTATAAACAAAAAGAGGAGGGGAGGAATTAATTCTTCAGTTAAGAAAAATTTACTAGCAACCACTGAAGTTCATTATCTATAAATTAGAGAAATGTTTCTAGTTCTTAAACTCATACTTGGTTAGGTACCAAAATGAGAGGTTGCATCACTCTCTGTTGGTAAGGGAGTTTTGCTGTTTTCTTACTCTGATCTGAAATGTTCCAGGTCACTGGTGATTTATTATCTTGCACTACCATGTTAAAGTCAGGCATATTAGCCTTTCTCAGTATAAATCACTCAAGACCAAGGATTATATTACTTATCATTTTTTATCCAAGAAAGCAATAGTTTAGTATAGTAGTAGCATATAGTACAGTAAGCACTTGCCAAGATTTCCTTTTTGTTATTGATTATGATGACGATGATGGGTAATAGTCTAGCTTTGGCTTTGTGGGTTCAAAAGCTTGAAATCTTCCCTCTTCTCCCAGTAGATCAATTTTGATGATAGACTCTCTTTTGAAATATAGAAGATGAGGACAGAAGAGAAAGCCATAGTCCACGGTAATACCCTCTGTAATTTGGTCAATTTAGAGTAAGAAAACAATCCTTGTGGTTTTTTCAAATCATTTCTAATGGTTGTTGTCCTGTGTTCTCATGGAGGACCAAAATGACATTACTATGTTGAGGTCAAGGTACAGTGTGGCAGACTATGACTCATCAGTTCAATATACTCTGCCGAAGGCTGAGCACAAATAGTCCTTAGGAAGATTTTGAGTAGAGATTTCTCTATCTCTTTATCTTACATTTCTTTTGAGCTACTGCAATTTTGCTTTGCTCATAGAGTATAGTGCCTTCTTTGATGTGGGCATACAATGTTGGATGGTCCTGCACCAGTGTCTCCAATGTCTCACAACTGAGTCCAAAGTTCTTCAGAAAAAGTGTCATTGTATTACTTCTTCTGACACCCACGTGAGTGCTTGCTTTGTGTGAGTTCTCTATAAAAGTCCTTTAGGTAAACTTACTTTCGGCATTCAAACAACAGGAGGAGCCCATTGAAGTTGAGTTCTGTAAGACAGAGTTTGAATGCTTGCCAGTATAACTCAAGAAAGGACCTCAGTGTCTGGTACCTCATCTGGCTAGGTGATCTTCAGAACCTTCCTTAGACAATTCAAAGGGAAGCAATGCAGATTCCTGGCATGGCTCTGGTCTACTATCTAAGTTTCACAGTCATACAACAAAGAGGCTGTAAAACCACATAATGGTTTTATAGATCTTCAGTTTTGTAGACAGTTTAATATCACTTCTGTCCCATACTTTCATTTGGAACCTCCCTAATAGAGCCAGCTCTGGCCATGTGTGCATCAATCTCATCATCCTTGTGGATATCACTGGAAAATACACTGCAAAGCTAAATGAACTCATCTACAAGATTCAGAATTTCTCCATTTGCTATAAGGGATGGTTCCACATATGAATTATGATCTCATGGTTGGTGGAGAACCTGTGTTTTGTTGGTGTTAATTGCTGGGTCAATTGAGAATTAATCCATACTTTGTTGCATCTGAGTCTCAAAGGTTACAATGAGTGTACAATCATCTACAAACAAAACACCTCCAGTCTCCCTCCACTATAACCTTGGTTTGTAGCCTTTTCAAGTTAAATAATTTACCGTTAGTATGATAGCTGACCTTGATGCTATTTTCATCCTCACTGATGGTGTCTGACAGCATTGCTGAAAACATCATGCTAAAAAGCATGAGAGCAAACACAATCCTGTTTCATTCCATTGGTGACTGGGATAGTGCAAAAATATTGTCCATTATCCAGAACCCAGATAAGCATGCAATCATGAAACTGATATAAAGTACTGACGAACTTCTCTGAGTAACTAAATTTTGCCAAAATTTTCCACAAGATTTCATGACTGACAATATGAAAGGACTTCATTAGCTCAATAAATGCTATGTATAGACCTCTGTTCTTCTCCTGACATTGCTCCTAGAACTGTTGAACACCAAAAACTATATCAATCATTCCTTGACCCTTTATGAAGTCATCTCAGGTAGATGACCATCTTACAGGTGAAAGATGAGCTTATTAAGGAGGACTCTGGAAAGAGTCTTACCAGTGAAATGGACAGAGTTAATAAGTCATAGGCAAAAATTAATCGGGAATTTTAAGAGCATCATTTATTAGCCAGGCTGGCGGCTGCCTCATGGAGAGACCCAGAGGGGACAGCCCTGAACTGAGGTGGGTGAGTGCATTTTAAGCATTTTGGCGCTACTCAGTACAGCCTTGCAGTTTCCACAACAAACAGAGTTCTGACAGAGCAAGAGTGGGGCTTGCTGCTAGGCAAGAAACCCCAAAACAGAGGGGGTTGTCAGGGTGCTACTAGACAAAGGACCCCAACAGAGGAGAGGTGCCAGGAGAGGTAGCCAATCAGGAAAGTGGGGGGGCTTAGCAGAAATGGTTACCTGGCAATTGGGGTCTAACATTAGGGGGCACAGGTGGTTACCATGCAAATGGACTAAACAAAAAATGACTGTTAACAATTCATCAGATATTAAACCAGAGGGGAATAGCATTTTGACAGGTGCCCAACAACAGAAAACTGTTACTAGGCAGATTATCCAACCCTGGCCAGTAACCCAACAGATATTGCTCAGCCTAGGGGCCCAGGGAGGAATAATGTCCACTTCACCAGCAATGACTAAGAGGGAGCTCCCCACCCCCAGAATTGTTACAGGACAACCTATTTCCCTTTCTATGATAGAGATGGACAATGGAGGCATCCTTAAACTCCTGGGGGGAAACCTCCTCTTGTTATATAATCTGGAAAGTGTTAGCCAACTTTTGTACGAGGAGAGGACCTCTTGCCTTTTAAATCTCAGCTGCAATTGCATCAGTACTATGTGCTCTGGCACATGAGAGGAACCAAATAGCATTCAAAACCTCTTGTTCAGTTGAAGTTTAGCTAGAGAGGGATTGACTTTAGCTTAAGGCAGTCAGTCAAAGACTTCAGCATTGATTGATGATATTTGTTGAGAATACCATGGAAATGTTCAATCCATAATCAATGTGGATCCATTAGCACTGAGTAGTTGAGATGCACCATAGGTCTTTGAGTAATAAATAGTCTTTGTGGCATAATAAAAGTGTTTTGGATTGTTACTATCAGGGTAAAGCTGATTTTAATCTGCCTTTTTACCAAGCCAAGGATTCTGCATCTCTCTAAGTTTCATTTGAACTTTACTTTTGATGGATTTAAACACTGCCTTCCTAGTGACAGATAACCTATTCTTCTAGTAAACCCTGTGAAGTTTTTGATTTTCACTTACAAGCTTATTAATTTCCCCACCATTTTTGTCAAACAAATCTTGATGTTTGTGAGTATTCTGGACCAAACAAGTAAACGCAGTGCTGTTTACCAAACCTCTGAAAGCTGCCCACTCCTATTCTGTACCACTGTTGCCAACTGTGTAATGACTCAGCTTTCCCTCCAACTTAGCAGAATTTCTCCTGCCCAGAGAAGGACTCTGTTGATATTGTGTCTTCTGGTAGTCATCTTGCCTTGGGCCACAGCTGCTTTTATTGAATGTGATAACTTCAAGAGGATAAGTCCATGATGAATCCAACATTCTGCACCATACATTACCTTTATTACTCTCACATGTTGTCTGTCTTTTCTCCTTACAACAATATAGTCTATTAAATGCCAATTTTTACTGTGAAGATGCATCCATGAAGTTTTATTGCATTTAGGTAAATGGAAGACAGTGTTGGTGATGAGAAGGTTATGAGACACACAAGTCTTCAGGAGTAAATAACTGTTGCTCTTGCTAATTCCAGCTCTATTCCTTCCAAGGACTCCATGCTATATCTGGTAATCTGTGCCTACTCTTGCACTGAAGTCACCCAGGATAATAAACTTGTCCTCTTTCAGCACATTGATGTTGAGTATCTCCATGTCTTCATAATTTTTTTTTTTAACCTCATCAGGGTTCATCATGGTGGGAGTATATGCATTGGTGATGGTGTCATGGTGCTTCCTGCAAGGGGCAATCATGGTGTTCTGAAACTATCCTTTATCTATCCTCTATCTGAATCTACTCCTTTTGGTAGGCCTACAAACATGTTGACTCAATTGGTTTAGATTGCAAAACTTATGTCAACTTCACAACAGTCCCTATCACCACAGCCACTCTAAAAAAAAGTCTATATCCAGCTTCTACTTTGATAAGCTGGCCTTCATTTGCCAGTCTTGTTTCCCTCAGGGCTGCTATTTGGATGTAATACTGCTGAGTTCTCTTGCAACAAGAGCTGTTTATCTTACAGGGCTACTGGATTTCATGTTGTCCATAAGCACTCATGCATTCCATGTATGAGGATGAATGGATTCATCTTTGTAAAAGTTTTTGTACATTTTTTTTGTGTTTTAATCACAGGATGGAATTCCTCCCTGCCATGGCAAGCAAGCCAGGGTTGGATGAAGTAGAAACTTTTAGGGTATCTTTTGTAGACCCTTCCTCATGCCAGAATATGAGATATGCAGTCCATAAAAAAGGCTGCTCACACACACAGCAGCCTGCAAAATCTCACTACTTCTTTAGTCCAGTGATAAGATGACCTTATGGCCTGCGTTGCCTGTATGCAGGGTCATGACTGTAGCTCCTAATGTATAGGTACCTGATGCTTTGTCACTTATCTATCTACTAGAGTACATGGCTCGTCCTCTCATATATATCAGGTGAGAAAAAAATTGTTGAATGAATAAGCAAAATGCCTTAATTATTTTTAAAGTATTAAGGATTGGTATGAAGGTCTGTTGCAAATTGAGGCTTTATGGAACAGGTTAGGTTATATACTGTGTTTTAGTGGAATAAAAACATGTGAATTAAATCATATGGAAAACCAAGGACTTCCTTGTTGATGAATTGAGGATGTGAAATGAGAAGTGCATTTTTGGTGATAGATAGTTAGGGATTTTGTTTTGCTTGACTGTGTACATTTGTTACTTGAATGTTGTTTTCCTTTTTTTCCTTTTAAGTTCAGTGTGGAGGTGTTGGGAGAGGGAGAGAATTTATATGCTTATTATTTAAAAATATAAATAAAATGAAAAAAAAAATAAGTTGTCTAGTGTGATAGGTTCACCATAATATAAACTATTAGGTCAAAGGGGTATGCTCTAGTGATAGAAATCATATCTTTTAATAATTTTGTCATCTCATTGATGCATATATTCTTTCAATTGTTGCAAATAGCAGCTCTTCCACCCCTCATTCTACATTACTTTATTCCTGTCTTACAAAGATCTTCTATAGAGCATCTACCCAACATCCTTGAATCTTGCTTCTACATTTTGTGAAGAACTGTGTATAACTTGAGCTATCATCTGTTGTTTTAGCTTTGAATATGTGACTGTCTCACCTGTTTTTTGTATTGTGCTTTTCTTGAATGATTTCCCTCATGCCACTTCTGTTTTTAACATAACTTATCCATCCATCCACCATCCATCCATCCATCCATCCATCCATCTATCCATCTTCCTATCTATCTATCTATCTGTCTATCTATCTTATCTATCTTTAGTTTTGAACATTCATTTCCACAAGATTTTAAGTTCCCAATTTTCTCCCCATCTTTCCCCTCCCCCAACCCTGAGACAGTGCATTCTAATTACCCCTTACCCCAATCTGCCCTCCTTTATGGACCAGATGAATAAAGGTAGTGCTGTTTACCGTATCTCTAAAAGCTGCCTACTGTTGCCAACTGTGTAATGACTCAGCTTTCCCTTCAACTTAGCAGAATTTTTCCTGCTCAGGGAAGGACTCTAATCAATCTCCTCTATTTTTTTGTAGGGCAAGATAGATTTCTATACCCCATTACCTTGTATTTATTATTTCCCAGTTGCATGCAAAAACAATTCTCAGTATTTGTTTCTCCAATGAGATATTTCATATTATGTTCCATTTTTTCATTCTTTTGGTTTTGTTTCGTGATTTCTTGGTTTCTCATAAAGTCATTTGCCTCCATTTCACCAGCAATGGCTAAGCCATTCTAATTTTGAAAGAACTATTTTCTTCAGTGAGCTTTTGAACCTCCTTTTCTATTTGGCTAATTCTGCTTTTGAAAGCATTCTTCTCCTCATTGACTTTTTGAACCTCTTTTGCCAATTGAGTTAGCCTATTTTTCAGTGTTATTTTCTTCAGCATTTTTTTGGGTCTCCTGTAGAAAGGTGTTGACTTGATTTTCTTGCTTTTCTGTCATCTCTCTCATTTCTCTTCCCAGTTTTTCTTCTACCTCTATAACTTGATTTTCAAAATCCTTTTTGAGCTCTTCCATGGCCTGAACCCATTGAATATTTATTTTGGATGTTTGGGATACAGAAGCCTTGACATCTATGTCTTTCCCTGATGTAAGCATTGTTCTTCCTCATCGGAAAGGATGGGAGGAGATATCTATCTGTTCACCAAGAAAGTAACGTTCTATGGTCTTATTTTTTTTCCCCCTTTTCTGGGCATTTTTCCAGCCAGTTACTTGACTTCTGAGTTTTCTCTCCACACCCACCTCGCCTTCAGATATGCCAAGCTAGTGCTTGGGGGGCTGAGATTCAAATGCTGCTTCCCAGCCTCAGAGCTTTTGGGGGGGTGGGTGGGGCTGCTATTTAGTGTGAGATTAAGTTCAGGTACCCAAGTGGGGGCAGGGCCATCACACAGGGCTTAGTTCCCTCAGGGCATTCATGTGGAGACCTTCAACAATGGATCTGAGCTCCTGCCTGCTTTGGGAGCTCCTGTCTGCTGCTGCCTCCTGAGGAGGCCTGAGTTATGGAGACACCCCGCTCCCCTCTCAGCAAGCTGAAAAGACCCTCTCACTGACCTTTGGCACCTGTGGGTGGAGGGACCTGGGCAGCCCCTGGAGATTCTGTCCCTGAAACCTGCTCGGATCTGCTCCCCTCGGTGCTGCATGGCCAAGGCAGGGCTGGGCTCTGCTCTGGGTCTGGTGTGCGACGGACCTTTCATGTCAGTTTTTCAGTCCCTCTGGGACAGATATCTCCTCCACTCTGTAGTTCTGTAGCTTCTGTTGCTCAAGAATTTGTTGGGAGTTCTTTACAGGTATTTTATGGGCTGTGGGTTAGAAGCTAGCATATGTGTAACTTCCTACTCCACCACCTTGGCTCCTCCCCTCAACATCCATTTCTAAAAGTTTGAGTTCCAAGTTTTCTCCCTTCCTCCCTCCCCACCCATCTCTGCTGAGAAGGCAAATAATTCAATATAGGCTATACATGCGTAGTTATGCAAAGGACTTCCATAATAGTCATGTTGTGAAAGACTAACTATATTTCCCTCCATCCTATCCCATCTTTTCTCTTTTTTGACCTTGTCCCTCTCCAAAAGTGTTTACTTCTAATTACTCCATCCTCCCATTTGCTCTCCCTTCTATCATCCCCCTCATACTCCACTTGTCTCCTTCTCCCCTGTTTTCCTGTAGTGTAGAAGTTGCTAAATCTTCTGTTATCCTGATTGTATTTCCACAGTTCTTGAATTGTTTCTTTCTAGTTGCTTACAATATTTTCCACTTGACCTAGGAACCCTGGAATTTGGCTCCAATATTCTTAGGAGTTTTCCTTTTCGTATCTCTTTCAGGAGGTAATTGATGGATTCTTTCAATATTTATTTTACCCTCTTATTCTAGAATATCAGAACAGTTTTCCTTGATAATTTCATAAAAGATGATGTCTAAGCTCTTTTTTGATCATGGCTTTCAGATAGTCCCATAGTTTTAACATTGTCTCTCTTGGATCTATTTTCCAGGTCAGTTGTTTTTCCAGTGAGACATTTCACATTGTCTTCTATTTTTTTCAATCTTTTGGTTTTGTTTTGTAATTTCTTGGCTTCTCATAAAGTCTTTAGGTTCCATCCGCTCCATTCTAACTTTTAAAGAACTATTTTCTTCAGTGAGCATTTGAACCTCCTTTTCTATTTGGCTCATTCTGCTTTCTAAAGCATTCTTTTCCTCATTGGCTCTTTGGACCTCTTTTGCCATTTGGGTTAGTCTCTTTTTTAAAGGTGTTATTATTTTCTTCAGCATTTTTTTTTTTGGATCTCCTTTAGCAAGCTTTTCATGATCTTATAGCTTCACTTTCATTTCTCTTCTCAATTTTTCCTCCACCTCTTTTACTTGATTTTCAAAATCTTTTTTGAGCTATTCCATGGCCTGAGATAATTACATATTATTTTTGGAGGTTTTGGATGCAGAAGTCTTGACTTTGATGTCTTCCTTGGATGCTATGCTTTGTTCTTCCTCAACCAAAAGAATGGAAGAAAATAACTGTTCACCAAGGAAATAACCTTCTACAGTCTTAATTTTTCCCATTTTGGGGCATTTTTCCAGTCAGTTACTTCACTCTTGAGTCCTTTGTCAAGTTGAGGGTATAGTCTAGGATTCTCTAAGTTTTCAGTTCTTCCAAGGTGGTATAATCAGGGGAGAAGAGATTCGTCCTCTCATGGTATGCTCTGGTCTATGAGCAACCACAAGTACTCCTTTCTGCCCAGGATCTATGAGTAGGATTCCCTCTCCAGTGCCTCCACCAGCTCCACCACACCAGAGGTCTTCCTCACCCCAGGACAGTGACTCAGGGCTGAGATCCAGATCAGCAATTTGATTCCCCAAGGGTCTTTAGGCTGAAGGCTCTAAAAATGTATGCTGCTGCAGTGACTGTTATTGCCCTGGGGCTGTGGCTTGGGCCAGACCCACATACCCCTCTCACCCAGGTGAAAGAGCTTTCTTACTGATCTTTGAAGCTGCCTTTGGCATTTGTAGGCTGAGAAATCTGGGAATTCCACCTGCTACCTCTGATTCTGTGCCCTGAAGCCTGCTCCAGTCCTGTCTATGCAGTGCTGTGGCTAAGGTTGGGCTGTGCTCTGCTCTGAGCCCTGCGCAATAGACTTTTCCTGTCAGCCTTACAGGCTGTCTTGGGCTGAAAATCTCTTTCACTCTGTTTTTTTGTGACTTCTGCTGCTCTAGAATTTGTTTAGAATCATTTTGTATGGTATTTTTTGGGTTATGGGGGTAGAGCTAGGGCATGTCTGTCTTTCTACTCTACCATCTTGGCTCCCTTCCCAACAAGTCACTCCCTTATGCCATTTATTGAGCATAGTCATTATGAGAAAGGTTCTGTAGCTTACTTATGTCCACTATAATCTTTCTTCTAACTTTTGGGTCATCTGCTACTTGATTCTTCAGAGACTATGGATTTCCAAGATTTGCAACCACATAGCATCACTAGGGAAATATTTATTTTCTTTTTTAAAAACAAGTTGTTCATCTTCAATGCCTATCCTGGATATTTATGCTCTGCTTGTGTCATATTCTGAATATTAGGTACTTTTCATTGATTTAGTTTTTCTTGTAATAATTGTTGAATTAATCTCATTCAAGAATCATGGATCACATTGAGAAGCAGTATCAGTGTTGGGGAACTTACTTCAACTAGCACAAGTATATCCATAAGGAGGAGCAACTGGAGAGTATCACTATCTGTATTTAAAACTCAAAGATGTGAAAAAAATACAGACTATAATGCACCTTCCCATTTAGTGATACCTTAGGAGTCTCTGCAGTAAGGAGGTCACTGACCCAATGATGGACAGGAATCAAAAAAGCAAAAAAAAAAAACCCCACAAAAATAGCTTTGGCTAAGATTTTTTTTCCTACTGAATATGACACATAAAAGAAAAAAAAGAAATAATTTAGCTTCCTAATCCTCCAATTCCCCAAAATTTTTTATTTCTAGCATTGAAAAACTAAAATCTCCCTCTTCCTCTACCATAAATTGTGAGACGTAAGGTAATGATAAGAAATATCTGAAAAGATAAAAATTATGAGAATATTTCTACATGTATAAAACATGGAAAATGATTCATTCTTTAAAAGTTTAATCTTAAAAAGCTTTTATAGATAACATGAAAGCATTCTGAGCTCAACAGGAGTTCACAGGCTTTACTGTAAATTGTTCAGCATGAAGTAAGCATTTACAACTTTAGAATATTTGAAGAAATTTCATGGAGATTCAGTTCCCTGTAGCAATTTTCCCCCTTCTGATTTGATTGCATATATTGGTTGGAAATTGAAATTATGCCACTGTCCTTCAGTTAGGGCCTTCCTTCTTGATGAGCTAAAATGAGTGAAGAAAGATAGGATGAAAGAAGTTTTTTCTTAGGATAATTATTAAACACAGATGGAAACTCCTATATCACAACAGATGGTCAGTCACCATAAACAAATTAATGTATAGACAACAGCTACCAAATTCAATTAGTTGGGAGTGTAAATATTAATTAGGTTTTAAAATCAATACTTAAAAATGGAAATTCCTAGAGAAAACATGAATGAACATCCAAATAAATACTGCCTTTGTGAAAAGAGGATTTCATTAGTTTCTGACGTATAAACACATAGGCAAAGATGAAGAATTCATGTATCTGCAGAATATGCAGCCCAAGCAAAATGGAAAAATCAATCTGGTTCCTCAGTAGTGACACGCATTTTCCCATAGATTGATATATGCACTCTTTTTGTTCTTGAAAATTCTTCCATTTTTCTCTACAACCCTCATATTTCAGTCAATACATACTCTAGAGGAGAGGAGAAGAGTTAATTAATACCCTCTAAGAAGTGTTTGTACACCCTTGGTGAGTACAGGATCAAGTCATAGTAGCTGCTGCTGGTGGCAACTCTCCAATTTGCACTCAGGGAATTTGGGGCTGTTTCTGCTCATATGCACTGCATATTTCCTCAGGAAGTTCCCAGTGTGGAAGTAAATATCATGTCAGTCCCTAGCAATTGGTCCATGGCATAAATCATAAAGTATAAAACACTTACCATAACTGGAATGATATCAATTCCTTCTGGGATCTGCTCCTTGTTAGAAGATTACCCAGCACGCGGGTTCTTAGCCTTAT
This sequence comes from Potorous gilbertii, assembly GCA_028658325.1. Taxonomy (NCBI): domain Eukaryota; kingdom Metazoa; phylum Chordata; class Mammalia; order Diprotodontia; family Potoroidae; genus Potorous; species Potorous gilbertii. The sequence continues at coordinate 99,900,088 of CM053770.1, forward strand.
TGTGTGTCATGGACTCCTTTGGTAGTCTGGAGAAGTGTCTAGACTCCTCAAAATATTTTTGAAAACAATTGAAAAGTTAAATTTCTGGGGATGTAATTTTTTCCCCCATCTAAGTTCACAGACTCCTTGAGGTCTATCTAAGATCACACAGGTATTAAGTGAAGGAAGTAAGAATTTGAACTCAGGTCCTCTAAAATGAAAGCCACTAATCTTTCTCCTGTTCCATAGAGCCCCAACCTCTAGGCAGTTAGTTATTATGTGGCCTACATTTGGTTCTTCTGACTTCATTGTGTGAACATACTCTTCTATCTGCCGTATCCCCCTACTGTACTGTAAAGACCATGAGAGCATATAGACTAGAGAGTGCATTGATTTGAAAGTCAGAAGATTTGGGTTTAAAATCACATCTCATTTTTTACTACCTATGTGATCTTGGATAAGTTATTTAACGTTTCTGAGCCTCAATTTTGAAAAATACAAAATGAGTGTGGGAAATCATATAATCTCTAAAACTTTCTCTTCCTCTATTTTTGTTTTTGCTAACTTTAATGTCTCCCATAGGGTTGTATATGTAGCAGAGGTTTGATAAATGTCTATAGAGTCAAAGTGAAATAGGGAAGAAAGGCTTTCCCTTTCAAGAAAAAAAAATCTCTATATTTCTTATAATTTCTTATAAAAATAAAATCTAATGGAATTATACTAAGAAACAAATATAATATGGTAGTATAAATATTAAAAATGTGTATCTGCAGGATGATCAGATTTAAAAGGTTATTCATGTGATACTAATAATATTTGTATTTATGTAGTACTTTTAGTTTTTAAGCCTTAAGGTGCTACATTTTATTTGTAAGGTCTATAGATTGATTTTAATTCTTAGCTTTCAGCTTCCCAAGTTATTTAAAATTTTCTATCTTTAACAGTCCTTTTCACTTCCTCTTGATTTAGAGGTTATTTGACTGTGAAAACAACCCATGTGATTAATCCAACAGCATTTGTGATAATAAAGTAGAAAATCCAAACTTGATTTGCTTTGAGTTTACAAAATCTAAATAAGCCTACTGCATCAACACCGTATATATCCTTTTGGGGGTAATTTTTGGTGTTTGTTTCAGCAGTTAAAAAGGCTATTGGACCTAAGTGGAAAATCAATAGGAACCCAGAGAAAGAAACATCACCTAGACAGAAGACAGAGTTGAGGAATCAATCTGTATGGCAATTTTTTTTTCAGCTGTATAGATCTAAAGATATATCATTATTTGGGTGTCATAGTGTGTTGGAAGGATCTTCAGATATATATTTCCTTTCTTCAAAAGCCCCTGAATGCAGGTTTTAATTTTCTATGAAACATTTTTTTTAAATTCAAGTGCCTCATTATCTGTGTACATATTAAAAAAATAAACCATTAGCATTTTTCAGTGACTCAGTGGAAATGAGGCAAATCAGTTAGGAATCTTATCACATACATGTTTTCTTATTCATATATTAAAATATAAGGATTGCATTTTGCATATTTTCTGCTTATTTTAATATGAGCGTCTATATCTTCTTTGGCCAGGCAGTGGTTTTATCACCATTCCCTGAGGGGCTAATACATTCACTTTGAGTTACAGAAAACAAAAACTCAATAGTTTTTGATTTCAAGCAGAAAAGTATCAGCTTATGTTTCATGTTTCTTCAGTAGTTGGTTCTAATGGGCAGGAGAAGGGACAGAGTCACAGAAATAGAGACAAAACAGAGACCATTGGGGTGAGAAGGGAGAGAGAGAGAGAGAGAGAGAGAGAGAGAGAGAGACAGAGAGAGACAGAGAGAGAGAGAGAGACAGAGAGACAGAGACAGAGAGAGACAGAGACACAGAGAGAGAGAGATACAGAGAGACAGAGACAGAGTCAGGCACACAGAGACACATAGAGAGACACAGAGAGAGAGAGTCTTTCTCCATCATATTTCCAGCATTTTCAAGTTGCCCTTGATGTGTCAATTACACTCAAGAGAGCAAGAAAAAGAGTCAATGTCTCTAACAAGAAAAATGTTATTTCATCCTACTACATATTTTGACTCCCTCTAACCCTTTTTGGTGTTCCCTGCCTCAGCATCAAAACCTGATCATTTGGAAATTCCAGGAAAGGGTTGATGAACAAAGACCTTTGCTGCTAGTCTACATTCCCACAGGTGATGTTTGTTAGCAAATTATAAGCAACACTCTTCCTAATGTGGGACTCTCCACTAATTGGCTACAATTGACTATTAGCTTGAAAATTATGATTTTTAAATGTTAAGTTTTGTAGGCCACTTTTTTGTCTATGGTCATTTTATTGCCATTTATTTTAGTTGAAAATTAAATCCCAAAGGGATTTAATTTCCTGCAAATTGCACTGTAATCAGAATACTCTGAGCCTATTTGAATTCATTTTTATGTTCATATGAAATGGGCTTATCTCTTCAGAAATCTCCTAATAGATTTTAAGACCCTATTTTAGTTTTATAATTCTTATCAACAGAAAATGTGATGGGAAGCAGAGTGAAAGGAAATTAGTTATAAAGCTTCAGGAAAATATTAAATGAGAACATTTAAAGAATTCTATTGCCATTATGAATTTTTTCCCCCTAGATAATCCTTGTATTGCCCCACCAAATATAAAGGTCAGATAGCATCATCATTTTACCCATGGAATACTAAATTTGCCTTTATAAGTACTATAACTTTAAAGTTATTTATCAGTGGTTGTATTACCAAGAAAAGATACATTAGCCAATATGTAAAATATATATTAGCTCAGTAAAAGAACATTGGACTTGAAACCAAGAGACCTTGTCTATAGTGCTGTATAGAAGGTGAATTTTAGTATAAGTAAGGTGGATTTTAGTGTGTATAAAGTGAATTTTCATTATTTCTCAGAGTTCAGTTTCCCAGGATTCATAGTCATAACAATGGACAGTTCTCAAGTAGTAGATATGAGCTCCCAGAGGTATGGTTCAAAACATCTCCACCCCACTTGCGCATAGTTATATAATGGTGAATAATATAAATATTCACTGTGGCTGCGCAGTGAGATACAGGGACGAAATGATGCAAACTTGTGAGGCTGTTGCTGGCAATATACCTTCTATGTCTGTTGATCTATAAAACAGGTTGCCACTAGTCAGTCAGTGGGGAACCCTTAGGGTTGAACGCACAAATGCTGTGTGTGCCTCAACCGGCCCCCATGGAGGTTTGAGAGGATTTAGGGGAAGCACGAGTTGTACCCACGTTGATTGACCCCCATCGAGATGTAGGGATAGTTGCCACCCTTTCTCATCTGCCCCTGTAAGAAGGGTGATTAGGGAATGCTATAGGATTTGGTGCTCCCATTGTCAGCAGTCTCTTTTGAGAGAAATGGACTAGAATAAGGTAAGATTATTAACCCCTCTTTAGTGTCTTTCCTGTCTGACCAAACCAAGAGTGAACCTCAGCTAGCAGCCCTGAAGTGTGCTGTGTTTATCCATCTTAACAAGCGCTAACTCCCTCACTAATTGGTTGTCTGACCTTGGACAAAATACCTCACTTTTCTGACTCACAGGCTTCTCAGTGTTCTGGTACAACCACTAGTAGGAGCTGGATCCTTCCCCCTTCCTTTTTGTTTATTTTGTATAGTTTCTTCCAATTGCTCTTGAGAAAGAAAAGGAATAGTAGGAAAGTTAAGAAGAGAGGTGGTTTCCTGTACCCTGAACTCCAGCTAGAAGTTCTATGACAAGCAGGAAGGAGAAGCCCCAACTCAAAGTAGAAATGAGAATGACCAGAATTGGGCAAAAGTCTTAGGGGAGGAGCACTAAATGGGGGATTATAATATTGCTATCTATGGGCTTTAATGTGAATCCCATGTGTTTATATGAATTTACAAACTAAACTTGCAGTAAATAGACCTTTATGAGCCTATGTAGCTGTAAGAGGAACTGGTATCCTTGAATGTGTTGAGGTGTGGGGTGTGCTGGGGACCCCAAAATACCTCTGAGTCCTGTTCAAATGAATTCAACACAAGCCTTCTTAAAGCCAAAGAAAAACAGTTTATTAAAGATTCTCCATACTGGGTTGACTCTTAAGGAGCCTAAGCATTAGTAACGCTTATATTCATAAGTGGGCCAGATAGAATCTCAGCTAGACAGAGTCTGGGATTGAATCTGAGCACCTTCATTGAGGCAAGATGGAACATAAATACAGAGAAAGACTGAGGGAAGAGTCAAGGTGTCACCAGGTAGTCTGGGGTCCCAGGGATGGTCTCGATAGATCAAACCCAGGGAGGATCCTGATGGGAGTGGCTGGTAATAAGATCAAAAGGAGGAATATCAAAAGAATGCTAAATAGAAGATAGGGAGTATCTGACATGCAAGAAATGGAAGGGGAATTCAAAGCGACCTCCCTGCCCAAGATCAGACTTTCCAGGGCTCTTCAGACAAATGTGACAAAAGTCCTCCTGATCCAAGGGGAAAAGGTCTTGGCTTGGACCTGTACTCCATCAGAAGTGCCAGGCACTGAAGATCCTAAAGTATCTCATAGCAAAAGTGTGTCAGAGAAGTATAATCATAGATTGAAAGGTTTAGAGCTAGAAGATATGTTAGAGGTTAAGTATTCAACTCACCTTTATAAGAGAGCAAAAAAATGAAGTCCTCATAGGTTAAGTGAACTTGTCCAGTCTTTCACTAGTAATAAGCAGAATTAGGAATTAGACCCAAGTCTTCTGACTCCAAATATAGAAATTTCTCCCGTGTATCATACCATCTTAGTATCTATTTCCATTAACTTTTCATCAAGCTAATTAACATTTATTAAGCACTTACTGTGTTCCATACTCTGTGTTAAGTTATGGGGATATAAAGAAAGGCAAAAAGAACCTCATCCTCAAGGGACTCACACAAAACTATTGATATTTTGAGTCATGAGTGTGTGCTTGCTGGGAGAACTGGTGATTTACCCTTGTGAGTGCCATGTATTGAAGTTTTCAGGTCATCTTGGTTCAGTCAACGAATGAGTCAGAAATGTAAAAGTATACTTTGAGGCCCTTCATATTAAGATGGGTTCTATCAAATTGGTTGTATCAAAAAATGAAGAGTTTGGATGAACTGCTCTGTTGGATCTCTTTAAGCTCTAATCTATGATTCATTGGAATTGGCACAGAACTATTGGAAACTAGGAAGTAGACTGAAAGTATATTTAAATAGGAACCGACTCTTCTGCATATTTTTCATGAAGATCTTGTCAATGAAAAAGAAGTATGAGTGAATTTAAGACCACTAGAATAATTTATGTTTTCATAGTTTAATGATTTCTGGTGTTATGGAATAAACTGGGGAGCAAATGTGAACAGTATAGTAATGTACATTTTGTGAGCAAATATAACATTCAAAAGCCAACTGCCTTTAAAAATATTATTTGTGAGACTTCATTAGATGCTACTTTATAAAAGTTTGTTCCAACACGACCCCATTTATAAAACTCTCCTTAAAAATAGTCATGCAACTTGAATTTCCTCAGATTAACTGAACAAAAATTGCCAACACATAAGTAAGGTAGATTGGTTATGAACAACCCTTTCCTTCTTTCCTTCAGGGAAAGGAGGAGGAAACCTTTTGGCAAATAAAGATAAAATGACTGAGTCTATAAATGTAGACAATGACATAAAAGAAATTTTCTTAGCCCCTTCCTCATCCTTATCTTCTTATTCATGACTGATGTATTTGAAGATACCTGAGAATGGCTTGTAGATTTAGAAAAGTTCCTAACTCCATCTTCTACCTGAATGTAGTACAATTTCGTCCCTGACCACCGAGAACAACTTAGAATCATCTTATAATGCTAGGCTGGTTTGGTTTCCTTGGACTGTCATGCATGTTGCTTAATCTCTTGAAATCATGGCCAACCTTGAGATCCAGTTGATTGTGAGTTGAACAGGAAAATCACATGTCCTTATGGTTTTTTTTCTGTCCTATTAAGAGACCTTTTGTGTATTATCCAGTAGATCCCATAGATAGCTCAAATGAATACGAAATTATCAAATTTGTAGAAGTAAAAAAGTCAGATATTCTACATGAAATATCACCCCTCTTACTTAATTCTCAATATTTCCTTCAGATACTATGAACTGGACAGAAAAAAGGGGATTTTTTCTTTTTTGATTGGGTCTTTGGCAATGAAGTGACATCTAATTGATAAAAAACCAGCACAGTTTTCAAATCCACTTTATTTTTTTTTCGAAAGAATTAAATCATTAAAACTGTGATATAAACAGATCCTTCAGATAGCCTATATGTGTATGTTCTATATTATTATTCTTTTTAAGAATCCCTGTCTTTGGAGAGGATTCTGGGAAGATGGAAGAGTAGGTAAAAATTTTAAGTTTTCAAGGTTTTCCTCCACAAGAGAAAAACAGTAGAGATTCAGGGCAAACATAGAGTGGTGAAAATAAAAAAAAAATAGTGTAGGGGCAGAATGGGAGTGCTTCTGGGACAATCTGAGATCTGAAGAAAAATCCAAGGATGAGGTCTCCTCTCTGTGAAGAGTAAACACCTTCAGGTTAGGGTCTCCTTTAAAAACAAGCAGCAAGCTCTGGGGTTAGTTGAGTTGGGAGGGTCCCTAGTCTCAAGCCACAGGAACTTTGGCCCTGGTGACAATGAGGGGAGTTGAGTGTCTGAGCTAAGGAAAATCAAGCAAACCTCTGCTCACAAGGAACTGGAGATCCAGCTGTGCTGTGGAATGCAGTGGAGGTGGGCGGAAGGAACCAGTACAAGTTCAGTGAGTGCAGAAACAGTGGGGCAGGATGCCCCCAGTTGTGGGCATGTACAGGAGGTTAAAAGTGTGACTTTCCTTGGAGACTAGAGGGGAAAACTAAAGATCTGAAACCAGAGGCACCATCCCCCACACCCCAGGAATAGAGGTTATCACAAAAATTAAGCTATTACTACAAAAAAAAAAAATTGCGCAGGCAAAGGAGAAAGAATCCAACCACTGAAAGCTATTATATGAATAGAAAAGACCAGAGTTCATCTTCAGAGGAGGACGTTGAAGCAAAGAAATCTTCTTTTACCCCAAAGAGTAATGTCAAATGATCACCTGCCTCGAAATAATTTATAGAAGAACTTAAAAAAGACTTTAAAAATTAAATGAGAGAGATTGAGGAAAAATGAAACAAAAATCCAAGACAAACAAGAAAATGACATCTTGACAATTAGAATTGGGCAATGGGAAGCCAGCAAAGTTATAAGAGATCAAGAAATAATTAAACAAATTATAAAGAATGAAAAAATAAAAGAGAAATTGAAACATCTCATAAAAAAAGCATTTGATCTAAAGAACAAGTCAAGAAGCAAAAAATAAGGATAATCAGATTACCTGAAAACTATGATCAAAAAGAGAATCTTGATACAATTATTCAAGAAATAATTAAAGAAATTGTCCTGAAATATTAGAATGAAGGGAGAAAGTAGAAAAAAATCCATCAATCACCACTTGAAAGAGATCCTATGAGGAAAACTCATGGGATCATTATCGTCAAATTCTGAAAATATTAAGAGCAACAAGGAAAAAAAAATATGATGGTGCTACAATTAGAATGATATAAGACCTAACAGCAGAGACAATAAAGGACCACAAATCTTGAGACATTATATGCTGAAGTGCAAAAACCAAACAAAAAATTTGGAGTCCTGGCCAAAAATATCATATGCAGAAATGTTAAACATAATCCTGAATGGTACATACCAAAGGCTGAGTACAAGGTATTCAGTAAGGACAGACTATTTACCTTTTCTGAATGTAAAAATGTAAAATGTATATCTAAAGTAGTCATTAGCAATCAGATAGTTTATAAGAAACATTGGGGTAGACCTGAGTATGATATGAATTTTAAAAGTAAAACCATCTAGGAACAGTTAAAAAGAGTAATTACCATATACAAATGAGGTATGAGAGAAAGAACCTACACAAAGGAATTAGGGGAGGAAGGCTGATAGTTCAGGTAATCTATTTTCATTGGGAATGGATTCAAGAAGGAAAAATACATACATACACATATACATATATATATATATATATATATATATATACAAGAATATAAAAATCTTCTAAATTCAGAAGAAATAAAATGATCAAGAAATAGGGAGGAGGAAGAGGAGAAGGTAGGGAACTCTAGAGGAGACAGTGAGGGAATGGGTTAAAAGAGGGACATAGAAGGGGGTGAGATCAGTGACAATGGGAGAATAAGGGGGAAATATTTAGAGGGCAGGGTCAGGAAATAGGCTGGGGGGTATAGGGTGTTTCTATTTATGGGAATGGAAGGATAAGGGAGGGATCCTTGAAGGCAGGATAGGCTAAGTAATAGAAAGGGAAGATAGGGGGTAGAAGTAAACCAGAAGAGTCAGGAGGGATAGGAAATAAGAGATATCCACAAAGTTAAAAACAAAGATCAAGTGTAGAATTTGTTCGAGAAAGTACATGTCTATGCATGTATGTGTGTATGTGTATATATGTATATGTGTACGTATATATCTATATGTATATAAATAAATCTGCACTTAATTGTCGCCTTCTGGACTGGGAAGGGAACAAAACAAAGTAAAAAGGGCACAGCAGAGAACAAAAGAAAACTTACAAGGAAGCAGAGGAAAGATGGAGAGCTATACAGGTTTTCCTGAAATGAGAATTTATTGCCATATATAATGACATGCTTTTTTTTCCCTCTTCTTCCTTTGTATTTAAGTTTCAATATTTAAGTTATGATATGTTTCTTTTTCTTTTTTCTGTTTTGCATTTGAGTTCTGATATTTGAGTCTAAACTTAAAAAAAAAGAATCTTTTTTTAAGACCCCTATGAATTTATGAGAAACTTAAAGGAGTGTTATGCTGGCAAGTTAAAATTTTGGAGAATGGTGTGGCTAACAGACTTTCTCTTATATTCTTTGAGGTTTTGAAAGAAAACCATGACTTGAGAAGTCTAGATCTGAATTTTATATCTAGGTAACTATATTTCTTCAAGGGTAGATTAAAGATTTTTTGGATTCATTTGTCTCCACCAAGTGAACTATTTATCTCTTTATTTGAGACTTTCCATTCATTTTTGGTTATTAGCATTTTACAAGTATTTGTAATAACTTTCTATGCTCTACTTCTTTTCTCCTTATTACTACAACATTTGAACCAGGAATAATAACTTGGAATTTCTTACTGACGGCTTCTTAACAATTTCTGATGATATTGCTTGATACCTTTGTGAAATGTTAGATGATTTGATTTGTCACTCTGAAGTGGATGATTTGTGAAATAATAACAGTGGGAAATTATCATAATGCAATTCCAACTAAATTTTGAGCCTTTATTTCTAATCAGGTGTCAGGCCTGCCTGTCAGAATAGTATCTGCTCTTGTTTCAGAGATGTGGTATAGTGGAGAATCAAAATCTGCAAATCAAGTTAGCTGGATTCCAGACTTGGTTTACCTACTAACAAGTCATATGTCAGTAAACTCCATCTACGAGTGTCCATCTTTCATGTGAAATGTCATGAGGATATAGAACACACGATATACTTGTGAAAGTGGTTAGAAAAAAATTTGAAAATATACAAATTTAAAATATGATTAGCAACACACATAGAAAAACCATGTGGATAAAGAATGTGTATTGATTACAGTTTCCTGCTGGCTGGGTAGCTCTTTGAACTAGTCCTTTAGTATGTATATATTTGTCCAACACTACAATTGCACAATAAACCAGACAGTTTAAGAGGACTATGGAGTGAATTGAACTTGGAAAATATTCACAATAATCCCAATATGCTTTCTGCTGCAAAATTCCATCTTTTATAGCTATGATACCCTTAGCTGAAGCTAAATCGCTGCAAATAATGAAACATCACAGTCTGAGAAAAATCATAACAGCAGATGACCCCAAGGAAAGTCAAAAGGAACATGGTAGGTACAAGTAGCTGACAATATATTATTCAGTAACTGGTACAATCAAGTAATCAACAAGCATTTATTAATATCTATAGTGTCTAGACTTAGTGTTTGGGGTACTATGGATATACAGAAAGGACAATTAAAGAAATTTAAATTCTGTAGAGGAAAACTGTGTGTGTGTGTGTGTGTGTGTGTGTGTGTGTGTGTGTAGACAAAATAGATCTAGATGAGAAAAGGTCCCATATAGGAGATAGTGTCTACTCTGAGCTTTGAAGAAGGTTAGTGACTTTAAGAGGTGGAAGTACAGATGACGTGCATCTCAGGCAAGGGGAATCTTCTCCTTGTGCAAAGGCATGGAAATGCAAAATGAAACACCACATATAAGGAATACTTTAACATATGTATATGTGTATGCGTATATATATATGCAGAATCTATATATCTATAGATATAGCTATATATGAGAGTCTGTGAAGGTTGTATGCAAACTGTGAAAGGTTTTAAATGCCTGAGGAACTTGTACATGATTCTGGAAACCATTGTAATTTGCTGAATAGTAGAGTGGCATGGTTAGACATACATGTTTGTTTCAGGAATATCACTTATAAACACTATGTGTGAACAGAAAAGATGGTAGGTTGGTTGTGCACTAAAAAGGGAGGGAGGGAGGGAGAGAGAGAGAGAGAGAGAGAGAGAGAGAGAGAGAGAGAGAGAGAGAGAGAAAGAGAGAGAGAGATATGACAAGAGTGAAATTTTAAAATGTTGCAAGGTTATTCTTAGAGTAGAAGTTTATTAGCTGGGGTTTTATACTTGGTTTCCTTCGCATTCCTATGTGTTTTAGGCATTGAAAAGCATTATTCTGACGGGGGATTCATAGTCTTCATCAGACTGCCAAAGGGGTCCATAAGCCCCCCAAAAAAGTTAGGAACCTCTGCCTTAGGGGAAGGCATCTAATATACTGGATGGTCCCTTATGGAAGATTTATGTAATTACATGGACAAGAATGATATGGTATGAGAAGTCATGGATAGATTAGAATCTGAACTGGTAGAGGGAGCACCCACAACAGAGATATCATGGATCCTACAAAGTCTCAACATAAGTCTCACTTCATCATTCTCCGAAGAATGTTTGTCAGTGAAAATTCCTCCAATATTTTTTATTCTGTTTTCATCCAGTCTTCAATGCCATGGATCAAGAGGTTTCTGTTCCTTTCAAAAAGTTTCTTGGCATCAAGGACATCAGCTGTAGTAGGTCCTGGGCCAATTACTTTTACTTCTTTGCTGAGAAAATTCTAAACCTGTTTTTATTTTCCCAGGAAATGTATTTGAGAGAAATCTCTGAGAAAGCTAAGTCTCTTTTTAAAATCTAATTATTTATTTAATTTATTTAATCTATTTTAGTTTTCAACATTTACTTCCATAAGATTTTGAGTCTGAATTTTTCTCCCACCTTCTCCTCCCACCCCCAAGATGGCATGCAATCTGATATAGGCTCTATTTATACATTCATATTAAACCTATTTTCACATTAGTAAGGATGTATAGAAGAATTAGAATTAATGGGAGGAACCACGAGAAAGAAGAAACAAAACAAGAAAAGAATAGGAAAGCAAATGCTTCCATCTGCATTCAGACTTTCAGGTTCTTTGTCTGGATGTGGATAGCATTTTCCACCATGAGTCTTTTGGGACTGTCTTAGATTCTTATTTGGTGAGAAGAGCTACGTCTATCAAAGTCAGTCGTTGCACACTGTGGCTGTAAATATGTACAACGTTCTCCTGGTTCTGCTCAATTCACTCAGCATCAGTTCATATAAATCTTTCCAGGTTTTTTCTCAAAGTCCCCTGGCTCATCATTTCTTATAGCACAGTAGCATTCCACTGCAGTCATACCACAACTTGTTCAACCATTCCCCAATTGATGGGCATCCCCAGTTTCCAATTCTTTGCCACCACAAAAATAAGTGCTATAAATATTTTTTTGTACATGTGGGTCCTGTTCTCTTTTCTATGAGATGCAGAGTTAGAAGTACTATTGCTGGGTCAAAGGACATGCACAATTTTATAGCCCTTCCAAATTGCTCTCCAGAATGATTGTATCAGTTCACAACTCCACCGACAATGCATTAGTGTTCCAATTTTTCCACATCTTCTCAAACACTTACCATTTTCTTATTTTGTCTTGTTAGCCAATCTTATAGGTGTGATGTGGTACCTCAGAGTTATTTTGATTTGCACTTCTCTTATCAATAGTGATTCAGAACATTTTTACCTAACTATAGATAGCTTTAATTTCTTCCTCTGAAAACTGCCTGCTCATATCCTTTGACCATTTACCAATTGGGGAATGACTTGCATTCTTATAAATTCATCTGGGAATGCTAAATTTCCTAATGGGTGCATGGGAAAAATAAGGACTTGCCAAATAATTGTAAAACTTTTCATTAACACCACCAATGGAGAAGCAAAAGCAAGCTCCACGTCTTGGTGCTTATGAAAGAACACATGATCGTTCCTGCTAAGCTTAACCAGGAGTCCACTTCGGTAATTACTACGCACACAAAAACTATGCATTGCTATCATTAAAAATGAAAGAAAGGTTTGTTTTTGTTAATGACCGTAGTGAATGGTGTGATCGCTAGATGTTTTACAAGAAATGGTAAGGATACCGGTGATTATCATGACTAACATTTATATATTGCCTCACGTTCTGCTGAGCACGCTACGTATTTATTTCATTTTATTCTCACAACTCGAGGAGGGAGATACTATTCTTATTCTCATTTTACAGATTAGGAAACTGTGGCAAACTCATTAAGTGATCATCCCAGGGTCATACAGCTAGTAAGTGTCTGAGGTCACATTCGAACTCAGGTCTTCCACTTCAAATACAGTGTTTTTTCCACTAAGATGTCAAGTGGAAATGTCAAAAGAATTGAGGGCTATTTAACTTATGGAAGTAAGAAAATCAAACAAGAGTTTAATGAGAGTTTTCAAACATATCAAGGATTAATAATCATTTTGATTAGCGTTTCTCCACAAATTATATTTTCTCACTTGCATGCCTTATCGTTTCTCTAGGACTTACATTACTTGGGGGTAGAAATACCTAACCTGCTTTACCTGCCTCTTTTCCCCATTCAGTGCCTGGAACTGTTTATAGAAGTAGTTCAGAAGATTATTACAGTTATGACTGGAAGAGACATCTGAAGCCACATCGTCCAACCCTTTCATTTATAGATGAGGAAACTAAAGCCTAAGGAGGTTTTAAGTTACTTGCTCAAAGCCATGTTAAGTAATGAACCAACAAAGGTGGGATTTGGAGCTAGTTTCTTTGACTCTAGAGTCAGTGCTCTTTCTACAACACTACAGTGTCAAGAATTTAAACCTGAAAGTGATCTCAGAAACTGTCTAGACTAAGCCCTCATTTTTCAGAGGAAGAAAAAGGCTCAGAGACTTAAGATTATCTGTCCAAGGTCCTCCAGGTGCCAAGTAGCAGGGTGAAATTCAGCCAGTATCTCTTTACTCTAAATTCAGAGTGGGAATTTAAGAAGGACACAGTAATGGAAAGAGCTCTAAGTCTGAAGTCAGATGACCTTGATTTGAGGTACACTACTCAAAGCTTGCTATCATGGGCAAGTCACTTAACCTTCTGAATTCTCAATTTCTTCACCTCCCAAACAGAATTCATAATGCTTACCTCAGTGGCTTGTTATAAAGAAAGTGTTTTGGAAACCCACTATTGTATGAATGTGAGTTAATCGTCTGAATGGTTTGTTGGTTGATGTCCTTCATGCTCAAAGAGACCAAAATGACATCAAATGTCAGGGCCCACATACAGTGTGTCTGACTCTGGTTGATCAGATCAAAACAAGCTTGGGAAAGTTTCATCATAGGTTGGGCACAAATAGTCTATATGAACATTTGATATGGAGATGTCTAAATTTCTTTTGAGCTACTATACACACATACATACACACATATATGTACATTTATATACTCACATACATCTACACATAATTATACATATTAATTTTTATATACATGCAATATACACATATATATAAACTGTCTCCTATCAATATCTATATAATACTTTCTGTATATATATATTACTTTATATATAAAGTACTTTCTATATATATCATATATACATTTTTTTCTTTCTATATATATAACTTTCTCTGTCATTATACATAGTATTTTCTCCCTATGTACTCATATATATAATATAGTACTATCTGTATATGTATATATAGTATTTTCTCTATATATACAAATTTCTCTCTGTCTCTCTCTGTCTCTGTCTCTCTCTCTCTGTCTCTCTCTCTCTCTGTCTCTCTCTCCCTCTCTCTCCCCCTTCCTCTCTCTGAGGCACTGAGCATAGAAGTGCCTTGACCAAAGCTACACAACCAAATAGTGTTGGTGTTGATGCTTTGTGGGGCTGCCAGTTCTATCACAGCACTGGAACCGAACTGAGGTTAGAGAAAAGCCATTGAAAGATTAATAAAGAACACGTGAGGAAAAGTGATAGGAACAGGCATAATTTAACTTGATGAAGGTGAGGGGAAATCCAAATAAATCATATAAGGACAGTGGGAGTGGGAATGTGTTCCCCTCCTTGGACCATTTCAAGCAGAGCTTTAATAGCCGCAACTGATTCAGTTGCCTCTGCCTATTCAGTCAATCCTGGAAGGTAGGTGCTATTTTATAGGTGGGTATTGGAGCCCTGGTCATGGTTCCAGGGCTGAGAAGAGTGTTTGTGGTCTTCTACAGAGCAGAACACAGGTCAGAAGAATGGTGACCACACCTCTCCTTGCATTGTGCCACCCTGGAAGAATGGAGGGCTTGCAGACCCCTAGGACTAGCTTTGAAAAACATACCTGGCAGGAATAAAAGTCTCTTTTGGAGAAAGGTAGGAGAACATAAGGCTAGTGATGTCTGTTTTGCCTCAATTACAGCCACATCAACTACAGCTCCTCGCCACATGTGTTCCCTCTCTCCATTTGAGGCTCTGTATTCATATATGTATGTATTTGTATATGTGTATGTGTATATGTATATGTAAGTGTATATGTGTATATGTATATACAGAACTTCATACATATATATACACACATATTATTTGCTCTTTATATACATATATTTTCTTTATATGTCCTTCATCTAGCTATAAGTTTCTGTGTGTGTAATTTTTTCATTTTTTTTACTTTATATAGTTCCCTCTATTTCTATGTATATATGTGTATGCATGTATGCATATATATGTGTTACGGTCCATGGGAACATGTGTATAATGTCCAACTCTCCTATCCTATGATAGGAGATCTCATCCTATCTATCTATCTATCTATCTATCTATTTGTCTATCTATCCATCCGTCTGTCTGTCTTCCTATCTATCTATCCATCTGTCTACCTATCTATCCTTCTGTCTGTCTATCTATCTATCCATCTATCTATCTGTTTGTCTATCTATCTATCTATCCATCTATCTACCTATCTGTCTGTCTGTCTATCCGTCTGTCTGTTTGTCTATCTCTCTCTCTGTTTGTGTCTATCTATCCATCTGTCTGTCTGTCTATCTATCTATCTATCCATCTGTCTATCTATCCGTCTGTCTGTCTGTCTGTCTGTCTATCTATCTATCCCAGGTTTCCTGGCTCCAGGACCAGCTCTTTATTTGCTAGTCCATACTACCTCACAATTTTTAATATTTTTATATGATTCTTTGGTGGAACTATTTCATTCCATACCATCATTGTATATTACTACCACGTATTTGGTTCACTTAACTATTTTTACACAATAATATTCTAGTCAAACAGAACTAGGAAATGCTCTACAAACTCAACCTGCCATCTCTTGCCTTTGTGTATGTATGTGGCATGTCCCCAAAGCCTGGAATAAACTCCTTCATCTTAACCCCATCAAAAAAATCTTCTTTTCCCTCAAGGTTCAAGCTGGGTGCCCTCTCTTCCCTGATCCTCCAACTCTATGTTGTCTCTCACATATCTTTCTTGAACTCTGTACCTGGACCTTACTCTTGATAATCTATTCTGCATTATACTTGCTTGTGTGGACAGCTTCACTTACATGCTTTTTAGTCTGGGAGTTGAATCTTTATCTTCGGGGTATCAGCGGCTACTCAATAAGCATTCATTAGGACTCTGCCTCCTATGTGTCAAATAAGATGCCAGGTACTACATATAGTAACACAAAAGTAAAAGAGTCTCTGTCCTCAAAAAGTTTATATTTTTATAGAGGGAGGCAATGTTTTCACAGATGAGTAACTACAGGCTACAGGTTACAAAAATAAATACATATTGATACGGAGAGGGGCTATCACATGGGGGAAGCAGAAAAAGCCTCTTGAAGGAAAAGAGATTTGAGCTGGGGCTTGAAGGGTGATAAGGATTCCAGATGTGGAGGTCAGAAGAGAGGGAGGGGATCCTAGCCTATTGAAAGTCATAGAGAAACTTCAGGTTTAGGGAATACCAAGTATGACCGTGATATTTAGTATATAGAGAAAGGTAATAGATAATCAGTGTGGAAAGGCTGGAACCAGATTGCAAGGGGCTTTAAATGCCAAACAGGAAACTTTGTATTTGTATAAAGTTTGTACTTGATGTTTGTATTTGATCTCAAAGGCAATGGAGAGTCACTGAAACAGTGAGGTGTTATGGGACTTGGTGCAGAACAAAAGTGCAGGGAGAGGTCTGTAGAAGCCCTTTTCATGGGATATATGATGAATAGAGTTTTAAGTGGCAGGGAAGATGAGGGAGGAAGATTCATTCTTTAATAGTCAATGGTCCTATGAGCTGCTTGAAATTGTAACTGGAATGGTCAAGTGGACCATAATACTAGTCTAGGAGCAGCCAGATAGTGTAGTAGACAGATCACCGGGCTTGGAGTCAGGAAGACTTGAAGTCAAATTCATTCTCAGACATTTACTAGCTGTGTGATGCTGGGCAAGTCATTCAACCTCTGCCTCACTTTCCACATCTGATAAATGGAGATAATATGAGCACACACTTCCCAGGGCTCTTGTGGGAATCAAATGAGATCATCATTGCGAAGTGCTTATCACAATGTTAGGCACGTAGTAAGTGCTATATACATTTTAGTTATTGTTACCATCTAAATTTAGATCATCATTTAGACTTTCGTGAAGTTCATTGTTTTAACTAAGAATGCTTTTTAAGATTAATTGTATAAGCTAATTTTTCTATTCCTTCACTGATAAATCAACATACTTTACATGATAATATGAATTTTACAATATATTTTATTCAAATTGTTTATGTAGCACTCTTCCCCCAAAAAATACTTAGTGAGAACCCTGCCATTTTTGTGTGACCCTGGTCTCCAGAAACATTTGAATTTGTTGTTGGGGAGAAAGGAAAGCAATTCCTTTGTGGAAAAAAGCACCAGGTAAAAATAAAATATAATGTCTACATCTCAATCAGGATCTTTCTGATAAGAGATGTGGTAATAAGAGTGTAGTCTCTGCTACTGAAAAGGAGAAAATCCTTTCAATTCTTTGTGATTTGACATGTATACCAAAATTTAATATTTATATTAGCATCATTTCATCATCTTTAGTTCCAATACCTGTTCAATAAGAGTTAGCATTTATATAGCACATTAGACTTGCAAAGTGCTTTACATTCATTAACTCATATGAGCCTCCAAGAACCCTGAGACATGGGCCCTGAAAGTATCATTCCTATCTAAAAAATAAGGAAATTGAACCCCTCAGAGGTAAAGTGATTTGCACGTGATCATAAAGCTATCAAGTAGCAGAAGTGAGAAATGATTCCCAGTCTTCCTCATTTCAATTCTAGGAATCTATCCAAAACCCTATTAATGACCAATGTATATGTATAGTCACTGTGGAAAGAGTGAAAATGAGTGCACTGCATGGTGACCTTTGATTCATTCACTTACTCTTTCCCCTGTCTATAGGTAGAGCTAGTCACAATGTCATTCTGTAGCAAATTTTAAGATTTTTCTTTATTAAAGTTATATGCCATTTCCATTTGTGACTATACCAGAAAATTGAGTAAAATTTCATTATTTAGTCTAAAAATATTTCTTGATATCATAGAGAACATTAAAGAATGTAGAAACCCAGTAAGTGATACTAAAAATCTAAGGTATCTTGTCACAGTAAGACAAGCAGAAAAGGAAAAAAAATCTAAGTGCTTTCCTAAAATCATACAGGTCTTCTCACTTTTGAATTAGTTTTTTTGTGGAGTATTGCTAGCACTACCACTGATCAAAAAATTTTTTTCATTATGCATTTCTAGAAGCTTTTAAATGAATTTTCAGGCCCTCAAATAAGAACCCAACCTACTTTTTAAAGAGAAGAGTAATCAATAATTCATCAATAATTCCTAGCTAGTAGTTATTGGCACAGCATAAAACAAGCAAATAATTCATATTTATTGAATCCCTACTACGCGCAAGGCACTGTGAATAGCAGTAATAAGAGAATGCGGGTGGGGGAAGACAAAATTAGTTCCCTAACCTAAAATGATTTTTGTCGATTCAGGTATCTTTTGATTAAAAGAAATATTTTATCACAAAAGTTATTCCTTAACTTTTCTTGTGGACTTGACATCTTCCCATTATCTGTTGGTACCTTGTTCTTTAGGATTTTTGGACACAACATCCATTATACTTTCACTTTCTTTCCTCCAAAAATGATCAGCTAATCTCAATCAAATGAGTTTTTCTTCTTCCAAGTGGTAACCAATATGTAGCTGAATTACTTAGCCTTATAACTGTCCAGTTCTTGGTATTTGATTTACTATTATATAATTCCTCACATGTTGACAACAGGACTGCATTCATTCAGCAAAGTGAAGAACCTAGTTTTGAGTAAAGGAAATGATTATTATAGTTAATGTTCTAGTTCTCGTAAGTGAGAATGTACCTTAGTGAATGAAGAACTGACCTCAGAGCCAGAAAGCTCTAGTTTCAAGACCCATCTGTGACATATATAGGCTGTGTGACCCTGGGCAAGTTACTCAACTTCTCAGAGTACTAGTCAACTCTCTTGGGGGAATCTGTGAATTTCTTTTAAAAATGTTCTGATGACTGTATTTCAATAAAATTGTCTTCTTTTATGATCATACTTATTTTATGCCTATAAAAACATTTTAAGAAATTCATGACCAAAGGTTCCTAAAACTCACAAAATGGTTAGGAACACCTGTTCTAAGATTATAAGTTGCAGAAAAGGTGCTGACCTGCTTTGGAGGGGATTTTCTCATCTAGGAGTTACCTATTCTGATAAAATCACAGACATAGTCTCCATCTCCCGTCCCTATGTGTAAGGTATTTTGCTATGACTTGGCATATAAAGGTAATTAAGAAGACAGCAATACCATATGTAAAGCAGGGAAGAGCAATATTTTAGTGTCAACTTCACCTCTTGAAAGCAATTTGGAAAATAAATATGGTGTTCAAGATCACTGTCCGCCAATACTTAATAAATGTCAATAATCCCGATGATGATGTAAACAAAATTCTCCTCTTGGTGATACCACATATTGAGCCCTCATCAAATGGGGTAAGAGGCCAAATGGATAAACGTGTGATTTTTATCTACTCCTGTGTTGGAGAGTTGTCCTTTCCTGTTTTATCAGGAACAACATTCATCTTGCATACTTGCTATAGTGGCCAGTTGTTGTTTTTTTCCTATACCTCACAGTACTGAAAACTGTAATACATGATACTCAGTAATTGAAATAAGGGAAATTGGACTAAGCCTTCATCAGTATAAAAAGATTAATAGTTCCAATGAGCAGGAATGCATTTGAGACAGACCAATAGGTTTTATTCTAACAACGTCGTAGGGTTCAGACCCTCCAACCAAGTGTGAGTGTGCTCACTCTAATGAAGCTGACTGTAACATGTAATCAAGTATGTCAGAGATATTCCTTGGATGGATGTTGGTTTCAGGGTGTGATGAAGTACCTTGTACACTCCTTCCCCTCATCTCCTCCCAATCCAAGGACCTAGGATCTAAAATTCCATAGTTCTGCCTTTTTAATGAGTTGGGATCCTGCATATCATGAACAAAATGAGCAAAAAAAACAGAAAGAGCCTTCACCATATAAAGGCACTATGGTAACAGGGAAGATACCATTCAAAGGTATTTTCTGTATAACAGAACAGTTAGCCACACCAAAAGTAAAATTTTAATAGCTACACTCATCATGCCTGTTATCAAGATATTTGCAAGTTATTTGAAATGATATGATACTGGGGTCTGAACCCTAATAATATATTAGACTGTGGCTCCATTAAAGGACATCAAATGCCTATTTTTCTGTTGAAAATCACTCATATTGTTTTTATTTTATTTTTAAAAATTAATTTATTTTTAATTTTGAACATTCATGTCCACATGATTTTGAGTTCCAAATTATCTCCCTATATCTCCCCTCTGCCCACCCCAAGACAACATGTGTTCCAATTACCCCTTCCCTAATCTGCTCTCCCTTCTATCATACCCCTCCCTTTTCTCTCATCCCCTCGATTTTCTTGTAGGGCAAGATAGATTTCTATATCCCATTGCCTGTATGTCTTATTTCCCAGTTGCATGCAAAACAATTTTTAACACTTTTTAAAATGTTAAGTTCCAATTTCTCTCCCTTCCTCCCTCCCCACCAATCCCCACTGAGAAGGCAAGCAATTCAATATAGGTTATACATGTGTAGTCAAGAACAACTCTTGCATAACAGTCACGTTGTGAAAGATGTATTTCCCTCCATCCTATACTGCCACCCATTTATTCTATTCTCTCTTTTGATCCTGTCCCTCTCAAAAGTGTTTACTTCTAATTACCCCCTCCTCCCATTTGCCCTCCCTTCTATTATGCCCCCCATTTCCCACTTCTCTCCTATTTTCCTGTAGTGTAAGAGATATTTTCCTCTGCCCCTCCTGTTGCTGCAGCTGCTGTGGGCTCCTTCGCCCACTCTCCCACCCTGGGTTTGGAGCGAGACCACTTTACTCTCTCACACAAGTCCTACAGGTGTTTTTCTACTGATCTTTCCATTTTTCCTTGGCATTTTGGGGTTGTGAAGTCTGGAAAACACCACAGGTGCCAGAGGCCTGCTCAGGCCCTGTCTGAGAGCACAGCTCACACTGGACTCACACTCTACTCTCAGGACAACACAATAGATTCTTCCTGGCAACCTTTTAGGCTGTCTTGATCTGGAGATTTGCTTCTTTTGTTATTCTGTGGGTTTTTTAGCTCCCGATTTTGTGAGTCATTTTTAGTAGTTATTTGGCTGGGTTTCGGGGAAGAGCTCTAGAAAGTGCCTGCTTTTACCCTGCCATCTTGACTCCACCCCCCAATATTGTTTTTTTAATAGTATCAATTAAACATCAAGAGAATTTTTAAAATTCATTTTTTTCCAAGATTCTGAGTTCAAAGTTTTCCCCCTCCTCTCCTCTCTTCCTAAAATAGTAGACAATTTGACATAGGGTTATACTTGTGCTATCATGTAAAACATATTTCTATATTAGTCACAGTTGTGAAAGAAGAAACAGATCAAAAGAAAAAAACAAAAAAATAAAATAAGTAAAAAAACTATGCTTTTATCTACATTCAGAGTCTATCATCTCTTTCTCTAGATGTGGATATTTCCTTTCATGAGTTTTCTGTACTTGTCTTGAATCATTTGGCTCCTGAGATGAGCTGAGTAATTTACTCTTGATGTTGTAGATACTATGTACAATGGTTTCCTAGTTTGCTCCTTTCACTTTGCAGCAATTTGTACAAATTTTTACAGGTTTTTCTGAAGTCTGCCTGTTCATCATTCACTCATAGTCTTATATTGTCAGTAATGTTGTATAATTTTCCCCTATTATTTCTTTTTTTTTCAATCAGGCTCTTATGCTAACTGAGATTTCTTTATCTGTTTTTTAATTGCCAAAATAGATGGAATTGTTGAAGAAGATGCTTTTATAACAGGAATTATATTAGGAGTTTCTATTTTCATCTGATTTCATGCATCTTTGTCGTCACATATTGCTCAGATGCATCAGTGTAAACTGACACTCATTGTGCAGCCCTAAACAAGGACACATAGTCCCTTCTGTGTAGCTCCACAAGAATTTGTAGACTTGAAAGGGAAAATCTGCCCTGTAAGGAATAAAATGTCACAGTTACACTTATGTTCACACCTTCTTGAAATGACTAAACACCCAGAATGGAGATGACTCTTTCAAACAATTTATATTTCAAAATATGACTCAAAGTTACTTTGGAAAAGAATATTTTAATGTCACAATGAGGACTTCCAAGTCATTTATCAGACATCTCAAAGGTCTGGCCTGCTTTTAAATGCTGATAGAGATTTCCCTTTAGTCTTTTGTTCATTTCTTGCTGCTTCCCTACTCCTGATTCTGTTAAGGTAGATTTGGCCTAAAAGCTGATAGCTTGTTGAGTTCTTACAAATCATTTCTTTAAAAGAATGAAACTTATCAGATAGCTACAGCAGTTGCACTTGCAGGAAAAAGTAGAATGTCAACTCTAAGGTAAGTATGCAGCTGTCTTCCTGTCACTTAAAGATGTTAAAGACAAGTCTAATTAAATGTCTACCTAAAAAGTCTGACAGAATAATTCTTAGCATGCTAATGACATTTTGCTGCACGCTGAGTCCCGATTCTGCTGTGGTAGTGTGATTCTGGCTAACATAGAAGGAAGAAGTCCTTCACATCTGCAGTAAAATGGATCAACATTTCTGACGTAAGAACTATTCAAATTAAATTCTCTAATCTCTCTCTCTCTTTTTAACTGAGCTTTTATTCTCAGAGAGAAATAACATCAATCAAGGTAGGAGGAGTTGATGTATTCAGTGTGAAAGATTTTCCTTTTCAACGTGAAAGAATTTTGAGAAATGTATGCCACATAAACACCTGATCTTGAAGTTTTTACAACCAAGGGAAATGATTAATTTGAAAATGTTTCAAATTATGAAACCAAAAGGAATATTGAGTATCATATTTATTCAGAATCTCAGCTCTCAGCTTTGATCTTGTCTGGGATTCCACAGAAGCAAGACTTCCTAAGGTGTCACATGTTCCCTTTAAGGCAATGGTCTCCAAAGGGGTACTGTGAATTAGCAGCAAACTGGAATATGACTCCAAGGGATTGTGGCTGTGACTTGACTCTACAGGGTAATCAAACAGAAGTTAGAAGGTCATTGTGAATAGAGAGCCAGACTTGAAGCTAGAAAGATGTGAGTTCAAGTCTCACAGCTGATACATGTTGATTGCATGACTTTTGGTATCTTAATGTCTTAAGAAACTCTGCAAGACTAGTACGGGATACAGAGCAAAGATGGTGAAGAAAAGCCAGGAAGTTGCCTGATCTCTCCCCAGTTTCCCTCAGAAACAATGCTAAATCAAGTCTCAAACAGATTATAGAGCAACAGAACCCACAAAAAAAACTGAGTGAAAAACTGTTCCAGATTAAGATAACTTGAAAGACTTCAGGAAATATCTGTCTCACAACCCTGTGCAGATGGTGTCTGGGCTAACCAGTGGGAGGCTCTTAGCCACAACAAAGATCAGCAACTGAGGCCCCTTGGTCCTTGCTCAGCAGAACAGTGCTGCAGCAGGCCAGCTGTGAAGCCTGCAGCCTCAGCACAGAAGGAAAACTGCCAGCCCTGGAACTGCTGGCACAACAAGGGCAACTGGGCTGGACCACCCCAGTACAGTGGGCAGATAGTCGATAACTGAAGCCCAGTGCAGAAAGCTAGTAACCAGTCCACTGCCCACAACTTTGGACAGTGCCCCCAGTTCCACAAAAGCACAGCTCAACTTTAGAATTCATGAAATAGGTTAAAATTAGCAAAAAAAAAACCCAAAAAACCAACAACCAAACCCAATAGCAAAGAGCCTTGGCCATATAACTGTGGAACTGTGGTGACAGTTAAGATCAAAACACAAACTCAGAAGAGGACAACATTGTCAAAATGTGAAGCCTCAAAGGGGAATATGAATTGGTCTCAAGCCCAGAAATCCTTCTTGGAAGAGCTCAAAAAGAATTTTAAAAATCAAATAAGAGTAGGAGAAGAAAAATTGGGAAAAGAAATGAATTATGCAAGAGAGAGTCAAGAACTTGGAAAAGAAAGGACAAAAATTGACTGAAGAAAACAATTCCTTAAAAAGTAGAATTGGTCAAATGGAAAATGAGATACAGAAGGAAATTGAAGAAAATAATTCCTTAAATTTAAAAGAAACGGGTGAGTGGAAATTAATGACTCTATGAGACATCAAGAATAAGTAAAACAAATTTAAAAGAATGAAATTAATGATGAAAATGTGAAATACCTAAGTGGAAAAGCAGCTAAGGTCAGCTAGCCAAAAAAATAAAAAGATTATTCGTGAGAGTTTAATCTACTGATTTCAGTTGTTCTTTAGTTATTTTCAGTCATGTCTGACTCTTTCTGATTGCATTTGGCAAAGATATTAGAGTGATTTGTTATTTCTTTCTCCAGCTTATTTTACACATGAAGAAACTGAGGCAGAGTTAAGTGACTTGCTCAGGATCATATAGTTAATAAATCTCAGGCCTGATTTCAACTCAGGAAGAGTAGCTTTCCTGACTTCAGTCCCAAGGCTCTATCTACTGCACCATCTAGGAGCCCTACCATATATTGATAGTAATTAATTATCACATCAGGACAAAACTAATTACCTCTAATAATCTTAAAATTTCCTCTGTTATTCTAATAATATATGTATGCATGTGTCTCATGTCACAAAATACCTAAGAAAAATCCTAGATTACCACTGTGTACAGGAAAGCTTATATCACTTTATATCAGCTGCATTCAATTCAGATGAATCCTCTAATAATTGCTCACATTTCTATAGCACTTTAATACTTACAAAACATTTTCTTAATAATAATCAATATAAAATAACATTGGTAGTATTTATACACACATTTTTATATTAGCATTTCTATTTTACAGAAGTGAAAACTGTGTCTCTGAGAAATTAAAATTATTTCCCTGTAGTCACATAGCTAGTGTCACAATAGGATTCAAACTCTGATCTTTTGGCTAAGTCCATTTTAATGGGCTAGCTGTCACTCTTTTGCCCTGTGCTTCTATAACAATAGCCTGGAAAACTTCCCAGGGCTTGGCAACAATAAATATTTCATAGGTTCCACTGGAAACTTATGCTACTATCAACTGATCTAGTGTTTTCTAAGACCAGGTTGTCCTAGCAATTAAAAGAAGAATTGTCTTTTCATTATATAGACCATAGCAAGGAGCTTGTTAATTCTACCAACTCTGGTGGGAAAACAAAGAAACACAACAACTTTGATTTAAAGAGTGAGAGAATACTAGCTCTTGACAATTTCAGAGCCAAGATTTCAGAGGGAAAGTGAATTGCTGAACAAACTGCCATCCTGTGTGTTTCAGGACCAGTGGGACAAATAAGTCAGCAGAGGATTGGGGAATAAAGAGTGACCAGATCAGAGAGAGAAATTGAATGGAATTTCTGGAGAGATATATAAATCATGAAAAGGATTTTGAATTTGGCATGGACCTGACTAGTAAATAGAGTTATGTGACTGTCGGTTGGTTTGTTTTCCTCCATAGACACAGGAGCTCCTATCCATCTATGCTGTTTATTGAGTATGAACGGAGAGGAGAAAAACAGTGAATATCCCAAATGGGACAATAAAGAACATAAAATCGGACTCCTGGAATGAATAAAAACTGAGGACATGCTTCACTAATGAGTTTATCACAGGGCAAAGCCATTTCTCAAAATATGAACATTTGGATGTGTTGAAAGGTCCTTTAAGATTAACCATAGTTGAACAAGGTGATGTCACATTGTCCCTGAAAGGGACCTGGTAAAACATGAGTAGCTAAGCCTTGGACTAATTCTTAGCTAGACATGTCAGGAGGAATTTTTAGTAGCCTGGAAAGAGATAATAAAGGTCAGTATGATGTTGTTGATATTGGGGATAGAGAAGAATGCTTGGATGGAAGAAATGATGAAATGGTAGAATAGGAACTGGTAACACTGAGAAGAAAACTAAAATGAAATTATTTCAGAAAAACTAAAATGGAGCTCTTTCGGGAATTTTGATAACAAAGAGAAGGAAAGTGGGACCTGGCAGAGATGAGATGTTAGTTGAACCTAGTAGAAAGGTCAAAAGTAGATTCCTCCTTCCTTCCTTCCTAAAATCCTTTATAACTTCTTATCTTTTTCAGATTTGGAATAAGTTCTGTCTTATAGACATATATTCTAGAATAGACATATAGTCTATATAGACATATATTCTAGAAGAATATATATGCAAATGGACAAGTGCTAGTTGAAAAGGAGACTGGAGATACATGATGGTATATAGGACTCAGTAGCCTTTTTACTCAATTAAACAAAGAAGTGAGTGAGGCCCCAAATCGTTGGCTGAAGGAAAACTTGTGGTAATAGCCCAAAATTCCTTTTCCTTTTTAGCAGGGAGTTTTAAAGTCAACTAATAATTCCTCATTTGTTCCTTCAGCATAATTAGCACCAGTCTTCAAACCATGACCTGCATGTACACCAGTTTCATGTTCCTTGTTCCTTTTCCCAACTTCTGGTATTACTTGACCCAGATAAGAACTCTTTTTAAAAAACATTGGATTTTACCAGGTTTTGGTGCCTAATTCTGCCTAGGCCCTCCAACAGATCTAACTTGTTTATACCCCTCCTGACTTCTTATTGTATTTTTTCTAAATAAAGTTTGCTTTTTCTATCTGCTAACTCTAGGAATGCACTGAGAGATTTTGAAGGATGGAGTGGAGGCTAAGTCATCTGTTGTGATTGGGGGAGGTAGAGTACAGATAGCTGTAAAAGAGGAAGGAAAAGTTTTGGACCAATCACTTTTTATGGTACAAGGATTTGATAGAGTAAAGAAAAAATGATTATTGAGACACAAGTGAGATCCCAGCTGAGATTATGCACCATAAATTTGTTGTGAAATTAGCTCTAATTCATGACTGTCTCCAACAATGTTCAATAGCCTGGGAAAAGGAATGAAAAAGTCACAGGAAAGGGCTCATGTAGAGGTGGCATTAGGTATATTAGGACAAGTTAGGGAAAGCTAGGGATTCCAGGTTAGTGGATAATGAAATGACAGAACAGCTGGCCATGTGGTTGAGAATATAGTGACCAGCATACAGCAGTAGCTTAACAATGCTTACTGATTGACTAATCGTTTGAGATAATTGAAGCCAGAGTGGGCAAAGTGGACTGGGAGAAGTAGGGACCAAGGGATAAGGGTGAAGGACATATTGATCATGAAGGAAGAGTGGAAAAGGTGGAAACATAAGACATTGTTGTTGATTTTGATTAAATTTCAAAGTCTGAAATCTTGAAGTTGGTGCATTTCCAAGAGATGCTGTTGCCTAATTTGTGACCACAATATTGTGTAGTTGAAGTGAAATGGAGAAGGTTGTGTCAGTTAAGGGAGTCAAGGTGTGGTCCTTCTAAGTGGTCATCCACATAGACACTAAAATCTCTATGGATTATACCAGATGATAAGCAGAGAAGACCATAAACTTGGTAGCGGGTACAAACATTGGAAGAGTTCTCATGCTGACTTGAAGGTTGGAAGATGATAGGAACAAGTACAGAGAGATGTTGGTATAAGCAGCTTCTATGGATTTTAAAGAAAGACAAGCTATTGAGCAACAGAAATAGAGGAATGTCCTAATAGTCTAGAACAGGAGTTTTCACAAACCTCATCCTGGGCCAAGGCATTGAGAGACTGTGGGAAAAGATGTGACCTCCAAAGGAAAAATCTGCAGAAACAGTTTGATATGAAGGAAGATTTAACTAAAGCAATAAATTAAAGGGCAGGTAGGTGGTTCAGTGGATAGAACACTGGATTTGATTTAGGAAGATCTAAGTTCAAACCTGGCCTTAGACACTTAATTAGTTACGTGCCCCTTGGCAAGTCACTTAACCCATATTTGCCACTTCCATGTGGGGGCACAATGGAAAAGAAAATAGCAAACTATCCCTTTATCTTTGTCAAGAAAACCACATAGAACTGGAAAATGATAAATGTTGAAGAGGATGTGGGAGAGTTGGAACACTAATTCATTGTTGGTGGAACTGTGAGCTCATCCAACCATTTCTGGAGAGCGGTTTGGAACTATGCCCAAAGGGTTACAAAAATGTGCAAACCCTTTGACCCAGCAATACCGCTTCTAGGACTGTATCCCCAAGAGATCATAAAAATGGGAAAGGGACTCACATGTACAAAAATATTTATAGCAGCACTCTTTGTAGTTGCCAAACAGTGGAAATCAATTGGGGAATGGCTGAATAAATTATGGTATATGAATGTAATGGAGTACTATTGTGCCATAAGAAATGATGAACAAGAAGACTTCAGAGAGGCCTGGAAGGACTTACATGATCTGATGCTGAGTAAAAGGAGCAGAAACAGGAGAACTTTGTGCACAGCAATGACCACAGTGTGCGAGAGTTTTTTCTGGTAGACTTGCAACTTCGTAACAACACAAGAACTTAGAAAAAAGAATTTCCAATGATCTAAGGCAAAATGCCTTCCACACTCAGAGAAAGAACTATGGAATTCTTTCGCGGAATTTAGCAGATCATTTGTGTGTGTGTGTGTATGTGTGTGTGTGTATGTGTATGTGTGTATGTATTATGTTTTGATTTGCTATATGATTTCTTCCACTTATTTTAGTTCATCTACACAACATGACTTATTGTGAAAACGTATTCAATAGGAAAGTATGTGTAGATCTTATATAGAATTGTATGCTGTCTTTGGGAGGGACAGAGGTGGTGGGGGGCAGGTAGTGGGGAAAAAAATCTAAGTTTTATGGTAGTGATTGTAGAACATTAAAAATAAAAAAATAAAATAAAATAAAAATAAATAAAATGAAAAAAAAAGAGAAAGCTCCAGTCTTTGCCAGCTCCAGCCCTTTTAGGATTCTTCAAGCAAGAGTGTCCTCCAACCACTGAAAGAAAGGAGTATGGGAAAATCTGATGGAATAGAAAGTCTTTATAATGTCCTTCTTCACAGCTTACTACTCTACAGATTTTGAGGAGTTTCCTCTTGGATGAGATATACCTTCTCTTGGTTGATCTGAGTTGCCTTGCTCCCAATGAGAGAGTTTCTTCACTTTGTGTTGTCTGGTATATATCCTCCTATAGATATAGATATATATATATTCTCTGATTTCTGTTATGATACCGATTTGGATAAATGGATTTCTTTGCTAAAAAAACAAACAAAAAAAACCACATAGAGTCAGAACTGACTGAACAACTGAAAAAAAAATGGATTAAGTGATTTCACTGTTGTTTGACACTGAGGCTACAGATATGTTTTTTTTTAAAAAATAGAATATGATTCTAAATGAGAAGCAGTCAATCAGTAATCATTTGTTAACCATTTCTAATGTGCCAGGCATGATGTTAAGTTCTTGGGAAATGAAAAAAACTAAATGGAAAAATCGTCCATTCCCTGAAAATCTTATCTTTTTTTTTCATCAGTTATTTGTTGTTTATTCAGTATTTAGGGTTAGTATGACTCTTGAGGAATTGGTTGTGTTGTTGTACATATACAGATCATTACAGAAATCTACAAATATTGATACAGATATATATCTCTCTATATCTATCTATCTACATATATATAGGCAGACAAAATCAGGTCCTCTAGAAAGGTGATACGTGGGGCCATGATGTAGTGAACTAATGGAGGGGAGCACAAAGGTAATCAATTCATCAATAAAGAATTACTACTGTATTGTGTTTGGTATCCAGGAGTGATGTCTTCTGGACCTAAGGGAACCTGTAGCACCTACATATAAAGCAGGTAGTTTATATACCTGTGGGGCACTGGCTTTGCTTGATACAAACCACTGAGACTATACAAGTCATATCCAGCATCATATACTAACTACAACAGGGTTTTATTCCCCATTTCTAACTTTAGGAAGAAACTAGAGTATATTCACAGAGTTTACATTTCCAGTGTTTAGTCACAAATCAGAGGAAGGATTTGGTCTATTTGAAAAGTGGATCATACATAACCCCTCATCCCCTGTCACGTTCTCTTTATGGCAACATATTCAAAAATTTTAAAATTGCAGCTCCTTCTGAATTCCCCAAAGAGTATCTACACTCTTCTTTAAATGGCTCCTCTCCTCCAGATTCAGGTTGACCTTCACCATGTCTGAAATGCCATTCTGCCCCAAGACACATGGGACACTAAGGAAGACATCCTCATTAATGCCATATAGGCCCTTAATCATGGCAGAAATTGGACGCACTCTCCTAAGATCTTCATAATGCTTTCCGCCAAATCTACCACACACAAGCCAATGGCCCAAGAAGTGTAGCCCTCAAGTTTGATTTCCGCATAAGCACTTTCAACCACCTGTTTATGAATATTTTCCAATTTTCTGCATCAGTATCAGTTTCCAAAGAAGGATGAAGCTTCTTTGGAGACACTCAGCAAGATTCACACTGCTCCACACAGGAACACTGGAGTCTCCATGTTCTCCAAGGACCCATCCATGAAATCTTGAAGAATGGCCACCAAGTCTCTCTCCCATTAGGTAATGGAAATGGGAAGAATCCAGATTGCAACCACTTCCAATAACATGGTTTTTAGGAAAGCCACTCAGCTTCCAGGCCACATATGTCAAAATATCCACTATATTGGAAACAACAAGAAGCTTGCAATTAGGGCTATATTTAACAATATTGGGAATGATGAATTTAAAGATATTCACATTGTAGTGGACCAAATTAAGACCACTTTCTCCCTCCTGTTGATGTGCCCCAGCTGTAACAATGACAAGTTTTGAGTTTTCAGTCACACTGTAGTCTTTGCCAGAAACAGTCTTTGGTGTTTTGAGGAAAAGACTGCTATGTTGAAATCCATCATCTCTCCCTTTAGTTTGTCTTCTATTACATCAAGTAGGGCAAGTTCATCAGTCAATTCCTTTGTTAAGATACTAATGGCACATGCCATGCCAACTATCCCAATCCCAACAATAGTGATGTTGTTCTGGGGAGCCTGGTCTTCCTTTAGAGCATTCAAGATCAGCTGATCCTTGATAGTTGATGCCATTTTGGAGGATAACTGCAGGGATAGCTGTGAAAGTTCTGAGTTAGATGTGAGGTTGCTGCTCCCAGGCTCATACAAAATCTTATCTTCTAACAGGAGGAAGCAGCATGCATATAAAAAAGGTATATACAAGATAAATCCTGAGTAAATGGAAGTAACCAGAGCAGTAATCTCCCTCTTTCCTAGCCCCACTTAAGCTAGTGCTTTCTTCTATTGGTTATCTCCAATTCTGCTTATACATTGTTTTTACATAGTTATTTGCCTGTTATCTACCTCCTTAGACTGTCAGCTCCTGGAGAGCAAGGACCATCTTCTTCCTTTCTTTGTACTTCCATTGCTTAGCATAGTATCTAATACATAGTAAACACTTAATATGTTTTTATTGACTTAACTGACCTTCAGATGGAAGGTGATAGAATAATGGTATAAGATAGAAAATACATGAAGTGTGTTGAAATGGCCCTGGAAAGAATGAGATTGATTAACATAGGGATAAGGTTTAAAGAGTCCATAGTAGGACATATAATTTGTAATCTAAGGTGTAAAGATTAAGAAAGTGGAATTAAGGATCCATTAGAATGCAAGCTGAAATGTAGTTCAGCTTAATGATCAGAAAGCTGACTTTACAATATTTGTTCAAGTTCCCCTGACAATGTACAACCTTGGGAAAGTCATTTAACCTCTTAGTGCCACCCCATACATTCTAAGACTATATGTTATAATGATGGTACCAGTATCCATTGATGGGGCAGTTCTTTACTGGTAGGCTCTTATAACAATGAAATTTCATGTCTAAAATATCACCCCCAGGTATACTTCAATTCTGGTCGGTGACACTGTGGGACTTCCAGGTGGGAACCATGCATGAAATCTGACTACCCTTAAAGTGTAGTTCTGATCTGATGAAAAGTATAAGGAGAATGAATCTCACTTTCATAGTTACTAATATGTTATCACACTCTATAAAAGATGGGCATTTCCATGTCTGTGTTCTCAGACTACATAAATCTTGCCTTCTAATCAATACAAAGTGTTATTTATCATGGAAAATCATATATAATAGTTATATTTACAAGTCTTACCCCTGTATCAGTCAATTTATTTAAAGATCTTCCTTTAGTATGAAATTTTTGAAAAATATTACCATATAGACATTAATGTTGTAGTTACACATTCTCGAGATAATATGTTTGAAAATACTTCATACTCTATGTTTCAATCAAATTGTCCCTTGATTTGTTCCCCAAACTCTATTAATCTCCCACCTCTGAGAATTCATGGAAGACACATACCTTCCATGACTGTAATGCATAACCTCCTCTTCTCCATCTTTCAGAATTCTTGTTTTCATATAAAACTAAGCTCAGATAATACCTTCGGAAACATTTCCTCATTCACCAATTGAAAATGATCTCTCCTTCCTTAAATCTTTCCTTTTCTTTACATCTTTTCTTTGTCTCCATCATTCCCTATTTTGTAGTATAATTCTCCATATACGTTCCATCTTCTGCACCATCAAGTTAAATGTAACTCTTTACAGGAATAGAGATTGTATAATTTGTTTTCTTCTATCTTAAATATCTAATAGTGTTTTAACCATGTTAGACATGTAATACATATTTGCTGAACTAAATTTCTTGCAGAGGCAAGATATTTTTATTTTACATATTAGTCAAAACATTGAGTTGATGTCTTTAGGTCTTGTTCATTAACTGAACAAAAATTTATTAGGCCCTTACTGAGGACCAAGGACTGCAGAATTTGCAAAGGGAGATAAAAAAGATAATTAAAATTCAATTATTACCCTAAAGGAACTTACAATATCATAGAAGACAAGAGACACATGAGCAACAAACTCTAATGTAACAAATGGTCATTAGAGTGTATAGAAAAATAAACAATGACTTCCTTGCATATATTGACTGACCTTGTCATCTGTAAATTTTGCATCTCTTTAAGTTGTTTAGCGCGATGTAAGTAGACTGTAAGTATTTAGTAAATATTTGTTGTTATTGAAAGTAGTTGGAAAATCCTGAAGAAGGAATGATAATTTGAAATAGGGTATTTGGAGATAGTTAAGAAAGATTTATAACATGAACATTATACATTTACATACATATATATACATATATATATATATATTTGACAATATACATTTGTCCATGTTTGAGCTGACTAAATCATTGAAATTCAAACACAGAAAGGAAACCGAGAAAAGTAAATATATTTGAACTAATGAAAAGAACTACACAATGATGGAATGTTTACATTCTAAAGTTAAATAACATTAACTTAAGGCCTGAAGGTATATTTGTTCTATTTGATGGTTTTAGGAGAGAAATAAAAAGGAGGGGAAAAGTACTACATTAGAAAGGTAATAAACCAAGGGAGGGGGAGGATGAGGATGCGGGAGGATTTACAGAATCTGGGTATTCAAACAAAAATGCTATAGAAACATGCAGTAAAGTATAGAGATACAGTCTCTGTATTTCTATAGAGATACTTGGGCCTCATTTTTATCTGAGGAAAGAATGGAAAGCTACTATATTCCATATTAGTTGAGCAATTAAGAGACTGAACTTGAAAGGTATTTTGTATGTATGTGTTTGTCCTTCATTGCCAAAGAAGACCATGCCATCAGATAAATGATGACATGACTTGCACTTGACTTTCTTTTGAATGAGGGAGGGCTGTGCAGGTCACCAGCCTCACTTCTGCTCCAGAGCCATCTGAATCCAGTGACCAGATAATCATCAGGATGACTGGAGATGACCCCAGATGAGGCAATTGGGGTTAACTGACTTGCCCAAGGTCACACACAGCTAGTGAGTGTCAAGTGTCTGAGGTGAGATTTGAACTCAGGTCCTCCTGACTCCTGCACTGGTGTTCTATCCACTGCATCATCTATCTGCTCCTAAAAAAAGGTGTTTACTATATTTTTTGAAACTCTGCAATAAGAAACTATAGTGAATGTCTTTTGAAGTTGCTATACCTCCTAAAATTAGTTATCATAGTTACCAACTCATATTTCATATAGACTTTGCATTTCACATAATGATTGGCTTACAATCACCTTGTGAGCTCAGTAGGTAGTAAAATAATTGTTGGCCCTATTTTACCGATGTGGAAACTGAAGCTAAAATAGATGAGATATTTTGGTCACCATCACATGGACACCTCATTTGTCCCAGCTGAAACTCATCCTTCTCAATTTATTTTGTGTCACTTGGTCCAGATTTTTCCTTTATCTGTCTCATTCTATATCACCATTTTTTCTTTTTGGACAAGACCTGTGATCTCAGTGGTATCTGGAATTCTTTGTCTTCTGACTCATATTTCATTCGGATCTCCTTACTATATTTCAGGCTGCCTCTTTCTGTGATTTGATTAGTAGTCAATTAACTTTTTCTATCACTGCATGCATATTACATATGTATATACATGTACATATATACATACATATATATGTATATGACAGAAAAATAAAAACAAAAAGAGCTTCCATAGAGCAGCATGCCATATATATATTATAATATATTATATATATGGCATGCTGCACTATGGAAGCTCTTTATATATATAATATATCTAATAAATATATATATTTTATATACATATATATTTAAATATGTATGTATATGCATGTATGCATATATGTGTGTATATATATATATATATATATATATATATATATATATATATATATACCCACACACAAACAAGATACCTTTATTTTAATTATGTATGGATTTGGTGTAGAAAATCTTATGCTTATTCAAACTAATTCCTAAAACAGAATTCTATCTAGAATCAGCAGTCTATGCGCAGGTTTGAGTAGTTTCACTAACTAAAAGCAAGACTAATATAAAAGCACACACACCAAGGTAGGTAAGAGGCTGGCAGAGTTGGAAAGTGGACCCTTCTTAGAAATATTTCCTTTCCTTTCTACTCATCTTTATACCCTCTCCCATTCTTCTCCCTTCTGTTCTAGGGACACGTGTAATGATGTTCCTAGTAGCCTGGCCTGAGGTCAATAGAGGGGACATTGGGAGCTAAGCATTTTTTTTTGACCACTAAAAGACTAGTTTTTTAAGATTAAAAAACATTATTATAAGTGAATGACCTTTGAAACTAAGACTATCTAAATTGATGTGCTTATGTCAGGGAGATGGTTTCATGCTGAAGGCCATCATGATCATCACAATAAAATGAGGACTCTTTTGCATACCATACCCAAGGGGGAAAGAAACAAAACAAAAGAAAGCATTTCTGTTTTCCTCTGTAGAAATGTTTTTAAAATGAGGCCCTGAGGTCTGGAGTTTACGGAAAGCAGAATATCACTTTGGATATATGAACATATGAAACGACAGAATGGGAGAGGTTTATGAGGCAAATTTCCCTAAGACTATTCCATAGCTCCTAATTTAACTAGGATAATCAGTCATTTATTAGAAAAGACATGCAAATAAATGATTTTAAAAATTCTTTCCAAATTGACAAATGTCACTGAAAACATGCAACATTTAATCTCTCACTCTCTCTCATCCTTGAAAAATATAACTTCAATATCTTTTTCTGTTTAAGGTATTATATGTACAAATATGTGCATGTGTGTATATGTACTTACTATGTATGTATATAACCCTCCAAGTATGTCATATCAAGGAGGGGAGAGAACATGTAGAAGCCAAGCATGAACAATTATATACAAAATTGAAATTACTCTCATTTAAGGAACAAAATCAGTGGCTTCCTTGGCAGGCAGAATGCATGGATACACACACACATACATACACATATATTTATATATACATACATATATAATATATATATGTATGTATCCATCCATCCACACACACCTTTGAGAATAATACATTATTGCCCCAAGGGGAGGAGCCAAGATGGCGGAGTAAAAAGACACATATATGCTAGCTCCTAACACACAGTCCAGAAAATATCTGTAAAGAAGAACTCCCAACAAATTCTGGAGCAGCAGAAGCCACACAACAATGGAGTGGAGGAGATTTCTGTTCCAGAGAGACCAGAAAAACCGACACCAAAGGTTTGTCGTGCACCAGACCTGGAGCAGAGCCCAACCCTGCCCTGGCCACATGGCCCCAAGAGGAGTTGATCTGAGCAGGCTTCAGGGACAGAATCTCCAGCAGCTGCGCAGTTCCATCCACCCACAGGCACTAAGGTCAGTGAGAGATTCCATTTGGCTGGCCAAAAGGGGAGTGGGGTGTCTCCATAACTCCGGCCCCCTCGGGAGGCAGAAGTTGACAGGGGCTCCCAAAGCAGGCAGGAGCTCAGATCCATTGTTGAAGGTCTCCACATGAATGCCCTGAGGGAACTGAGCCCTGTGTGGCGGCCCTGCCCTCACCTGAGCACCTGAATTTAATCTTAAACTGAATAACAGCCCTGCCCCCATGGAAAGCCCTGAGGCTGGGAAGCAGCATTTGAATCTCAGACCCCAAGCACTAGCTGGACAGATCTGGAGGCAAGGTGGCGGTGGAGAGGAATCTCAGAAGTCAAGTAACTAGCTGGAAAAAATGCCCAGAAAAGGGAAAAAAAAAAATAAGACCATAGAAGGTTACTTTCTTGGTGACCAGATATCTCCTCCCATCCTTTCAGATGAGGAAGAACAATGCTTACCATCAGGGAAAGACATAGAAGTCAAGGCTTCTGTATTCCAAACATCCAAAATAAATATTCAATGGGCTCAGGCTATGGAAGAGATCAAAAAGGATTTTG
>CM053770.1:99937418-99948399 GCA_028658325.1 Potorous gilbertii
GCTAACTCTGCTTTTGAAAGCATTCTTCTCCTCATTGGCTTTTTGAACCTCTTTTGCCAATTGAGTTAGCCTATTTCTCAAGGTGCTATTTTCTTCAGCATTTTTTTGGGCCTCCTTTATTAAGGTATTGACCCGTTTTTCATGCTTTCCTTGCATCTCTCTCATTTCTTTTCCCAGTATTTCCTCCACCTGTCTAACTTGATTTTCAAAATCCTTTTTGAGCTCCTCCATGGCCTGAGCCCATGGGGTATCTATTTCAGATATTTGGGATACAGAGGCTTTGACTCCTATGTCTTTACCTGATGGTAAGCAGATCTCTTCGTCCTCAGAGAGGAATGGCGCAATCCTCTGGTCACCAAGAGAATAACCTTCTATGGTCTTAGTTTTTTTCCCTTTTCTGGGCATTTTCCCAGCCAGTTACTTGACTTCTGAGAGTCCTCTCCACCCCTGGCCTAGGTCCACATGGGGTCTGAGATTCAAATGCTGCTCCCCAATCTCAGGGCTTTTGGCAGCAGACCTGACTGCTCTTCAGTGGGAACTTATCTGCTGGTTCTCAGGTGGGGGCAGGGCCACCTCTCGGTTTATGCAGAGATCTCATGCAATGGAGCCGCGGTGGAGCCCCTGACCACCCCGGGAGTCTCCGGCCAAGCTGCTTCCACCTCTGCCGCTTCCGCCCCACCTCCCGAGAGTGTCCAAGTCCCGGAGATCCCCCCGCTCCCCTCTCAGCCCGTCTCTCTCACTGACCTGTGCGTCTGTGGGTGGAGGGACCTTCGCAGCCGCGGGAGAATCAGGTCCCTGCTGCCTGCTGGGGTCTGCTCACTCCTCTCAGTGCCACGTGGCCGGGGCAGGGCAGGGGAGCGCTCAGCAGGGCAGGGCTCCGCTCCTGTCCAGGCACCGTTGCGGTCGGTTTTTCAGGGCTCTCTGCAATGGAAATCTCCTTCACTGTGTTTCTGCGCAGCTTCCACTGTTCCAGAATTTGTCAGGAGTTCTTTTTAGAGGGAATCCATGGGCTGTGGGTTCGGAGCTAGCAAATGTGAGTCTTTCTATTCCGCCATCTTGGCTCCGCCCGAGTTAGCCTATTTTTAAGGCGTTGTTTTCTTCAGCATTTTTGGGTCCCTTTATTATGCAGTTGCCTTGTTTTTCATGATTTTCTTGCATCACACTCATTACTCTTCTCATTTTTTCCTCTACTTCTCTTACTTAATTTTCAAAATCCATTGTGAGCTCTTCCATGACCTGAGATCAATTCATGTTTTTTTCTTGGAGGTTTTGAAAATAGGAGCTTTGACTATGTTGTCTTATTCTGTTTCTATATTTAGGTCTTTCTTGTCGCCCAAATAAAATTCTATAGTCTGATTCCTTTTCCTGTATTTGCTCATTTCCGTAGTCATGTACTTGATTTTTTTTTTTAGTTCTTCACATAAGCATTTATTAAAATGGAATAATTAGAACAAAACAAAGCATATCTCCCATGAAACTTGGTTGCACCCTACCATAAATATCTTTAGGAAGAATAGACTCAAACATAAAATACAAGGATAGTGAGACATGTGTCTGCGAATGAATTGTGACAAATGAAGACTCAGAGCACCTGGTACTGCATAGCCTGGAATTTTGTTCTGTCTTCATTGAATTCTCACACACCTTCCTTTGGTGGCAGTATCTTGAAGAATGGGATGCTCAGTTGGAAATTCAAAGTATTTACCTCTCTAGAACCTTCTTGAATTGAGTTAGCCTATTTCTCAAGGTGCTATTTTCTTCAGCATTTTTTTGGTGATAGAGGAATGACCAGTATTCTTGTAAATTTGGCCTCCTTTATTAAGGTATTGACCCGTTTTTCATGCTTTTCTTGCATCTCTCTCAATTCTTTTCCCAGTATTTCCTCCACCTGTCTAACTTGATTTTCAAAATCCTTTTTGAGCACTTCCATGGCCTGAGCCCATTGAATATCTATTTCAGATGTTTGGGATACAGAGGCCTTGACTCCTATGTCTTTACCTGATGGTAAGCAGTTTTCTTCTTCGTCAGAGAATGGCCCAATCATCTGTTCTGCAAGAAAATAACCTTCTATGGTCTTATTTTTTTTCCCTTTTCTGGGCATTTTCCCAGCCAGTTACTTGACTTCTGAGAGTCCTCTCCACCCCTGTCTAGGTATGCCCAGCTAGTGCTTGAGGTCTGAGATTCAAATGCTGCTCCCCAGCCTCAGGGCTTTTGGTGGCAGGCCTGGCTGCTATTCAGTGGGAGCTTAATTTCTGGTGCTCAGGTCGGGTCAGGGCTGCCTCCCAGGCTCCGTTCCCTCAGTGGGTTTTTGCAGAGACCTTCTGTAATGGACCCAAGGTCCTGTCGAGCTCCTGCCTGCTCTGGTAGCCTCTGGCCGCCCGCTGCCTCTGCTGCTTCCTCCCAAGGGGGCCCGAGTCATGGAGACACCCCGCTCCCCTCTCAGCCCATGCAGACATCTCTCTCACTGACCTGTGTGTCTGTGGGTGGAGGGACCTTTGTGGCCGCTGGAGATTCCATTCCTATAGCCTGCTCGGATCTGCTCGCTTCTCTCCCTGTCATGTGGCCAGGGCAGGGCTGGGTTCTGCTCCCATCAGGTGCATGACGGACCTTTGAGATAGGTTTTTCACGGCTCTCTGGAACGGATATGTCCTTCACTGTGCTGCTGCATGGCTT
The DNA here is from genome assembly GCA_028658325.1 of Potorous gilbertii. Lineage (NCBI taxonomy): Eukaryota > Metazoa > Chordata > Mammalia > Diprotodontia > Potoroidae > Potorous > Potorous gilbertii. Next base: position 99,940,092 of record CM053770.1, read on the forward strand.
CTACTGTTCCAGAATTTTTTGGGAGTACTTTTTAGAGGAAGTCCATGGGCTGTGGGTTCAGAGTTAGCATGTGAATCTTTCTACTCCACCATCTTGGCTCCACCCCCCTGCTCCTTCTAATTTTTAAAGAACTATATTCTTCAGTGAGCTTTTGAACCTTCTTTTCCATTTGGCTAATTCTGCTTTTGAAAGCATTTTTCTCTTCATTTGCTTTTTGGACCTCTTTTTCCATTTTGATTAGTCTATTTTTAAAGGTGATTTTTTCTTCAGAATTTTTTGGGTCTCCTTTAGCAAGCTGTTGACTCACTTTTCATGATTTTCTTGCATTGCATTCGCTTCTCTTCCCAATTTTTCCTCCATCTCTCTCACTTGATTTTCCGAATTCTTTTTGAGCTCTTCCATGACCTGAGATCATTGAATATTTATTTTGGAGATTTTCGATGCAGAGGCTTTGACCTTTAAGTCTTCCTCTGATGGTAAGTACTGTTCTTTCTCGTCTGAAAAGATAGAAGAAAATATCTGTTTGCCAAGAAAGTAGTCTTCTACATTTTTATTTCTATCCCTTTTTGGCGCATTTTCCCAGGCGGTTACTTGATTTTTGAGTCCTTTGTCAAGAGGAGGGTATACTCTGGGGACTTGTGAATTCTCAGTTCCTCCAAAGTGGCACAATCTAAGGAGAGGAGTTTCCTCCTCTCCTGGACTGAACTTTGCTCTGCGAGTTACAGCAACCTTTTCTACTTGGGATATTTGAAGCTGTCTTTGGTGTTTGAGGGTTACATAGTCTGGGAACAGCAACTTCTTCCAGCGATTTTGCCCCAATGCTTGCTCCACTTCCGTTCCTGGCAATGCAACATCGCCAAGGCTGGGCTTCACTCATATCTGAGACCTGTGCAATATAGCTTTTCTGCCTAGAACCTGCGAGCCAAGTTTGCTCTCCACTGCTGCCTCCAGCTCCACCACTCTAGCACACTCCTCCTTACCCCAGGATTGCCACTCAGGACTGAGATCCACATCAACAGCCTGGTTAACTCAGGGACTTTAGGTGGAAGACTCCTAAAATGGACACTGTGCCCCAGCAACTGCTGGCCCACTGGGGCCAGACCACGTTAACTTCTCACCCAGGTGCAAGTGCTTTCTCATTGACTCCTAAAGCTGTCTTTGGCATTTGTGTGTTGAGTGATCTGGGAACTGCTGCTGCTGCTGCTAGGGATTCTGCCCTTGAGGACTACTTGCACTGTGCGACCAAGACTGGGCTGCACTCTGAGGGATGCTCTTTGCTCCAAGCCCAGTATTATTCCTCTCCACCTTCCAGTCTGTCCTGGGCTGGAAATCTCTTTCACCCTGAGATTTTGTGACTTCTGCTTCTCTAGAACATGTTTAGGGTTATTTTTACAGGTATTTTATGGGTTATGGAGGGAAGGTTAGAGTAAGTGTGTCTCTTTACTCTTGACTCCATCTTCAGCATTCTTTAACATAATAAATAGTATCTACCTAAAAAGATCACAAAACATTATATGTACTGGGCACAAACTCGATGGATTTCTAATCAGATCAGGTGTGAAACAAAAATATCCACTATCTCCACTGTTGTTCATTGTAATACTAGAAATTTTAGCTATAACAATGAGAGAAGAAAAAGAAATTGAAGGAATTAGAATAGGCAAAGAAGAAAACAATTTATCATTCTTTGCAGGATAGGATGATATACTTTGAGAATCATAGAGAATCAAGTAAAAAATTACTTGAAATCTAAACTTTAGCAAAGTTTCAGGTCACAAAATAAATCAAAATCAATCATCTGCATTTCTGTATATTACTAACAAAGCCCAACAGCAGGAGACAGAAAGAGAAATCCCTTTTAAAGTCACAGTAGATTCTATAAAATATCTGAACGTCTACCTGTCAAAACAAACCCAAGGAATGTATGAGCAAAATTACAAAACACTTTTTTCACAAATGAAGTCAGATCTAAGTAACTGGGAAAATAGTTGCTCATGGGTAGGAACAAGCTAATATAACAAAAATGACAATTATACCTAAATTAATTTACTTATTCAGTACCATACCAATAAAACAGTCAGAAAATTATTTTCTAAATGTAGAAAAAATATCAAAATTCCCCTGGAAGTATAAAAGGTCCAGAATATCAAGAGAATTAATGGGAAGAAATTCTACGGAGCATGTTCTAATCATACCAGATCTCAAATTGTATTATAAAGTAGCAATCAGCTAAATCACTGGTACTGACTAAGGAATATAGTGGTAGATCAGTGGAATATGTTAGGCACTGAAGGCACTATAGTCAATGAATATAGCTCTCCATTGTTTGATCCAAGGACCCCACTTTCTTGGATGAGAAGTTTGATAAAAACAGTTGGGAAACTGGATATAGACCAATGTCAGATACCATACACAAGAATAAATCCAAATGCATTTATGATCTAGGTATAAAGTTGATACCAGAAACAAATTAGGAGAGCAAGGGATAGTTTATTTTTCAGATTTAGGGAGAATGGATAAATTAATGGCCATTCAAGTCACAGAGAACATTACGAAGTACAAAATGAATAATTTTGAGTACATTAAAATTTTAAGATCTTGCACAAATAAACTCAATGCAAAAAAGATGAGGAGGCAAACAGAAAATCCGGAAAGAATTTTTACAACTGAACCTGTGATGAAGGACTCATTTCTACAATATATAGGGAACTGAGTCAAATTTACAAGAATACTGGTCATTCCTCTATCACCAAATGATTAAAGGTTATGAAGAGGCAGTTTTCAGAGGAAGAAATTAAATGTTTCTACAGTCATATTTAAAAACGCTGTAATTCTCTATTTATTAGAGTAATGCAAATCAAAACAACTCTGAAGTACCACATCACACCTATCAGATTGGTTAAGATGGCAAAACAGGAAGATGGCAAATGTTGGAGAACATATGGGAGAGTTGGAACACTAGTTCATTATTGGTGGAACTGTGAGCTGATCTAACCATTCTGGAGAGCAGTTTGGAACTATGACCAAGGGGCTACCAAAATGTGCATACACTTGACCCCTATGACCCCTATGACTGTATCCCCAAGAGATCATAAAAAATGTGAAAGGTCCCACATGTACAAAAATATTCATAGCAGCTGTTTTTTTGGCTGCAAAAGACTGGAAATCAAGGGAATGCCCATCAGTTTGGGGAATGGCTGAACCAGTTGTGACATATGAATATAGCGGAAAACTATTGCACTAAAAGAAATGAGGAAGAGTAGGGCTTCAGCAAAACCAGTAAAGACTTATTTGAACTGAAGCTGAGTGAAATGAGCAGATCCTAGAGAATACTATACACAGTAACAGTCACAGTGTGCAAGGACTGTTTCTGATAGACTAAGCCCTTCACGGCAATGCTATGACCTAAAACATCCCCAAAGGACTCTTGAGGCAAAATGCCAACCACATCCACAGAAAGAACCATGAAAGCAGACTCCTTTCTCTTGTTTTATATTTTGCTTTCTTCTCATGGTTATTCCCCTCCATTTTAATTTTTCTATGCAACATAACTAATTTGAAAATATGTTTAATAGGAATATGTACAACCCATATAATACTGAATGCCATCTTGAGGAGGGAAGGAACAGAAGAGGGCAGAGGGAGGTGGAGAAAATTGAAGACTTATGGAAATGATTGTTGAAAACTGAAAACAAACAAATTAATTGAATTTTAAAGAATTATTTTCTTCGGTGAGCTTTTGGATATCTTTTTTCCACTTGACTCATTCTGCCTTTTAAGCTCTTCTTCTACTCATTTGCTTTGTGAACTTCTTTGGTCATTTGGGTTAGGCTAATTTTAAAGGTGTTATTTTCTTCAGCATTTTCGGGAGATTTTCTTTGGCAAGCTGTTGGCTCATTTTTTATGATTCTCTTGCATTATTCTCATGTCTCTTTTCAAATTTCCCTCTACTTCTCTTACTTCATTTTCAAAATCCTTTTTGAGCTCCTCCATGGTCTGAGAAAAATTCGTATTTTTCTTTAGAGTCCTTGTATGAAGGAGCTTTAGTTTTGTTGTCCTCCTCTGACTGTATGCCATTCTCCTCCTCATCACCAATGATACAAGAAAATACCACTTCACATACAAAGTAAAAATTTCTAGTCTGCTTCTTGTCCCCCTTTTTGCTCATTTCCAGATAAATATTTGACTTTTGAGCTTTGTGAAGCGTCGGACTCCAGAGTAGCCTCTGCTTCAGTAGGAGTTGCATATACTGTGGGACTGAAGCCTTGCCTAGGTCCAGGACTTGGGTTGCAACAGGATCATGCTACACTCTCAGATGATTGAGAGATTCTTCCCACTGACTTTTGAAGCTATCTTTAGTATTTTGTTTTGAGAAGTTAAGAATCCACAGCAGCTACCAGCGATTCAGTTCCCTCAGGTCTGCTCCCACTCAGTTTTTGCACACATGTTCTATGCTGAACTGTGATCTGCTCCCATCCTGACTAGATAGACCCTTCACATCAACCTTCCAGATTTTCTTGGGCTGGAAATATCTTTAATCTATGATTTTTTGGCTTCTACTTCTCTAGAATTTTTTAGAATCATTTTTAATAGTTCTTTGAAGGGTTTGCGGGAAGACCTCTAGTAGGTCTCTGCTTCTCCTCTGCAATCTTGGTTCTTCCCCTCATTCACTTGACTTTTAATCTCTTTGTCAAGAAAATTCTCAGCTTCTAGTATGTGTATGTGTATGTGAGTGTACTGTCAGCAACTCAATCCCCTCACACTGTTCCTGCTTCTCCTGCAACTGCAGCATGTTCCTGCATCCCCTCTGTCACCCTGGCACTGGGACCAGACCACTCTACTTTTTCACACTTGTCCAACAAGTTTTTCCACTGACTTTCCAAATTGTCCTCAGCATTCCACAGCTGTGAAGTCTGGAAATTGCCACAGGTACCAGAGATTCAGACCCCTGAGGAATGCTCAGGTCCCATCTTTCCTGGTACAGCCCACACTAGCCAGTGTTCTACTCCCTGCTTGGTGCATTGGATACTTCCTATATACCTTCCAGGCTCTCTTAGGCTAGAAATTTATTTCACTCCATCATTCCGGGGGTTTTGAAGCTCCAGAATTTGTTTAGAGCATTTTTTTACAGATATTTGGCTAGGTTTGGGCAGGGAGAACTCTTCCAAGTCTGTGCTTTGACTCTGCCATCTTGGATCCAACACCTAACCTTATTTTTCTCGTCTATAAATGGAGATTATAAAACTTGATAAATTTTATTACAATTTCAACTCTATAAACTACACACATATCTATGCACCTGAAAGAATCTAAAGAAAATAAGGACCTAGATAAAAGACTTAAAAACTTTAAGGAATGGTTCCCAGCAATTGGTTTGAAAACATCATAGCTAGTTAAGAAGATGTTATCTGAGTATGAAAGTTGGGTTTCTGAGACATAAACTTCAATATTGAAATTATATTATCTTGGTACAGAATGCAGTGAATTTACGTACAATGTAATAAAGTCTGATTTAAAAAAACACACACATATTTGACTAAAGTTTTGTGAAAGTTATAAATAAGGTTTTAAAATGAAAACGGGAGGATAAAAAACTACCAATGCATATTTCTCAAATGTCAGAAAACAGCAGAAACAACATGGAAAGAATAATATCAGCTCAGAAGGACAGCAAATTATAAGAGATAATATTCCAAAAGAAAACCAATAATAAATCTCACTCACTGTTCATATTATGTACCATGCCCTTGAAATAAAAATGCTCGGATGTCTATGCAGAAATGAATAAAGTATGAGTGAATACAGTGAAATAGAGAACTTACCAGAGAGGTAAATTTGGGATAACTAGTGATTTTGTCGCATTGGTATCTATGATAGCAGATTATTAATTTTTCACTGTGAGCATTTGCACCCTACAACATATACTTCATTTCTTATCTATAATTAGATAATCTTGTTTATTATCTAGACTTAAAGAAGCGATGAAGAAAATGTTAAGAATGCAGATTAAATGTAAAACTGTGTTCACAAATTTTGGAGAGTTAGTTGTTATAAATTGCCACTACATGACTGTGTGTAGACACTGCCCAGCTAGAATGAGAAAATAAAAGGCTTTGCAAACAGATAAAAAATCTATCACATAGTTGTAGTAACTATAATAGATTTCTAATATTAGTAGATCTCCTGAAGCACTCTTTCCGGAGCCAAGAAGCTCTTCGATAGACCTTTTTTTTAAAAAAAAATTATTTGTTTTCAGTGTTCTACAGTCACTTCCATCTATCTTAGATTTTTTCACCTACCTCCCCCTCCAGGATACATTCCTTCCCCCTCCTTCCCTGAGCCTGCACACAATCTTACATAGATTCTACACATACATATCTATTAAACACATTTTCACCTTAGTCAACTTGCATACAAGAACAAAAATGAATGGGAGAAACAATAAGACAAAACAAAACAAAACATAGTACTAAAGAAAATTATCTGATTCATTCTGTGATTCAATACCATAGTTCTTTCCCTGGACAAGGAATGAGTTTTGCCTCAAGAATACTCTGGGAATTTTTTAAGTCCTTGTATTGAAATGAAACACTATGTTTACCAGAAAAATTCCTCTCACACTATGGCTATTGCCACATAAAGAGTTCTGCTGCTTCTGCTCTTTTCTCTCAGCACCACTTCACATAAGTCTTTCCAGGCCTCTCTGAAGACTTACTATTGGTCATTCCTTACAGCACAATAGTATTTCATTACGCTTATATACCACAACTTGTACAACCATTCCCCAATTTATTGACAACTCCTTGATTGTCAGTTTTTGGCCACCAGAAAAAGACCTACTATAAATATTTTTAAACATGAGGAATCCTTTCCTATTTCAATATTTGCTTTGGGATAGACTGCCAGAAGTGATATTGCTGGGTCAAATGGGATGCACATTTTTGTAGCCCATTGGGCGTAGTTCCAAATTGCTCTCCAGAATGGTTGTTATCTGCTCACAGTTCCATCAACAATGAGTTAGTGTTCCAACTCTCCCACATCTTCTCCAACGTTTATCACCTTCCTCTTTTGTTTTGTTAGCAAATCTAATGGGTGTGATGTGGTACTTCAAAGTTGTTTTAATTTGCATCTCTCTAATTAATGGTGATTTAGAGTACTTTTTCATATGACTATATATATCTTAAATTTCTTCCTCTGAAAACTGCCTGGTCATATCCTTTGACTATTTAGCAATTGCGGAATGACTTTTCTTCTTCTATTTTTGACTTAGTTCTCTATATATTTAGAACACAATTACAAGGCAAAAATAAAGTAATCTCTAAGTGGAAAAACAACAGTTGTTCATGGGTAGGCAAAGTTATTACAATAAAAATGACAATTCTACCTGAATTAATTTACTTATTTCGTGCCATATAATCAAACTATCTGATAATTATTTTCTAGAGCTGAAAAAATTAATGTAAAAATTCATCTGGAAAAACAAAATGTCCACAATAACAAAGGAGCTAATGAAAGGAAATGCTAGAGAAGGTGGACTATCCCTATCAGATCTCAAATTGTTTTGTAAAGCAGCAATTATCAATACCATTTTGTAGTAGCTAAAAAACACAAGGGTAGATAAGTGGAATATTCTAGGTACTCAAGACATAGTAAGCAATGAATATAGCAATCTACTGCTTCATAAATGCAAGGACCCCAGTTTCTGGGAAAAGAACTCACTGTTTGACAAAAATTGCTGGGAAAACTGGATTAAAGTGAGGCAGAAACTAGGCATAGACCAATGCCTGACACTGTAAACAAGAATAAAGTCCAAATGAGTACATGAGCTAGGTACAAAGATTACTTTATGCTACAAACAAATTAGAGGAGCAAGAAACAGTGTATTTATCAGATTTATGGAGAAGGGAAGAATTTTCGACCAAAGAAGAGACAGAAAGTATTATGAAGTGCAAAATGGATAATTTTGATTACATTAAACTGAAAAGTTTTTGCACAACCATATCAAATACAACGAAGATTAGGAGGGAAGCAGAAAACTGGGAAAGAAATTTGCAACTAGTGTCAGTGATAAAGGCCTCATTTCTTAAATACATAGACAACTGAGTCAAAAGCACAAGAATACAAAACTAGGGGAGAAATTATAAAACAAACCAAAATGTAATGCAAAAGAAAATGACCTGCTACATTCTGTGAATGAATTGCATATTTCTTTCTCTGGATGTGGAAGGCATTGTGCCTTAAGAGACCATTGAGAATATTTTAAGTTCTTCCATTACAATAAACTTCTAAGTCTACCAGAAAAAAATCG
>CM053770.1:99948499-99978048 GCA_028658325.1 Potorous gilbertii
TCTTTTGCCAATTGAGTTAGCCTATTTCTCAAGGTGCTATTTTCTTCAGCATTTTTTGGGGCCTCCTTTATTAAGGTATTGACCCGTTTTTCATGCTTTTCTTGCATCTCTCTCATTTCTTTTCCCAGTTTTTCCTCCACCTGTCTAATTTGATTTTTAAAATCCTTTTTGAGCTCCTCCATGGCCTGAGCCCATGGGGTATCTATTTCAGATATTTGGGATACAGAGGCTTTGACTCCTATGTCTTTACCTGATGGTAAGCATATCTCTTCGTCGTCGTCAGAGAGGAATGGAGGAAGCATCTTCTCAAGAAAACAACCATCTATGGTCTTAGTTTTTTTCCCTTTTCTGGGCATTTTCCCAGCCAGTTACTTGACTTCTGAGAGTCCTCTCCACCCCCTGGACTAGATACACCCAGCTAGTGCTTGGGGTCTGAGATTCAAATGCTCCCAGCCAGTTACTTGACTTCTGAGAGTCCTTTCCACTTCCTGGCCTAGGTCTGCCCAGCTAGTGCTTGGGGTCTGAGATTCAAATGCTGCTCCCCAGCCTCAGGGCTTTTGGCGGCAGGCCTGACTGCTATTCAATGGGAGCTTATCTGTTGGTTCTCAAATGGGGGCAGGGCCACCTCCCAGACTCAGTTCCCTCAGGTGGTTTATACAGAGATCTTTTGTAATGGAGCGGAGGTGGAGCTCCTGCCTGCTCTGGGAGTCTCTGGCTGAGCTGTCTCTGCCTCTGCCGAGGCCGCCGCCTCCCGAGGGTGTTCAAGTCCTGGAGATACCCAGCTCCCCTCTCAGCCTGTCTCTCTCACTGACCTGTGCGTCTGTGGTTGGAGGGACCTTCGCAGCTGCCGGAGATTCTGGTCCCTGAAGCCTGCTTGGGTCTGCTTGCTCCTGTCAATGCAGTGCGGCCCGGGGCAGGGAGGGGAGGGCTCCACAGGGCAGGGCTCCCCTCCCTTCCGCGGTACCTTTGCGGTCAGTTTTTCAGGGCTCTCTGCAACGGAAATCTCCTTCACTGTGTTTCTGCGCAGCTTCCACTGTTCCAGAATTTGTCAGGAGTTCTTTTTACAGGAAATCTATGGGCTGTGGATTCGGAGCTAGCAAATGTGAGTCTTTCTACTCCGCCATCTTGGCTCTGCCCCCCATGAAGCATTTTTTCTTTGACTACCCTGGAGTAGGATAAAGGATGTCAAGACAACAAGGGAAAGACTGGAAATATTTTCCTAAGCCCCAAGACTCATTGAGAGATGTTGCTATGAATGGGAGATATACAGTCTAAATGCTGATGGGGCGAGAAGACAGGCAATGGTCATGAACTCAGGACTATGTAGGAAAAATAAAAAGTTCTCAAAGCATCTATGTCCTGTAAGTCTGCTATGCAGAATATGAGACTGCAAAGAGTGTGTAGAAGAGAAGGCATAGGATTAATCAAGGAGTTTGGTTTATTTTTCAGTTAAAAAAAACACCTCAACATGGCAGAGTAGAAGGATGGACCTGTAGAAGCTCTCCCCACATAATCCATAAAATATCTATAAAAATGACTCTAGATCCTAGATCAGCAGAAGCCACAAAATGAAGGAGTGAAACAGATTTCCTGACCAAGGCAGCCTGGAAGGCCAACAGGAAAGGTCACCAGGCTCAGAGAGGAGTGCAGCCCAGGGTGGGCTACAAGGCATAGACTGGACTGGAGCAAGCACCAAGGTGTGTGGTAACAGGTAGCAGCTGAAGTTCCCAGATTATTCAACCCACAAATGCCAAAGACAGCTTCAGAGGTCAGTAAAAAAACTCTTTCACCTGAGTAAGAGGGGAGCTTGGTATGGGCCCAGCCCTGGCCCAAGGGCAGCAGCAACCACTGTGGCAACAGTGCCCATTTTTGGAGCTCTCAGCAAAAAGATGCAGCTGATCTGGGTCTCATTCCTGAGCGGCAGTCCTGGGGTAAGGAGGAGCAATGGTGTGGTAGAGCTGGTGGTGGCAATGGAGAGGAAACCCCACTCACAGTTCCAGGGCAGAAAAGAATGCTTATGATTGCTCACAGAGCAGAGTGCAGGCCAGGAGAAGAGCAAACTCCTCTCCCTTCATTGTGCCACCTTGGAGGAACTGAGAACTTATAGGTCCCCAGAGATATCTCAGACAACAGACAAAACCTCTAAAGACTAAGGTGTATACCCTCCATCTTTTCACAAAGGACTCAAAAGTCAAATAACTGGCAGGGAAAATGCCCAAAACAGAGGAAAAAATAAGACTATAGAAGGTTACTTACTTAGTGAAAAGGTATTTTCTTCCATCCTTTCAGATGAGGAAGAACAAAGCATACCATCAGAGGAAGACATCAAAGTCAAGGTTTCTATATCCAAAACCTCCAAAAAAATATGCAGTGATCTCAGGCCATGGAAGAGCTCAAAAAGTAATAAAGAAAATCAAGTAAGAGAGGTGAAGGAAAAATTGGGAAGAGAAATGAGAGCAGTCAAGAAAATCACAAAAGGCAAGTCAATAGTTTGCTAAAGGAGACCCAAAAAAATGCTGAAGAAAATAATACCTTTAAAAATAGGCTAACTCAATTAGAAAAAGAGGTCCAAAAAAGCCAATGAGGGGAAGAATGTTTAAAAAGCAGAATTAGCCAAATGGAAAAGGAGGTTCAAAAGCTCACTAAAGAAAATACAAGAATTAAGAGAACATGAAAAGGTAAATAAGAAAGAGAAGCCTTAAAAACTCATTAAAGTTGAAGTATTTACATCACTACATGGAAAGATGTTATTTGTAACTATGAGACCTTTTAAAGTTTTAGTGCCATTAGAGGGAACACATAAATAATAAGTATGTATGTGTGTATATGTACATTATGTGTAGGTATATATATGTACATGAGTGTATGTGTGTATACATATATATATATAAATACATACATATATACATAGACAGAGGGCATGGAATGAGCTGAATATGAAGGTAGAATATCTAAAAAAATAAAATTTACACTTGAGTGGAATGTACTAGGAGTAAGAGAAGGAGAGAGGTAAAATGTAGCAAATCATTTCACAGGAAAAAAGGAACAAAGAGCTTTTTAATGGAGGGAAAGAAGGGGGAGATGAAAGGAAATATGTGAGTCTTCCTCTCATTGGATTTAGCTTAAGGAGGGAATAACACACACTCAATTCAATATGGAAATCTATTTTACCCTGCAAGAAGGCAAGGGGAAAGGGGATAGGAGAGGGAAGATAACAGATGCGACAGCAAATTGGAGAAAGTGATAATCAGAAGCAAACACTATTGTGGGAGGACAGGTCAAGGGAGAGAACTGAATAAATGTAGGGCAGGATAGAATAGAGGGAAATGCGGTTAGTCTTTTACAACATAACTATTATGGAAGTGCTTTGCATTTGTGTGAGCTATATTGAATTATTTGTTTTCTCAGTGAAGGTGGATGAAGAGGGAGGCAGGGAGAGAGGGAAAATGGAACTCAAAGCTTTAATAATGAATGCTAAAAATTATTTTAGCATGCAACTGGAAATTAAGATATACAAGCAATGGAATATAGAAATCTATTTTGCCCTATAATAAAATAGAGGGGGAAAGGAATGGAAGAAGTGTGGTCAATAGGGAGGACAGACTGGAGGAAGAGGTGGATGGAGTATATATATACTGTCCTGGGGTGGGGTTGGGGAGGGATGGGGAGAAAATTTGGAATTCAAATTCTTGTGAAAATCAATGGTGAAAACTGAAAATAAGTAGATTTTATAAAATTTTAAAAAGAAATAAAAATTTAAACAATTAATTTTTAAAAAAAGAAAAACACACTCTCCAAGGAGTATATGATACAGTCAAATTTAGTGAGGTCATCCCCTAGAAAAGGATATGAACACCATTTCTGGAGAAGAGTTGAACTTTACAAAATAACTATAAACAAAGATGATCGATAGAAAGCAGATGGAAGAAGGGCATTATTATCTAGTGAGAAAAGGTGACTTTAGAAGATCAATGAGCAGAGGTAAGAGATGAGCAGCAAGTCATATAGGCTATGAAGGACAGAGGCAGTGGCAAGAGGACCACCACCTGCTCTAATGTACACAGTGAATGAGACAACAATGGAATGAAATGATTGACAACATCTGCTGGAATTGGAGGCAAGTATAATATGGGTGAAGAGGTCTAGGAGTAATGAAGGATGGCAAACCACAACTAATCCTGAAGAGGGTGATGCTCAAGACAATGCTGCAAGTCACAGAAGAGTTGAGATTGAGTTATTCTGTGAGAGATACTACTTGTGGAGCTATAGATCCATGGTGAATCTGTTTTCATTAATCATTTTTGGGTGGAGGAGGTTTTTTCTTTTTTCTTTCTTTGTGTTTTCTTCCATTAACTTCTAACATTGTTTAAATTTCAAGCTTTGTGTACTTGTAAAAGAATTTTGTGATTAACCATGGCAAGAGACAGATTTCAAAGTTCACAGATTATTTATAGGAAGGCACAATAAACCAGAGAAGCAAGACATCCCCAAATTATATCCAGATTCTCCATGAAAAGAGAGATCCTTCACGATGGCTTCATTTGTTTCATTTGGTTATGATTCCCAAATCTCGAAATCTGTCATTTGCCTATCAGTTTTCCTGGGGAGAAAGCAGTCATATCTTCTTCTCTGAGAAGACATTGAAGGTAAGTGAGAATTACTGAGATATGTCTGAGAGGTGATGGTATTTGATGGTACTTGATTCAAAATGCATTTCCTGGTGATAAAACTTAGAAAGGTTAACTAGAAATACCATTCAAATTATTATGCTAGAATGGCATTCAATTCACTAAATTTATAGTTTTATACATATTATATGTATATATGTAATATATTTATATTACATATAATAGAAATGTACTTTAAAATTTCAGGATAAGAAGCATGGACAAGATTATATTGAACTTAGAAGAAAAGGCAAGCCCACTCCTGTTTGCCTCTATTTAGTAATGAAGTAGAAACAGAAAGAGTATTTCCTAAAGTCAATGAGTCTTATAATAATATTTCATGAACAACTCTTTTCTTTTGCCTGACTTCTAACTCTCACATGCTAACAAACCTTAATTTTATCATTTAGGGGATTTAACTTAATATCTGTGCTTAACACTATAACTTAATATGCACATTTAATGGGAGTGTGATTTTAAAATCATGTTATTTTATATGGTATGATTCGAGTCATGTTGCAACTAATTATATTTATTAAGGCTTAGCAGAGGGAAAAAATAAAAAAACCTCAGCTTCCCTTTCTTTGTGTTTGCCCATTTTTCACCCTATTCCCAAGAAATGGAATTATTTTATTCTTGTAGGGAAACCTGAAGAAGATGGTCTTTAAGCTTTTCCTTTTTATTTCAAATTCGGAAATGTAAAGCCAGCCTATAGTGCTTGTTTACCCAGTGGTTAACAGTTTAAACCAAAACATTTCCTGATTATCATTCTGGCTTTTAACTAAAAAGCATTATACTCCATTAGTTGCAGTCCCAAGTAGTATAAACTAAAAATTTCCCCCAGCATCATGCAGCAGCTAGTTAAAAGTAACTGATGAGGCCTCTACACTGCCTGTCAACTACCAAGAAACATCTCTCCAGTAAGTACCTTTTGATAGGTTGAGCAGATTGCTGTCAGTTTGCACCTAAACTGGGGACCACTTTCTCACCAAAGAGCTCTCTTCCTCTTCATGGGTGTATGCCTGAGGCATTGTTTCAACATGGCAGATGATAAAAATAAGCAAATGTGAGATAGTAACCTCAGAGTGGATACATATAAATAATCAGAGTTAGAAGTTTTAGTTATAGCATACAATGGGTTTGTCTACACCTCTTTCAGTTGCTGGGGGAAGGTTGTGTAGGCAGTAGAGATGATCTCCATGTTAACAAATTATAAAAGATCATTCTTGGTTGTTACTACTTATGTCTGGCTAATATTCCAATTCTCTGGGAAGGTCATGAACATCTATGACTACTTTACAAGAATCGCTTTTTTTAAAATTATATTTAGAGTATCTTTTGTATTATTGGTTAGGGTCGAGTTGTGATGTCACAGAGTGTAACAGCAGCCCATCAGTGACAGAGTCCCAAGAAGAACTGTACAGAGATGGCATAAAAGTTAGAGGAAGCACTAAGTTGCTTGCCAGTACTGTGGCACTTGAAGCAAGTTATTCCTGGTTCTCCTCCCCAATTAGCATAGAGAGATAGATCTAATATCCTAAACTTCCATATTTTCCCCACATGTCATTCTAACTTGAACAAACCACCTAAAAAGATTCCCCTTTCTATCTGTCCTCCCACTTTCTGTCAAGGAACTGTCACAGGACAATCAAACAAATTAGAACTGAGAGGTCATCTAATCTACCTAATCCCTTTGAGAGATGAAGAAATTGAGGTAATATAGGTAATAAATGGTAGATTCAGGATTTGGATACTAGTAGTTTGCCTCCAGAGCCAATGATCTTTCTACCGCACCAAAGATTTGGTTTAGGAGAGTTTGGACTAAACTGTAGTATGGAAACAGGTTTGCTCATTGGTTAAATGGGGATGATAACACTTCTTTCTGGGTTGTTTTCAGGACATAACGAGACAATATTTGTATAGTACTTTGAAACTTTAAACCACTCTATGAATGCTAGTCTGAATAATTGCTAGAAAAGTTCTCTTTCCATCTGACTTCCACTTTTTGATCATGTGACCAAGAAAAGAGCAGCCTAGAAAAATGGTAGGAGTGTCACCAACGAAGAGAGGCTTTGAACTTACAAGATCCAAAACTGGAATGAATATGATCCAAACCACTCATATTAACAGATGAATAAACTGAGACCCAGGGAATCAGAGTAAATTGCCAAAGATCATAGACGTAGGGAATGAAAAGATGGGACTTGGAACGAGGTTCTTTGACCTAAAAGCCAATATACTTGACATTATACAGAGATACCTTTTGACCTGTGAAAAGTCCAATAATTTCATCACACTCATAGGTCAGCATGAGCAGTTGTGAAATCTGTTCGTAAGTATTGTTGAACTCTGTCATCCTGGCCCCCTTCCCCCGTGATTTTTTTTATTATGTATCAAGCTATCAAATTTTAATTGTAAACAAGAGCTCTTTTATTTGTTCACTGCTGATATCTGTTTTGTGAATTATTTCAGACATGGTAAATGCAGGACCTCCTGTGGTAGGGGTGAGAGGAAGTCAGGAGGAACCCTTCTGGTGCTTTGTTATAAGCTATCATTAGTGATGTTACCAAATTGTTATAGTCAGGGTACTGAAAGCTTGGCACACAAAGAACCTTGCCACTGCTAATTATGGATGCCACCGAAGAACCCCCTTCCACCTGTAAATTGTATATGAGATTTTGAATTCCCTTCAGTAACATTCATTGAGCCCTTTCTTACAGAGTACATTCAGGATAGAAGGGACCACAAGGCAGTAATGATGAGACCTTTAGGTTGGTTACACCAGTCCTATAGCCTCCTGACCATGAATAGATCACTTAACAAGCATTTATTAAGCACTTACTTTGTGCTAGGCACTATGCACTGTGCCTTTAGGATACAAAGAAAGACAAAAATGGTCCCTGCTCTCAAGGAGCTGACATTTTAATGGAGGAGATAAAAAGCAAACAACCTTGTGCCTACAAGATATATACACAGTGTAAGTGGAAGCTATTTTCAGAAGTCGTAACAGTAGCAAGGAAGTCCAGGAGAGGTCTCTTGAAAAAGGTCCAACTTGAGCTGAGTCTCAAACAAACACAGGTCTAGATAAGGAAGGTGATTATTCTAGACATGAGGGACAGTGAATGCAAAGGCAAGGAGTTGGGAGATGGAGTGTCACATACAAAGAGTAATAAAATAAAAAAAAAAGTTTCATTTATTCTAGATCGGTCCAAGGGAATTTGCCTATGGTGATTAAAAAAAATCTTTAAGCAATAAAAAGTCTGGTACATAAGAGGGCTTTAAAACTCATCTAGCCCTACTCCCTCATTTCACAGATAAGGAAACTAAGGTATAGTTTTAGGGACTTATCTAAGTTTACACAGGCAGTAAATAACAGGATCAGATTTAGGGAACCTATGTCATCTTGACTCTAAATACAATGTTCCTCCAATTTTTCTAGGGTATAAAACAAGCATAGGACCCACAGGATGAGACCATGAGACCTCTGTGGCAGAGAAGGGTGGTTATGGGAACTATTATTAGCTAACATCAACTATTATTAACTATGCATATTATATATGGCTTTGGGGAAAGTTCTATAACTTGGGCTGGGAGCTATTGCAGCTCTTAGAATTCACCTGAAGTTTGGGAGGAGGTAACCTGAGGGCAGTGACAGCCAATGACGGCCATGGTGATAAAATGGTAGCTACAGCCTGGGCTGTAACACTTCTGAACTCTTCCAAATTCCATTTAGATTTATCTGTGTTACAAACAACAACTTCGACAACTCCCAACATTCCTATCTCTACTGTATCTCAGCTAACTACAACTTTGCCATCACCCCAAAATTGTTGCACTTTCATGATATTGAACTACAAATTTGCCTTCACTTAATGTAATCTATATTTTCATCTCCCCCTTTGTTTCTTTCCTTCTAAATCTATTCTTTATCCCCACTGTTTCTCTATCCCTTACTGTTCTCAGTTCATCAAACCCACTATAGCCTCACTTTCCCCTTTACAATCTTGTCCTTATGAGTTAACTCTGCACTATCATCTATCTATTGATTCCTTTGCCACCTTGTCCTTTCATTATTCACATCTTTCTGGTATTCAGCCATGGGTCATTGCCATCACTGAATTTTCTGCTTCAACTCCCAAGTTGCTAATGATGGAGGAGGTCATGCAACCATGTTAGTTACACCTACTACACATCAATATGACCTAATTCCAAGTGGGCCCTTGCTCTTATACTACAGTGTTTTCCTTTGTTCTCAATTGTTTAGTCCTTTAGCAAACTCCCCAAAACTGTTCCAAATCTTTCTTCCAACCTCAACGCCCCAATTTCAGTCTCTCTCTTCCCTCTGCTCTCAAGACATGACCTATTTCCTTCTATTTTACTAAGGAAACCAAAGCTATTGATGTCAAGTTTCTCTCCACTCTCCCCACCCAGAATCAAATCTCTCTCTCAAATTATTAATTCACATTCCATTTTCTTAATCCAAGTCAATGAAAAACATCAAGCATTTTGCTCTTTCTGCCACCAAGGTCCTAAAGCTTCCTTGGGATGGGAAGAGAATGATCTATCAACATGATGGAGCTCAGAAGAGAGCTTGCAGAAAAGGGAAATGACAAGTCATAAAGAAAGTTCTGGGGATTAACTGTGCCATTGCATTGGTTTCTTTAAAGAATTAGATAAAAACACACAGATTAATTATATATGACTTTTTTGTAAAAGGACAAAATTTAGGATGAGGAGTATAGATAGTAAAAAATATTCTTAAATGCTTGAAATTGGCAAAGTTTAACCTCATGGAACTAGAAAGAATATTGAGATATATTTGTGGTTGATAATCAACTCTTAAGACAACTTAGTTTTACCTTGTTTTATTTTTGACTTATGAAAAGTTTTTCAAATGCAATCCATGTTTAAAAAAAAAGATTGAAAGTTTTTCTTAGGTCAATCTTTTGTGTTAGTGTGAAATTACTGAACATTGAGAAATCCTTAGCAACTTTATGAGCCAGTTCAAAGGTTCTTGCTTTCTTTCTGCTTAATGACTAGTTATAGAGCTGAATTCTTTTAAAGGGTTTTAGGAGTAAAAGAAGCTATTTGTAAGGTCATATATCTACCTTTTTTCCTTAGGATTTCTGCTAGGAAAAATTAAAGATTATAATCTGAGATGCAAATTTTCCTCCAATTTTGAACATTAGAGCAATGCTGGTGTATCACCAATTTTCTCGTTTGTACTAAGTACATGGAAGTTTTATGGTAAATGGAAAGCTTTGATACTTCAGTTTATGTTAAAGTAGTTTCCTCCCCTCAATTAATTCACAAAATCATTGTGTTGGAAGAGACTTCAAAGATCATCTAGCCCAACCTGTACATGAAAAAGATTCCTTTCCAAGACTTTACTTGAAATATCATCATATTACTACATGACTAGACAGTAATCCATTTGAAAAAGATCTGGAAACTTTAGTAAACTACAAGCTCAGAGAGCTGGCAGTGTGATATGACAGCCTATTAAGCTTTAAATACATCCTCTTCTGAAGAAGTGACAGGAGCTTCTGAAGAAGTGACAGGAGCTTCCGAAGAACCTCCTAAGGTATCTCATGCCATTTCTGGGTAGCTCTAATTTTCAGGAAGTTTGTTTGCTATGTTTTTGTTGTGTTTTCTTCCTTTACATTTCCTAAATTTGCCACTTTATATCTTCTACTTTTCAGATCTGCCTTCTGGGATTGTTCAGATGAAGTCTAACCCTTCTTACATATTATAGTCTTTGAAATACTTCCCAAAATCATGTATGTAAAGCTGAAAGATCCTTTAAATGGCATCTAATCTAACCATTTTAACTTATACATGAGGAAACTAAGTCCTAGAAAGGTTAGATAAGTTGTCCAAAGCCCCATAAGTAGTGAGCTGCAGGACTAAGATTAAAATTCGGGTCCTCTGACATATCCAGGGCTCTCACCACTAAATAGCAACTAGGCAGCTAGCTGGGCAAGTGGATAGAGTGCTGGACCTGGAGTCAGGAAAACCTAAGTTCAAATGCAGTCTCTAACACTTGTTCTGACAAACACTCACTTGACCTTAGGCAAGTGATTTAACTGATATTTGCCTCAGTTTCCCCATCTGCAAAATTAAGACAATAATAGCATCTACCTCCCAGGATTGTAATGAGAATCAAACAATATTTTTGGAGTACTTGGCACAGTTCACAGCACCTACCAGGTACTATATAAATGTTAGCTATTTATATTAGTAGCCGGCAATATGTTGTTAATTAGTAGCAGTAAGATGTTGCTATATTAGAAATATCAGTATTGTAGTTTAATATTAGTTAACATTAATGTTTTAATATTAACAAATATATAAAATAGAGATTATTAAACAAATATAATAGCAATTAATACTACAAACCACATTGGCTCTCAGCTGTCATCTTCCCCTGAATATTCTTTTCTCTAGGCCAAATATCTCCGGTGACTAAAACTTCTCAGGTCCTTCTATGACATGATTTCTACACCCTACACCCTACCCTCCTCTGAATATGTTTCGGCCCATTCATATCCTTCCTGCAAGGTGATAACTAAACCTGAATATGAGCCAGGTACTCTCTGACTAGATGACATTCCTGAAATGTATAGTTCTATCACACTTCTACTTCCATTCAAGGTTCCCCTAGATGTATTAATGTCATTTAGAGGTGTCTTTAGCTTATCAGCCTCTCATATCACAACATCGACTCAGTGAGTTTGTAGTTCACTAACGTCTCCAGATCTTTTTCAAATGAATTGTTGTGCAGCCAAAGCTTCTCCTATCTTATTTTTGTGAAGTTGATTCATTGGGAGACTTTGCATTTATTTCTCCTGCATTTCATCTTATTAGATTTAGTTCAATATTCTAGCCTGTTTCTAAGATTTTGAATCCATAATCCAACTGTTAGTTACCCCATCTTGCTTTATGTTAATATACAAATTGGTTAAAGAGTGCATTAATTAATCTAATAATTTGATAAGTATGTAATAATATATAGGGCACTTGTGAAAGTCACTGAAGATGCAAAGACAAAAGTGAAAGTATTCATGGCTCCCAAGGGACTTACATTTTCCATTGGGGGATGCAGAGGAGACAGTATAAAATCTGGAAGTAGTTAAGGTATGTCAGTAGACAGCTCATTATCTTGGCGGGGGGGTGGTGGGGAAGAGGGAATGGAAATGTATAAATTCTCCTGGTACATATTTAAGTGTCCAATGGATCTAAAACCTATACCAGATTAGAAGGTCAGGGTGAGAGGTGGGAGAGAAGACAGAAACGATATTACTCTTCTATTTCCTGTAGTAAGTCAAATTGCACTCTATTTTATGGAGGAAGTATAGCTCTTTCATGAGTTCCTCCCTTATTCTCCTAATTTCTTAGAATGGCTCTTCGATCAGCCCCAAATTCTAAAGTGGTAGATAGTGAAATTGGGTTTCCTACTAAACAAAGGAAATGAAGAGGATGGGGGGGCATTAAGATTCATATAGGCATGTGCTGGTAAATATTTAGCAACCGGATATCAAGAAGGGGAAATGTACTAAGATACACCTTTAAATTTAATCTGAATTATTAACATTTTTTTTCTATCCCTTCTTAAGGCTAGATAGCCAGTGAAATAATAAATCAAGCTCTAATTTGTTCCATTTGCTGATTTTTGAAAAGTAAATGGTCATACTGAAAGTTTAACAGTCATAGAGACTGGAACTGGCTCCAGCCTATCCCTAGATCCATAAACAAAAAATGATTATAATATTCATGATCTGCCCAGAAACGCTCAAAAAGAATAAATCCTTGGTAAATTTGATATGAAAACGCTATATGAAAATAAGGGAATATGGCAATACTCATCATGCTTTGCAATTTTCATAAGAAAGGAATGAAAAGGCAAACTGGGAGAAGTGAGACAAAAGATACCATCTTCCTAGAATGGATATTCAAAAGGAAGTTTGATGCCAAGAATTTCAGACACCAGGGAGTTTAAACTTGATAAATTCCCATGACCATCATGGGCAAGAAAGATGATTTATTTAGTGTTGTTGTTGACATTATCACAATGCTCAAAAATACACACACACAGATTAGAGAGAGAGAAAGAAGTAGGTAGATAGGTAGGTAGGTAGGTTAGATGTATAGATAGACAGACAGATAGATAGATAGATAGATAGACAGATAGATAGATATCCTGTGGGTAAAAGTGAGAATATTCTTTTTATCTCACAAAAGTGATAGAAGGATAAGTACTTTGTATTTCTAAAACATTTTGAAGGCATAAATGTAATAAAAGTACTAATTATTGCAATTGAAATGGCTTTTAAAAATTAAAAGGATGTAATTATGTGTATCCTATTTGATTTCATAAAAACTATCTAACTCCTTAATATCAACATAGTAATATTTCATTCCCATCATCTTTCCATCAAAAGTAAATGTCAACTAATGTCTAAGGAGATCAATTATCAAATCCATGAATTATTCTTGTATTTGTTAATCAAAGACTCTAATGGGTCATACTTTGATTGTAGGACACTGGTAATCTTTAAAGTTTGGGGTTTTTTCATAGTTAGAATTAAAGGATAATTTATTGTTTTCTCTAATTGTTCTATCCTGGTGAGGAAATTATGAAATTTCTGTCTTTAGTAAAAATGGAGGAAATTGGTCCATCCATATTACCCAAAATGCCTTTCTTTCGTTTCTATGACCTAGAACACTGGATTTTTAAAACATGAGACAGTATGGTGCAATGAGAAAAGCATTAAAGTAGAAGTTTAGAAACATGAATTCTTGTTTCTGCTCAGTCTCTAAGTAACCTTGTGACTATACCTCCATGGACTTCAATTTCTCCATTTGTCTCATGAGGGATTAGGACTAAATAAACTCTAAGTTCTCTCGGAGCTCTAAAATTCTATTCATTTATGCTACTTTTAAGTGAGATCACCTAGTCCAACACACTCAACTGAGGCCCAGGGAGGCTGAGAAGTTTGCCCCAAATCACACTAACCATTATAAACAATAACAGAAACTAGGCTTCCTATAAGACCAGTATTCATAATCAAGTTTCTTTGACTGAATCAAGAGCTTTTGATTGAATCAAGAGTCTTGGATTGAATCAAGAGTCTTTGATTGGAAACAGTGTGTGTGTGTGTGTGTGTGTGTGTGTGTGTGTGTGTGTGTGTGTTGCTTGTAGGGAGAGGAGAGAGTAGAGAAAGAAGCAGAGCTAAGAGAGAGAGAAGTGAGTGTGAGCAGGCTAGGGGAACTTGCTTGTGGAGTGGCCTAACAGAATGTTTGTGATATCAGCACTGCCTCTGCTCATCTGTGTTGATTTCTCACACAGAAGTCCTGTTTGTTGGTCTGTGTTGATTTCTCAGATAGAAGCCCTGTGCTTTGGTCTTTTTGAGTGAATTTAGCTGAAGAGAGGAGATCTGCCTACAGGACAGGGGCTTAACTTAAGTCCCTTTTAAGAATTGTTAAAGTGGATTGAGATGATAGTGCTGGTAATGTATATAGATACTGTTATAACTCTGTTAAGTTTTGTTTTCCTAGAAAGAGAAGCTGTGGGCAGGAGACATTGGAGCTTGCAAAAGCAGGAAGAATTTGGAGTTAGTCCCTATGAGCTGAGTCAAGGAGCAGGAGCAGAGAGCTGCCTGTGTGTGAACCCAGGAAAGAGTGGGGACAATTGGCACACAAAGGAGGAGCTGTGGGGTTTGGAAGTCAGCCTCGAGTTAAGATGAAAGAACACTTTAATTGGACACTGTGTATTGATTAAGAAGATTATTCTTACAGTGACCCAGGAGTAGATGGTGTGGTATTTTCTGCTATCCCTTAAGGACTCATCATGCTAGGGAAGCACCCTGTCTGGGATCCCCTGGCTTTGGGGATGCAATGATATATATCATATGACATACTGAGTGATACAAGATACATATATGTATTAGATGATATGTTTTGCTTGAGGATGTTGCTATGTTATGCAATGAACAATGTTCATTGAACAATGTTTAGTTTATTGCTGAACACATACAGAGTTCATTATACTATGCAATTAGACTCTTAAAATCATTCACAGCAAAAGTCCTCAGGTGTGCTGCCATGACTGGCATTACACCATGTAACATAGTTCCTTACACATAGTAAATCACTTAATATCTATTGATCGAGTGTTCATTGATTGACAATACCAGACCAGATCTATCAGTTAAAACCATCACCATTTAAAATGATTGCTATCAATCTGTGGCTCTAGAATGATGAATAATGACAACATAGTGGAAGGGGAAAGTTTATGGGCTGAGAGATTAGAGCTTGAAAGAACTTTAAGGCCATTGACCCCATCCTCAATCAACAAGTATTTGTTAAGCACTTTCTATGTAGCAGAGATTGGGTTTAAAAGTACAAAGAATGAAACAATCCTTATTCAAAGTGTGCTTATATTCTATTAGAAGAAGCCAGAACTTATGTAAATGCACAAAGCACAAATGAAAATGTCATTTTAATAAATAACTGAATAAAGAGTAGTCATTCACAAGTTAGTTTGAGAGGGAGGCACTAGCAGCTGAGAAAATCAGGAAAAATTTCACACAAAAGATGGTCCCTGAGCTCCAACAAAAAAGGAAAAGAGGGATTCTTTGAGTGAGACAATACCAGGAGAGGGGGACAGCTGTGCAAAGACACATAAGCAAAAGATGTGGTGTTGTGTATGAGGGGTAAAGATAAAGTCATTTTGACTTGATGGGAAAGGGTAGGAGGGGGAGTAATATACAAAGAATATGGAGAGATAGGTTAGAGACAGACTGTGTAGGATTTTCGAAACTAAACAAGGTTGTTTTCGTCTGATTCCAGAGGCAACAGAAAGCCACTGGCATGGATGAAGTAGAGGAGTAATATGGTAAGATCTGAGCTTACAGCATATTACTGTGGCAGCAGTGTGTAAGATGGAGTGGAAAGGTGAGAGGTTTGAGTTAGGGAGACCAAGATGTCCAAAACTGAACTCATAATCTTTCTACCTGAAATCTCCCCTGTTCTATATCAATATAGAGACACACTGATACATATACAGATGTGTATGTCATCAGCAAAGAGATGATATTAAAACCTATGGGAGTTGATGAAGTTACTGAGAAAGAGTTTAAAGAGAGAAAAAGAGGTAAGAGAGGATTTGAGAGGACATCCACAACATGGGGAAAAGGGGGAATGATAGCTCGATATAAATGATGAGCCAGCATTTTATAGATGAAGTGGAGAAACAAAGGTTTTGTGACTTATCCAGGTCCACAAAGCTAGCAAGCCTCTGAGGGTGGGATTTGAACACAGGATTTCCTAAGCCCAAGTTCACATCCCTTCCACTAATTAATGTTCTTTATTTTTTTAATATACTAAAAAAAAAAATCTTGGCCCTGATGCTATAATAATGGAGCATTTTCTTCAGTGCTGATTTTGTGTTTGTAATTTTATATTCATTTTTTACCTCTTCAATCTAGAGAAGAAAGAGAAACAAAATAGAGTGGAGGAAGAAGACGTGGTTGAAGTTTGGTTTAAGCCTGACAACTCTAAAAACAGTGGCATGCCTTTTACTTGTCTTTAGTGGGCAAAGATTAAGACCCAGTTGTTTCTTATGCAAAGAGAATGATGTGGCCTGTCAAAGAGGATCTACCATGAAAAGAATTGAGCTCTGAAAAAACAATGCATCTTTTTTATTTATGTTTGGCAGAGCAATTTTTAGTAGCTGCTTTTAAAATGTTCCTAGTGATTTAGGAAGAAGAAAAAAGTATTTGGCAGTCATCATTACTGGAAGCAGTATTCAAGGGAGCCAAGCAAGTTGGGTGATTTAAGAGATATGTTTAGATCTACTCATCCTGCTTATTGGAGGTTTATGGATATGCACAGCAAATCTCCAGGTGTAATTGGACATGAGTCTGCCTTAAGCAATGAATACAGGAAAGGAGCCTTATAGAAAGCTTGCAAATTCAGACTAGATGCCAAAGGCCCACACCCCCTTAAACCTACCAAGAGTCCTCTTAAGCCCCATGGTAATATGAAATTCTTAAACAGCCAGACATAGAATCTTGGAGGTGCAAAGCAACCTTGGGGCTCATCTGAGAAGCAGTGTGATATGGTATAAAGTATTCTAGTCTTGGAAACAAGAAAACCTAGGTATGAATCTTGCTTCAGATGCTTAGTAGCTCTGTGCCTCAGTGTCCTAATCCACAGAATAGGGCCAATAATAACTATACGTAATTACTTTAATGGGTTCTTGTTAGGATCCAAAGAAATTATATAAAGCATTTCTTAAACCTTAAAGTAATGGATTCATGTCAATGATCATTTTCCAGTTCAACTCCCTTATCTAACATAAGGATCTTTTTCTATAGTATTTAAGACAGGTTCTTAGCCCTTAGTCCTCATGCTAAAGAAGGAAAAGGAAAAAATGTATTCTACTGAGTATTTGCAGTCATAAAAATAAATGCATATACACATTTAAAAACACATTAAATACTTTAATTCCCCCTCAGACTCCTTTTTCTGTAGACACTGGTAAGCACACACTTCCTGGTCTGCAGGACCTTCTTAGCAGAGTAAAAATGCAAGTCCTGTCTGGTGGGTATATTAAAGTTTATACTATCAGAGAATCATGGATCAAGGGCTGGAAGGACCCTCAGCAGTCTTTGTTTCCAACCCTTCCATTCTACAGATAAGAAAACTGAGAACCAGGGAAGTTAATTCACTTGACTAAGGTCACATGAGTAATAAACTAAAGGGCAGTTGGAGATGATTTCAACACATACCTTATAATTCCAGAGTCAGTGTGTGTTTCATTGTACTCTAGGTCTTCTCTTACCCAATATAGGGTTTTCTTTGGGTTCAGATTAAATCTAAAGTCTCAGGAAATTTTTTGGTGAGGGACATTTGAGACTATATGATTTTATAAGGATACCCAGGTTGAACTTGAGCCTACCAGGATAACCCAAATGAATGAGAAACCCTAGAAAGAGTTGACTTCCTATATACCCAAGGACTGTTCACATTTTTGAGAACTTTTCCAATGGCTTTGTCTCAAAATCAAAAATCTCTTAATTAAACAGAGGCCATGTGGCTCTACACATGTTCTCTTCCCCCATCGCCACCAATATTCCCCTCACCCCAACAAAATCTCATCACCAGGCTTCTAACAAACCTTGATTGATACCACCTCTGCTCTTCTTTGATTGGAAGGGGAGGACACAGTATCAAACTCCTCTTAATACCTTCCTTTATGGAAGGTTGAAACTGGATTCCACTGTTCTGTCTGGTTCCAACTCCACAAAATAAAAGGTGAGTACCCTCTGGTGTTCTGTCCTTGTCCCACCCCTCACTTTCCTGATTCTTTTTGTGTATTGTCTCCTGCATTAGATTGTAAGCTTCTTGAGAGTAGGAACTCTTTTTTTAATTGCATCCTCAGTGCTTAGCGCAGTGCCTGATACATAGTAGGTGCCTAAAAAATGTTGATTTTGTTGGATTTGATTGGATACTAGGAGTTATCTTCTCATTTCCCGATCATCAAACTAGGTACATTTGGGAGTAAACTCTAGGTAATCCTTTACCTAAGTGCTCCCCTTATCCCCCCAATTGCCACACACACACACACACACACACACACACACACACACACACCCCAGTTCTCAGCTGTGGGAGAAAACCAACCTTATAGCCTGGAATTGTTGGTTCTCAGTGAATCCCATCCAAGCTACATCTAAACCTTTTTTTTTTTTTTTTGGTTTTTGCCCCTTCCAGGCTAACATGAATTGTTGTAAAGGTATTTGTATGTTCTCTGATTTCTAACTCTTGTTTTTTGTATCATAGTGCTTGAAGCTGACAGGGGAGTTTAAGTTATTCAAATAAATAATGAATTACTCTCAAGCAATATTTTTACATGCCTTATAAATGTTGAAATACAAAAATACAGCCAGATACCCTAGGGTGTAACTTACACTGGTGTAGTAGTAGACCTTCCTTTACTCAAACAAACACCTTCTTTTGCTCTTTCTGTACTCTAGTTTCTATACTATATACCACCCTACCCCCCAACCAGGCAGATCAAATTGGGAGACCACAGGATTCTCAATACCTCCTGGTACCTTCTTTCAAAAGTATATTTCAGGACAATTCCTTCTCATTTTATAATAACTTACCAAAAAGCTGGTATTTGGGTAAAAATTAACAATGTAACAATGAATTGATGATGCCAGGAAAAGGTATGTTTCAAAACTAAATTTAAGAGGATTTCAAGTAAGTCTTACACCAACTATTCTCTAGATATTTGTTTTCTTGAATGTAAGCTTATATCACCTACTTAAGTTATACAAGAAATGTGAGTAAAAAGCCTAGCATATAGTAATATGATATGGGAATATAATGGTTTTGTGGAGGTTTGGGGAAGATTCAGTTTAGCAAGTACTTACTCAATACCTATTGGGCAGGCAGTGGAGATGTCAAAGACAAATGTCCTCAAATAGTTGACTCTCTGAGATAATTAAAACAAATTAAAATAATTAATTTATGAGACACAGAGAAGACTAATGAAGGAAGGTCAGCACAAATTCAGCTTGCAGTCAAATGAGCAGGGCAGCAATTGTGGAAGAGAAGTGGGCCAGGACCTTAGATCTAATCCTTTGGGAAAGAAAGAAGGCCATGGTGCAATTGCTATAAACCAGGAAAGAGGATCTCAAAGTTGGTGCCATGAATAGAAGGAGCCACCACACTGTAGTAGCAGGACACCAGGTAAGATAGGCTAGGTTTGCATAAGGACACCACAGTCCTTCCAAGAGTGTCCTGAACAAAATTCCTGAAAGTAAGACTAATGAATAATCAAAGATAAAGATTTATCGTGAAGCCAGGAATACTCTAGAAAAATACTGGTAGAAACAAATAATTTCAAAATACCTAGTGCAACACCTCAAAAAATAACATAGTTGAGTACAAGGTAAATTAGAATTTCTATGTGAAATGATGCAAGACTTTTAAAAAATTATAAATTAGTTGAAATAGTTTGAAAAAATAAGAACTGTAAAAGAGAAACTTGGAAAAGAGTTAACAGCTTAAACCAATATTAAATATTAAACCAATAAAACCAAGTTTTAAACTAAAGTTCATATTTTTGAGAACTTTTCCAATGGTTTTCTCTCAAAATCAAGAGGTACAAAACCTTACCCAAGTAAAAGACTCCTTAAAAATTAAAACCTACTAAATGTAAGTTAATTACTCTACAAGACAACAAGAAATATTAAAACAAAGTAAAAAGATTGAAAGAATAGAAGAAAATATCAGATGCCACATAGCAAAAAGAGTTGACCTGGAAAACATATCAAGAAAAGACAAATTGAGAATCATTAGACTACTTAATGCTATCACCCCCCCCAAAAAAAATAAAAAGGTCTGGATATTATATTTTAAGAAATCATGAAAGAAAACTGTTCCAACCTCTTTTATGTGGAGGAAAAAGTAAAATTATGATCTACTTGTCACTTCTTCAAAGAAACCCCAAAGTGGAGGAGAATCATAGACACAAATCAAAGAATAAATATTGTATGCTGCCAATAAGAAGGAGTATAAGTACTAAGGAACTATAGGGCAGGGGAAGAAAGAATCACAAAGGATGGACAATTTTGATTTTGTGAAATTAAAAAGATTTTATACAAACAAATCCATTACAACTAAGATTGCAAAGTAAAGAGTAAGGGGGAGAAAAAAGGGAGCAATCTGCAGCAAATTTCTGTGATGAACATCTCATTTTCAAGATATATAGGAATGGGAATCAAATATATAAGAATAAAAGCCATTCACCAATTTATAAATCATCAAAATATATAGACAGGAAGTTTTCTAAGGAAGAAATTCATGTTATTTCTAGTCATATAAAAAAATGCTCCTAAACACTAATAAGTAGAGAAATCCAAATTAAAGCAAAACTGAGGTTTTATCCCATAACTATCAGATTAATAAAAAAATTAAAATGTTGAAGGATCTATGAGAGAACAATCACATTGATACACTGTTGGTGCAACTGTGAATTGTTCCTGTCATTCTTGAAAGCAATTTGAAATTATGCAGAATTGTTAATGTATTTTTGCAAAATACATTTCCATCCATTAATAGGCCCATATGACCTGCTTGAGTCACATGGAAACCTGAGTCACAGGAGTCTGTGGTGGGAGAAGCTTGCTGAACAGGTAGAGCAGGAAAGGGTGGAGCAGAGCTGAGAGGAAGTTGGTCACAACAGTTAGAGCTAAGGAAAAGAGAGGAAACAGGCAGCAAGCTTTGGGTATTAGTTTGTGGGAAGGCCCTAAAAGAGGGAAGGCTTGGGGAGGATAGCATCCCCTACATTGTTATTGTGTATAGATTTCTTTGTTACTATGAGGGATTTGGTCTTTTGGTGTTGGGATTCAGCTTTTTGGTGTTTAAATGTTTTGGTTCTGTCTTCTACGTGGAGTCTATTATATTTTATGATTCTGAATTACACCAGCATATTCATAGCTGTCATAGGTGCTATGAATATTGTGTTGTGCTACACATGTCCCCCAAAATATTATTAAAATATACATACCCTTTGACCTAGACAGATGTAATACACCCTAAAAAGATCAAAGAAAGAGATAAGGTCTTACATATGCAAATATATGCATATGTAAATATACATATATACACATATACACATATTTGAATTCTTTTTGTGATGGCAATAAACAAAACACAACTAGAACCTAAACAGGTGCCCATCAATTGGGGAATGACTGAACAAATTATGATATATGAATGTGAATGAATATTATTTATACTGTAAGAATTGATGAAATAGACATTTTCAGAGAAACCAGACTTTTAAGAAGTGGTACAGAGTAGAGTGAACAAAACCAGGAGAAGAACTTATACTTTAATACCAACACTGTATTAAGTAAATGTTTTGCTACACTCAAAAATTGAGATCAATATAGTGTTCAGCCATGATTCCAGGAAACTGATGATGAAGAATGTTACCCATGCCCAGACTAAGAGGTGATGGACCAATAAGAAAAATGAGACCCACATTTTTTTTACTTGGCCAGTATGGGGATTTGTTTTGCTCAGTTATCCTTACTTGTTGCAAAGGGATTTGTTTTTCTTTTTACAGTGGGGAACGTAAAAAATAAATAAATAAATGCTTGACAATTTAAAAAAAAATAAATTTAATTAAGATAGAAACTAAGGGTAATCAAAAAAGACTCCTTCTATCAGGTGATGCCTAAACTGAGCCTAGAGGGCAGGGACTATTTCATTTTCTTAATTAGTATCCTAATCACCTAGCCCAGAATAGATGCTTAAGAAATCCTTGTTGATTAATTGGTTGACTAATGAGCAGAAGCTAAGTATTCTAAGAGACAAAGTTGAGAAGGGAGCACATTCCACATATCCACATAGGATAGCCTGTGCAAATGTATGTGTGGCAAAAAGTAAAAATGTAAGTATAACTATATCATAAGATACATGGAAAGAAGTAAAACATAAAAAGACTAGAAAGATAGGTTGAATGGATTCAGACTATTGTGGATTTTAAATGGCAATAATTCATTAGGCAAAAGGGAAAAAGCTGCAACTTTGTAAAAAAAAAATACTTCAAAATTGAGAAATATATGCAATGAACTAGACTGAAAGTTGAAAAGGGTGCAAGCAAACTGATAAATATATATATATATATATATATATATATATATATATATATATATATATATATATATTTTTTTTTTCTTTAAAATCACCTTCCTCATAATACTCAACATCAACAACTACAATTGCTACTAGTGGGAACATAAACCTAAGAACCCCAGGAACGCCAGCACTCCCAGACCATTCATCCTGCCTTCAATTCAACCGGTACAGTCATCATTTGGGGAAGCAACTGTTATGGAAAAGGGCTAACTATCCCCAATTACCAACCAAATGCCACATATAGAGCTGAGAGAATTATAGGAGGCAGCATTTGTCAGGCAAATCAAACAAAATCAAACAGCCATCACTAGCTCCACACCATCTCCCCTCAGTCTCTGATGGAATTAGCCCAGGACCCTCAACCCAAGAACAAAACATAGTGGCGCCCCTAGACCACTAGCAATGCTTCCAACCATCATAGAAGGAAACAGTTTCTTCACCACCACCAACTACTGGCCAAATGTCACCAACGGGCACATAAGCCTCAAAATTCTAAAAATTCTGGTCCCCATACTGATGTCCTTCTTCATTTCCATTCTAGCTTCTGCAGTCATTACCCTGGGAAGCTACCTCAAAGGAAACGTGACTTAGTAACTGTTTCTGCAGGTACTAAGGCCACCAACTCCCTTAGCAGCAACAGCAACTGAAGACCCAGAAATAAAGCTCTTGACACCAAAGTTCTTAACTTTATTAAATGGCTCAAAATTAGAAACAAATAGGATTTTCATCAGTGAAAACAACATTAAAGACCCATTACCATCTGCTTTGATTCTGTGCCCTCAGGAGCATGGGATTTCCTCATCTGACTTGAAGCTGAAATCTATAAGTGTTGTCTGTTCTGTTACATAGTGAATTGATTCAGAAAAGGGACTATCTCTCCCTTTCTACTTGTAAGTCTTTTACTTAGCACAATGCCTTGACTATAATAAGTATTTAATACATGCTTTTCAACCATCCATCCATCCATTCATTCTTTCATTTATTCATTCATTCATTCAAAGTCAATAGTAGACTCATTCTCTTCATTCAGGGAGTTTAAAATCTAATAAGAAAATGATATGTGTTTCTGCATGAGTTTAGCATATGTTCACATAAGTTGTTAACATAAGTGTACTGTTGTGATATTTTCAAGTGCTTATGAAATCATGTACTATAAAGTTATAAACTACAGTTCTGTGGAAGGAAAATTTATAAATTATCATTTAGCTAATCAAGAGACCTAGAGAAAACTGTATATGGAATATTTGCTCTGTGTCCTCTAAAAAAGAAGCATCTGTCAATATTTTGACAAGGCAAATTTTTACAATTTACTACCCCTAAAATTTACCTTTTTTTCTATATAAGAACATGCCTTGAAATATGGGGAACCAAATAAAAGACAAGGGACCCCAAATTGGTGTAAAGCTAAATGTAAAAGATGTGTCTACTCCAGGTGATCTTTTTATGAGGTACAAACTAGTTTCTTGAATTTATCATAAAGGAAACAATATTATGTAATGAAAAATGCTAAGCCATGCCTCTATGTGACCTATAAGAGCAAACCAATTCTTGACCAAAGAAACAGGAAGAAGTAAGGTAGAAGAAAGGAAGCTGGAGGAAATCACATAGAGCTAGAAATTTCTTAAATTTTACAGTTAACTGAACATCTTATTATCCCATAAAAGTTAATTATCTCCAACTACATCAATTGAGTTTGGGAGCAGGCAACATCATATCACTTCCCCTCATATATTTTGTTAATTGCTTTTCATTGAAGAGATCCACTTTAAATTGACCTAGATACCTGAAGTACTGAGGAAAAGGGAGGAAGTCTTAGAGGAAGGAGAGATATGGTAAAGGCCATAATGTACCAGTATAGGGCCATTTGGGAAAATGCTATTCTTTAAGAAAATCCAAGGCCACTAAAACTTTCAAGGCTACCTGGTAATGACAAACAAGAACTGAAGAGTATATCAGGCTTTGCCCTCCATTTTTGTACTCTAGTAGTCACAATTATCTTCTTAAAGGATATTGCTCCTTTCTCAAGAAACTTCTAGGATGTTGATTCTAGGATATAATACATTTAGTGTTCGTCCCTAGACTTGTAACTGAAGATAAATTCATCTGGATTGAGGGGAATTTTGAGGTCAGTTCCCATCATCCTTATGGTGATCCTCTTTGGTATAGGTCCCCAAATCAGAGATGCTACACGCATGAACCCCAGTTGAGTACAGTTGCATCAGTGTGGCAGAAGGAGAATTGTCATTGTTGCTACTGCTGCTATGGATCCTTCATTTCTGAAGAGGACCAATTCCATCACAAGGGTTATATCTTGACCTGGATGTGAATTGGATTTAAGTGAGGCAGAACCGTACGAAGTCCTCAGCCTCACTTTGTCCTTCAGAGTCACTGGGGTCCAGTGGCAGTCCTCCAAGAAATGCCATGAGGATGAGGATACCTTTGGAGAACAGTAATGTGGGACCTGGCCAAGCAGTGGAAGGAAAAGTATCACTCCTCCCCCATAGACAGTGCTGCCATGACATATTAGAAAGTCTTTCCCATTTCTATACTATGCAAAGAAGAAAGGTCCCTGCTCTAACTCCTTCAGGGTCGAAGATTCATTCACCCCTTGCTAACTGGGGCTCTGCCTATTACACTATAGCTCCAACTTTCTTTTCTAGATATATGACACTCATCATGCACTCTAGGTTCTAATCAAATTGTCTTATTTTCTAAAATCAACTTTTCTTCTCCAAGCACAGATACTTCCATAAAATGCATGCCTTCATTTCCTCATCTTAGAGCCCTTAACTTCTTTCAAGGCTCATTGTATGTATCACCACCTAGGGTAAGAATTCTTTACCTTGTCCATAAACTTTTTTTTAAATTTCAGTAAGCACATTTTTAATAGAATTGAATTTTTTTGTAATTAACTCATTTTATCAATTTTAAGATATTATTCTGAGAAGTGGTAATCATAGCCCATAGTTGCCTGGCATATGAAATGGGGTGACTAGAATCCTGTGTACCAATGGACATTGTTTTTAGTGATCTGAGGGTCAGTAGGCTTCACCAGACTTCCAAAGGGGTCCATGACACACAAAGTAAAAAAACCTGATCCAGGTGAAACTTCCTGATGCTTCTGATTTCTGAGTGTTTTCTTCCTCCTGAATTTATATTTGATCTGCTCATATATGTAACTGCTTCATCTTCTGAGCAGAATGAAGGCTGCCTATGGCCAGGGACCAGCCTTGGTCTTCTTTGTCTTGTCTGAGCATAGGGTACAATGTTTTGTATCTAGTAGTACTTTATAAATGTTCACTGAATTGAATTGAATTCTTTCAACTATTTTTTACTAGATCAGAGTCTTTATTCCTGAAAATGAATATTGAACAGTCCACTCTTATGATCCTTTTGTGTGGTTCACTGCTATGATTGAGAGACTTAAAATACTCTTGATATTGCACTTTAAGATTTACAAAGTACTTTATGTTAATTCATTTGATCTTCACAAAGTGCAAGGTAGGTTATTATACCCATTTTATGGATGAGTAAACTGAGACACTGAGAGAGGTTGCACCTCCATGAAGTTTCCTTTCTGAAAATGGCATAAGCCAGCATGGTGTATTGTTACTTTAGGCACCTTGGAAACATAGCCACTTTGCTGCTGTAGTTATGGCAACCATTTCACATTTTGAATTTTAAGGAACAATACCATATTTTAGGAGAAAAAAAACTGAACTAGAATAGAAATAAGAAAATTTGAGTCCTTGTTACAGCTCTACGGCTTCCTAGCTATGAGAATTGGGGAAAACCCCTTCAGGTCAGTGGCATTGTATTTTATGAACTCAACAAGCATGTATTAAACACCTAGTCTGTGTCAGGCACTGGGGATGCAGTGAGAAATATTACCTAGCTCTTGCCCTAAAGGAGCTTACATTTTGTTGTATGGGCATAGATTTTTTTTTAAGATGTTCATTTGAGAAAGGAGAAAGCACGGCTAACTGGACAATGGGGGAAAAGCTAATTGTAGGAGATGGCACCTGAGATGAGTTTTGAAGGAAAATTATGATTATAAGATGTAGATAGAGGTGAGGACAAAATCCATTCCATATGCATCAGGTCAGAATTCTAGTCACCCCATCTCATATGGCTGGCAACTATGGACTATGACTGCCACTCAAAAAGCAAGTTCCTTGTCTCCTCCCCTTGTGCTATGTTCCTGTAGGAGAGACGGGAAGATAATGAGCATTTGTTCATTCCATTATGTACCAAGCACTGTGCTAAGGGCTTTACAAAAATTACCTCGTAACCTGATCCTCACAACAATTTATATTTAATTTATATGCAATTATTGTCTGGGATTTATCTGCAATTATTGTCCCCATTTTTACGGTTGAGAAAACTAAGGCACCGGTTGAAGTGACTTGCCTACAGTCACACGGCTAATAAGTGTCAAAATTGGATTTGAACTCTGGTTTTCTGACTCTAGGATCAGTTCTCTATGCATTGCTCCAAGTAGCTGCTACCTAGAGCCATAGTAGAAAGATTGGAATTGTCTTTGTTTGCTAACAATGACTACGGTGACACTCCTTTCCCCTTTCCCTCCTAGAAAAGCATTGATCTGGTCCAAAATTTATGACTGTTTCTTTAAAGTCAATTTTGGATTTTAGTTCACTGAGTCTAAAAGGAAGTATTAAGATAAAACTGTGGTGAACCCAATGCATTACAGTGTTGTATGTTTTTAATTTGCTCAAAGGCATCTGAGAAGAATGCTAGGGCAGGCTACCCAGAGAAAGAAGATTCTCTTTCTAATTTACTGGGATTGCTAACTGGGAGATTTGACACAAACCAAAGAGATTTTTATTGATACCTATTATTAAAGCTCTCAACAGCAGGGAAAAGATGAAATTAATCCAGCCTCAAAATGAACCAGCATTAGTTTGGTCTGAATAAGCTTGGCAAGTAGAGAGCAAGTCGCTTCCATGGAAGTCTATGGCCTTCAGCAACTTCTCTTCCCATAGTTCTCTTCCCAAGTGCATTAAAGACCCCTATTGTCCATCAAACCCAAGAAACAAGAGTCCAGGGTACAGGATATTGACTAAGGAAAAGTCAGCACAGGAACGAGCTTGGGAAAGAGTGGCTATGCTTACACCAAAGAGGAGGCCAAAGAGAAAGGCTATTTATAAAACCACCATTTTTGGACAATCATTTGGGACAGCTATTACAGAGGCAGGGCAATGGAATATTGAGGTGAGTAAAGAGTTAATATGCCTGTTTGGCCAAAACATAGGGTCTGAGAAGATGAACTACAAAAAACATCTGAAAATGCACTTAGGTTGGAGACAAATTCTGAAGTGCTTTAAATACTAGGTTTAGGAGTTTGTATCTTATCTTAAAGGCAGTAAGCAGTGGATGGAGCACTAGACCTGGAGTTAGGAAGACTCATTTTCATGAATTCAAATCTAGTCTCAGACACTTACTACCTAGATGACCCTAGGAAAGTCACTTCACCATTTTTACATCAGCTTCTCATCTATAAAACGGGCTGTAGAAAGAAGTGGTAATCCACTCCTTTGTATCTTTGTCAAGAAAACCCCAAATATGGCCACAAAAAGTCAGACATGACTAGAAACTGACCAACAAAAAACACAGTACAAATACACCGAATACATTAAACTGTTTTCTGCTTTCTCTAGATTTTCCTTGTTTTTGATATAAAGGGAGGAAATCAACTCTTTTCTAAACACAGAGGCAGCTTAGGGTGCTTTTGCCTTTGAAAGAAAATAAATCAATAAACCAGTAGAGTGGATAGGAAATCCATAAACTATCAACAAAAGTAAAAGCCCATGCTTTTGACAAGAGTCTGTGCCTCATGGTGCTAATGTAGATATGAATCCTAGAACCTAATGATCTTCAATGTCTTAGATCAGATAATATCAAAACTGTTAGAAAAACAACAATCGTAGAGGAATTGAAAGAAATGGGAAAATACATGGTTATTACAAACACATAGTAAAAATGAGTTGTACTTAATAAGTGATATATGATATCACCAAGATCATATATGACCAAAACCAAAATGAAAAAATATAACCTTATGCAATAATAAATTAATGAATAAGTGAATTAGTTACTAAATAAGCAAATAAATAGATGTATGATAATAAACAAATATGTGGACAAAAATTGCTAAAAAATTAATGAAAAAACAAGTAGATAAACAAATACCTAATGAAATAAAAGACTGAAAATAAGAAAAAAAGAGAATGAATGAAGAAAAGAGGGAAGGATGAAAAGAAAGGAAAGAGGGAAGGAGGGAAGAAAGAAGAAAAGGAGGGAGGAAGAAAGAAGAAAGGAAAGGAGGAGGACGAAAAAGATGTATGTTTTAATGCAGACTTCCAAACCTCAGGGTCACTAGATGTTTAATCTCTCCTATTTTAACTGCTGAAGGATGGCAAGTGATGATAATCCTTTAAATCCAGCGTTCTGGAATTCTTCCCAGGCAGGCAGGCAAGAGGGCAACAGACATTTATTAAACACTTACTTTGTGCCAAGCACTAACTCCAGCCTAGTTACAGTTCTAGGTAAAAGGATTCTTGATACCAATGAGGTTATGGATCCTTTGAAGTTCTTAATTATCTTTCAACCATAAAAGAAAAGATACCAACATGAAAATTGATTTCCACACATAAAAAATATAACTTAGGTAAATCCTGATCAAAGTTTTAGAAAAAAAAGAGTAATAAGAAAGTAAAAGAGAAACTAGTGTGATGAGTCAGTCACCTAAATTATACATGACAATGTTTTGTAAAATATATATTTTTTGTTTCTTTGTTTTTTATATACTGAAGTGTTTAAACAACCAAGTAAGTTTATTGCTTAGAAAACACAAATCATCATGCATCAAGAGAGAACAGATAAAGAAAGATTACATTTGAAATAATAGAAACTTTTCCAGATAAAAGTACTGATTCAAAGTTATAGAAAAAGTCACCTTCTATGAATTCAACAAAGGAATAAAATTTACATTGTTCTCCTAATGAAAGAAAGTCTGTAGAAAGCATCACCTTTCCCTAATAGGTAATTATAATATTAATGATTGAGTTTCAGAAATGTTATCAGTATTTCATCTAACAGGACAAAAATCTGAAATATCACTAAGAAAATGAA
>CM053770.1:99978548-100000523 GCA_028658325.1 Potorous gilbertii
AAGGACACAGAATGCTTCTTTGTCCTAAAACATATTTAAGGCTGCCCAATTCTTGTATCGGTTACTGTTATCTTTAATGGGGAATTGATTAATTAATTAATTAAATCATAAAATGTATGCATTGAGCCTGTTGCCTTTCTTTAACCAAGTTTTCAGGTCAATAAAGGGGATTTGTTTTGTGAAGTTTGGATTCAGTCAAAGGGCTACACTTGAGCACCTAGAGAGACAAATGTGACCTCGAGGCTGCAGGTTCCCTACTTCTGATCTAGTACAACCCTGTGTAACAGTAAGCACCCCAACATGCACAGTAGGGCCTGATATCACATGTTCTTAAATCATTCATGAAAAGAAAACAGCTTTCAAGGGGTTAACAATCACTTTATCATTCCTTTAACCAAGTATATATATCATTCAGTTAGTTCAGGGAGTCATAGAAATATAGAGAAATATAGAGTCAGAAAATATAGAGAAATCAACACATATCACTTCCTGAACCTGAATTCAACGGACAATTGAAACTTAACTCTGACCATAGTTACTAGAGAGGAAAGCATGACATCTGGGTTCTCAAAGCCTTAAAGCAGCTTCCCAGAGCCCTCATCTGCCACTCAAACCTTCTAGCAAAAACCAAGCTCCAAAGTAAAACCTCAACTCAGAGTATTTATACCTTTTTTTTAGAGCCAGAGGGCATCATAATCCTTTGACCCAGTGCCTCAGTGGAAAAAACAAAAGGTACTTGGGACCCTCCTACAAAACAATTCCCCTAATCAAGCTGCTCACAATGGGCAGGCCCATCAATGGGTGGGAGAGATCTTTAATCACATTAAAATAATTAATAATACAATTGCACACACTGTTTCCAGTTAAAGAAACTCTGGTTTCTGTACTCCTTGTAAAGATTGATAAAGGCAAGATTCAATCAGAAGCACTTGATTATACTAAAACAAAATCAACAAAAGATCCTATTTTACTTGCCATCATAGCTTGCATTATACTGAATTTAAGTGACTTAGCCCAAAGTCACACAGGTAGGAATGATCACAGTGAGGGTTTGAACCTAGCTTTTCTGACTCCAAATACTAGTGCCTTTTTCAATGTATTATGTTGCATTTCAGTACATGACTTGAAGAAGTGTGGCATACATGGAAGGCTGTGGGTTTCCTATCACTGAATTACTCCAACCTCAAACCTTGCCCCTTATCTAGATCTGTTCACTATACCCACAAGGCCTCTTTTCTAAAATTTTCAACATCAGCCCTACTGCTTCCCCCTTACCACCCCCCCCCTACATTCCCCCCAGTTTAGTACTAGGTTAGGAAAAGTTTTATATCTATAAAATTACTGAATGCTATCTTTTCCTCTTTAAATTTCTCATAACATACTGTTTAGTCTTTAATTTTTGTATTCTGCATTCTGCCTTATACCTATATTCATTTGACTTTTTCCTATAGTAGTATTGTAAGCTCTCTGAGAATAGAGACCGTGCCCTCTGCACTCTGGTTTCCGCCTTCCTCTCCAATGTTATTTCATATTACTCCTCTTCATGCACCACATATTCCAGTCAAATAGATTCATTGCTATTCGTGGACCTGATGTTCCATCTCCAGACCCCATAGTTTTGACAAGCTGATCTATGTCTAAAATACAATCTGATTTCACTTCTGTTTATTACAATCTTTCCTTCCTTCAAAACACAGCTTAGTTCCTCTTTGGTTCCCCCCCGATGTTCTTTCTGTATTCCTCTTAAAATTATTGTGCATCACTCTTTAAGTACTTTATATCAAATGAGAAAATATAGAGTGCTTTGCAAATTTCAGTGTACCATGTAAATGTCAGTTATTATTAACTTATCTGTTTATATGCCATTACTTTCTCCCCTCCCCTCATTTATTTGTGGGTATTTGAGAGTAAGGACAATTTTACTTTTTCTTTGAATTCCCGCTACATTGTAACATAATTTTAAATATTACACTTTGCATGTTATGTCCTTCATAAATGTTTGTTGAATTTTTTAATTGAGTTACCCATGGCTTTTTTTAAAAGATATTTTTAAATCCCAGGAAGGAATTTACTTTTACCATTTAGACATCAATTTGAGTATGATAGGTACAATAAAATATCAAGTTATATCTTTTCATAGGACTTTAAATCCATTGGAAAAGTTTAAAATATCAGCCCATTTTCAACACAGAGAACAGGCTCTTCTCAAAGGACATTTTAAGAAGATGCCAAAGCCTTAAAAGGACCTCACTGAGACTGTTCCAGGGAATAGGAAGAGACTATTTTCTGTGGAAAGTCTAAAGAAGAATTTTAAGGCTTGAATCTTTTAAAAAAAAGCAAATCACCCCTTCCTGGGGAAAGAGTGGAGCGGGAAGAAAAATTATAGGAGTGAATAAAAGGCTAACGATGGACTAAATCAAAGTTGGGATGGTGAATGATAATTCTTCTCTGTCTGAGGACAAGACCAAAAGTTCTAGAGGCCTGGACTCTAGGTTGAAAATAAAGATCAAGGTACTCAAAGGGTGTTTGTGTGTGTGTGTGTGTGTGTGTGTGTGTGTGCATACATACATACAAGTACATGTGTATGTATAGATGAAGTATTGTTGTTGGTGTGTTTGTCCTTGTTCTCGAAGAAGACCATGACATCAAGATGATGACATGACTTGCAGTTGACTTTGATTTGAGTGAAGTGACACCTTGCTGTGCAAGGTCATCAACCTCACTTTCTTCGCCAGAGCCATCTGGGTCCAGTGGACAGATATTCATCAAGATGACTGCAAATGGCCCAGGCAGCAATGGAAAACTCTGGCCATTTTAGGCTAAGGTCTTATCAGATTCTCACTGAGTGAGATACACTTCTTTAAGTAGTTACTCAAGGGACTTCCTTCCTTCCTTCTTGTTCCCAAAACCTTAAACTCAATGCACTCTGAAGCCCATAGACTGGACAAGAAGTCCCTGCTCAAGCTCCATTTAATGGCTGGCTTAGAGTGATTATCAATAGTAACAGTTTCTGTTTCCCTCCGAGCTTGATTTAGTTATTTTTTCTTTTGTTCATTAAAAGGGCCATTGCCTGACTACTTCTTAAACAAGCTTATTCACTCAGTGGGCACACCCTCCCTCTAAGTGAGTACCTGAAAAGGTCAGGCTGAAAAGGCCAAGTTCTCCCATTGCATCCTGGGCCATCTCAAGTCATCCTGATGAATATCAGGCCACCGGACCCAGATGGCTCAGGAGGAGAAATGAGGCTGTTGACCTGCACAGCCCTCCCTCACTCAAATCAAAGTCAACTGCAAGTCATGTCATAATTTCTCTGATGCCATGGTCTTTTTCTTCTTTGAAAATGAAAGACAAACACAGCAACAACTCAAGGGATAGCCCCTCTAATTAAAAAAAAAAATCTAACTGGATGGGAAAGACCCTCAAGGGTCCTGGGTAAAAGAGAAACAGTATTTACATTCACTCTGCGCTAGGAGTGTGGGGACCTGTAGTCTAGTCTATGAGCTCCAGAATGAATTGGGTTTAAGTCAGAAATCTAACTGTATGCATATATAGGTGTACATCCATCCATCCATCCATATATATATATACACAGAGAGAGAGAGAGAGAGAGAGAGAGAGAAAGGGAGGGAGAGAAGAATGGAGCATAGTAAATGGAAAGGATACCACTAAAGTGTTAAAAGTGAATGTTTCAAAATTATAAAAAACAAACCTAGCCCCCACAAAGAAATATGAGAAGAAACCTTTACCTCACTCTTTTGCAAAGACTGGAGGTCAATGGGTGTAGTGTGGTACGTTGCATTTTTTTTTTAATGTATTGACCAGTTTTATTGAGTCCTTTTCTTCCTCTCTTTTAGAAACATATTATTTCTTATATGAGATGGTTCTCTGAGAGGGAAGGAAGGAGAGGAAGGCATATGGGGAGAAATTCTGACTTAAAAAGCAAAAGACATTAATAAAAAAAATTATTTAGAATCGAGAGAGAAAAAAGATGAAGAGAATCACGAGAATATAAGATTCTGAGCTTCCTGATGCATTTCTCTTGCTCTTCTGGCACATTTGCTCCCAGTTTCCCCTTTTGTCCTTCTTCCTTTTTTTTCCCCTGATCCTTCATCTCTAACTACAGCAATAATCCTTGTCTTCATTTAAGATTTTGGGCAGACATTCTTATTAAAGTAGTTAGATACAAGATGTGACCAAGGAGATGTTTGTATTATTAACCCAAATGAATTTTCAAATAGTAGAGGGTATGAAAGAGATCTTTGGAGGGGACTTTTCTTTCTCCTTTAAACTACCAAAGGCAATGAAGAAACTGGGTACTGGTCTAGGGATGTATGTGTGGCGGGGGATGTGGGTGTATGGATGTGGGGGTGATGTACCGCTTTGGTGTTCTGGTAAAACCTTTGAATCTTTCTCAAAATAATGTCTTTTAATCCATAAAATAAAATACACAGGATAACATAAGTAAGCAGTTATATGGAAATGCAACTATCAAAATATTTTTAAAATGTTCCTGGGTCTCAAGTTAAGATCCCATGGATGACCTAGAGAGAAGGTATTCACAAATGCATCTAAATCCAGGCCACCTGCAGAAAGTAAAAACAGTGGATTGATATTTTCTCTTGCAAAAGTTGTGCAGGGTCAGATTTAAATTAGAATTGTAAACATTATTCCTTACAGGGTTGTAAAATGCCAGAATGCCTCACTAAAGTAAAGCCTTTATTTCCTCTCCTTTCCTTGTGGTTTTCAGGAAAAGAGGAGATCCTGTCCTGCTGGGTCTGCAGCCCTCTCTCACTTGGAGGAAAGGCCTGGAATAGAACATGCTTTCTGAAAGATGAGGGTCAGAATAAAATAAAACTTTCATTATTCCTTCTTTTTTTTTCAGACCTGATCACTTTCCTTCACATTGTCTCCCAATTTCCACTTATAATTAGACTTTCAGTAGAAGCAGGAAAGAAAGAAAGGAAAGGAAAAAAAGGAGAGAAGAAAGGAGAAAAGAATGGTGCGGTGGGGATAATCTGGAGGAATTTTTATTGCTGCTCAGGAGTGAGGGGGAGGAATCAAGGATGTCAAAATATTGAGCACTCTCTGTCCTTGGTAGGTAGGTAATATAGAGCACAGAGAGTTGGGCCTATTGTCAGGAAACGAGTTCAAATCTGGCCTAATATACTTTTCTAGCTGTGACCCTAGACAAGTCACTTAGCTTCTGCCTTAGTTTCCTCAACTGTACAATGGTAAATAGTAAAAATACCTATCTCACAGGATTGTGAGATATTTGTCAAAAGCTCCTTCATGCAGAGCCTGGAGCAGAGCAGACACCATAAAAATGCTTCTTCCTTCCCTTCCCTCTACTTGTTTCCTCCCCTGCCCCATCTGCTCCCCAACATCTCAAGCAGTTGAACCTGAAATGAGAATTATTCTATTTTCTTTTAAGGGAGACTATATTGCTCCATGAGGAGGAGATCACCATGATTAATGAGGCAATAGGGGATTTGTTTAAAGCTAAGAATTGATTTTGAAATTGGTTTTAGAAGCAGGCTGTTCACTGCAGAGCTCTTTCCCTGGTCTTTTGCCTTATGAAAAGTTCATCCTAGGGGGAGTGTAATGTGTATATAACACTGAAATGAATATGAAATAAGGACCTACAACCAGAGACCCCATGCAGCTCTCCAACAGGTTCATATATTCCACTTCATTTAGCACTAAAGCCTGATGGAGATTATGGTTCTGGTTAATTAGAGTTATGTTTCTCAGTGCTGAGATAAGCATCTGACAATTCCGCAGACCATTTCCCAGAAAATGTTCACTATAGCTGATGTAACTTTTGAAAGTTTTGTGTCATTATCAAGGCCAAGTCTTGTTTCTATAT
Source organism: Potorous gilbertii (assembly GCA_028658325.1). Classification (NCBI taxonomy): domain Eukaryota; kingdom Metazoa; phylum Chordata; class Mammalia; order Diprotodontia; family Potoroidae; genus Potorous; species Potorous gilbertii. Next base: position 99,984,415 of record CM053770.1, read on the forward strand.
GGAGAACGTGGGCTTATATCATGCTGCAGTCATCCTCTGTGGATTTATAGGTCATAAGGAAGGGAGACTGAGGCAGAAACTATGACTGACTTTAGAGTATGCAGTTGACCTGTAATAGAAGTACTCTGACCAAGGAGGGAGGCAGTGAAGGGAGCCAAGACAATGTAGTAATGAGAAACTATACAGTGTTCTCCTTTCTATTCCCACTCACCTAGATCTAGAAAAAGTGCCAGACTGAATCCTGATACACAGTGAATCATTTTTTTTTTCTAGCCTTGGTCAACAAAAGAGAGGTCTACAGACATTGAGGATAGATCTGGCAAAGAGAGGTTGTATACCAAGGGAAAAATAGGTCCCAGATCCAACCTAGTGACCCTAAACTTGTCCAGGGTACAACAATAGGTGCAAACTGGAAGTAATTTTCTCATTTCTTAGATTTAGGTCACAGATCCAATTCTGATTAAAGAGGAGACCTAGCAAAGAAATGAGGAACATTAGGGCCCTAGCCTATGTATTGAACACAGAGGAAGTTTAGAAGCAAGCAAAAGTCGGGTGGTCCTGATTCTAAGGCCTCAGTTCCAGCTTCCAGTCCAGTCTTAGTCCACAGAGAAATAACCAGGACAGGAATCCCAGACTAAAAGGGGTCTTGCAGTTCTGTCACTCTGACCAGTCTTTCAGATGGTTAATAATGACTGAGTCCAGAAATAGTCTGCTCATGTTCTAAATGGAGCAAGCCCCCAAAAGTGATGCTTCAACTTCAACTCAGATAAAGAACTTGTACAGCTCAGATAAGAAGAGCAAAGCTCAGAGTTGAACCTGGACCATATCATTCTGAGATCACTGGGAAACTGTAGTCACTCTGAGCAGTTCCTGAGATCCTGGAATAGCAAAACGCTTGATACCCTAAGAAAGCAGCAGTAGGACCCTTCCAGACATTCCTTCAAGAAATTCACAGAACTTAGTAGTTATATAAAGCCTGAAGTCAAAAAGCAGTCTGGAAGGCTGAGCAAACAGACAACAACGAAAAGAATAACCATGAAAAAAATTATTATGTTTCTAGGAATACTTAAGATATAAACCCCAAAAAAGAATTGACTCCAAAAGGTCTAGAAGCAAAGCCTCAAAGAAAATCATAGTTTGAGCACAAGTTCAACTAGAATTCCTAAAAGACTTGAAGTAATATGTAGTTTTTTTTAAAGTAAAAATGTTCTTTATTAATGAAATGAAAATACTAGAGGAAAGAATTGGAAAAGAAATGAGAGGTACTGATGAAAATTGGAAAGGTAATTAATTACTAGTGGCACAAAAAAAAAAACTTTGCATAAGCAACAAACTCCCTGAAAATTAGACCATATCAAAGTTAATAATTTCATGTAACAAGAAATTTTAAAAACAAAGTGAAAAGATGAAAAAATGAATTAAACATGAGCTAATCCATAACAAAAGCAATCAACCTGGAAAATAGTTTGCAGAAAGATAATTTAAGTAAAATTGAACTACCTGAAAGCCATGATGAGAAAATTAGTCTAATTATATTTAAAGAAATCAAAAAATAAAACTCCTCAGATATCTTAGGATGAGAGGGTAAAATAGAAGTAGAAAGAATCCACCTCTCACCTCCTGAAAGAGAAACCCAAAGTAAAAATTTCCATTCTTTTTTGAATGCATGCAACTTCCATCTGTGCAGCCAAACAACAGTTCATCTCCTCTTCACATGGCTGGCAGACTGGAGCTAGATGGAGAACATCTGCAGATGCTCTAAACTGAGGAACAGGGCATTTCTTATTTTAAATTAAATTTTTATTTCAATCAGCAAAAATCTGCCTTCTCTCCCTTTCACTACCCTACCCCATTGTGGAAAAAAAGAAAAACAAAACTCCATTGCAAAGTCAAGGAAAAAAAAATTCTTCATTGACTATGTCAGAAAAAATGCCATTTCCGTATTCTGAGTTTCTTGTTTCTCTGTGAGGAGATGGGTGAAATATTTCGTCATGAATTTTCTGGAATGGGGACGATTGATGGTTTGATCCTTATGGTCAGTAGAGTTCTTGCCTTTCTGAGTTGCTTGTCCTTATAATATTGTCATTGTATAAACCTTTTCCTGGTTCTTCTCACTTCATTCTGCATCAGTTCATGTAAGTTTTCTCAGCGTCTTCTGGAACCATCTCCTTCGTTATTTCTTACAGCACTAGAACGTTACGTAGGATCTTTATACCATAACTTGTTCAGCATTCCCCAACTGAAGTGCAATTTTCAATTTGACACCTCAAAAAATTCCTATAAATATTTTTGTACACCTTTCAATAGTTTATTTTGCTTAGTAGAAATCTTTCCCTTAAGTTTTTGTTATTGTTGACTGATTTCAGTTCTATCTGACTCTTCATGACCCCATTTGAAGGTTTGTTTTTTTGCAATCCTTTAATCTACCCCTCCCCTTCTTCTTCTGTTCTTTCCCCTTTCCCTCCTATTTCTTTTTTTAGTGGGATGCATTTCTGTACCCAGTTCTCTGTGTATATTCTTCCCTTAATCAATTCAAATGAAAGGGAATTTGAAGTGCCCTGGCTCCTCCCATCTTTCCTCTTTATTTGTTGCTTCTATTTCTATACTTTCCTTACTTTAGGAGATTGTAGATTGCTATATCACTCAGAAGAGTGAGCCATGAGAATGATCAAAAGCAGAGTCTATGCTAGGAATTTACTAAAAGATGAAGAGCAAATCTCAAGTGCCCAGTCCAACCCAGTCCAGTTGCAGCAGAGATTCGGCTGATCTGTACCTTGACCATAGTCCTTTTGGAAGTGAACTTCTCTCCTCAGGGATAGAGGTGACAAAGAATAAGTGTGCCTTTAGTTTTTTGAGGAAAACATCAACCAAATATTTACTTTTTATATCTTTGAATTAAATATTTCTTTATAAAAGCTAACTGATATTAATTAAGTGGAATGGAGACATTAATCACTGGAGGAATTGGGAAGAATCATATTGGAAGGAGGGTTTGAGTCATTCACATTTGAAAAATCTCCATCCAATCCCTCAGGGTGTCCCCTAGAATGCTGACATGGACATGGTGAGCTATAGCTATTTTCACTTTGACAGAATGAGTCCAAAATAATCACTCTATATACATTATTTCATTTGGTCTCCACAAAATTGCAAGGCAGACAGTGCAAGAGTTATCCCTGTTTCACAGAGAATGAAACCAAGGTTTTGTGAAGTTAAATGATTTTATTTAGTGTTATGCAGTGCCCCAGGATGTGTATAGTCCTAAGTGTGTGGGGGATTCGAGGATGGGAAAGGTTGAGATATTGTTAAAGAAGATCTGTACTAGGTGATTATTTTGTAGGAGTCAAAATCTCAGAAAAGTTCTGTCCTTTATGACTGGAGATGTGCATAATGGTGCTTAGAAAATACAGTTGTCCTTTCCAAACAAGCTATGCAAAACCCACATGGAAGGTCATTGAAATCAAACAGTCCAGCCATTAGGATATATTTTTCTCGTTCCCTGTCCCCCCCAAAATAAAACAGATGCTATTTAGGATTCAGGAATTTTCTTTTTTCTTCAGCCTCCCTGGTGGGGACATGGGACCTAATTAAATGGAATAAAAGGAAACTTTGTTTATAGCCTATTTGGGCAAGGACTAGTGTTTTGTAATTCATGTATAATTAATTTTAAATGGAATGGATTTTGTGAAATCTTCCATGCCATAATTGTTTCATATTTGTGCGAGTCAGATAGAAATGTTGGCATAATATTTTAATGACTTAATTTTAAAACGTCATTGTAAATATTGAATAAATCAACAATATGAATTTTGTTCCTATTCTAAGAAAACTCCATTTTCACTCTAAATGAGGAGACTTAAAAGAATTTCCAAGGTCATTTATTCCCCTGAATGAAACAGGATTTTCTTCCTTATGAATTCCTTGAGTGTCCTTCCTCTCTACTCTCAGTGCAACCTTTGGGAAAAGGGTCTTTATATACATGGTGGTTCATTCTATTATCCTATTTCCTGATGTAGTCCAAGTTTTGCCTTTCTCCAGATGGATGGGCACTCCCCACAGCTTTGTGGGAAAGGAATGGAAGAGCTGATTTTTCCGCAGGCTTGCGAATCTCTTTTTCCAGTGTAATTTATTACCATTCGTGACGCACTGTGCCTGCTTCATCTCCCCCAAATAATTTCTAATCTTCCATTTTAATGCTGCTAAGGTATTTATAATTATTATGCAGTTTCCACATTTTGCATCTACTGAAGTTTGCCAAAGACTTGTGTAGAGCTCTGCATTATTTAGTCCTTAGTAGTTACTGTGAAGGCAGTCTCTATACTTCTTTACGTCTCCCAAACGGGCTCACCCATATTAATATTTCACTGGATTTAGCAATGCATGTCAGAATGAAGTCTCTATCTGAATGAAATCAGATTTAGGGAACAAATGTGGTGCTGTTATGCAAAAAAAATGAATGATAACTAAATTAATCAGATCTTCAAGGAACAGAAGATTAATTGAAAGTCAAATAATTCAAAATTCTAATGGACACAGGATCTCATTGGTGTGGTGACTCACTAACCTGATATATATTTCAACCCATTTATACTTTCTCAGTTTCTGTGTTATTCCTGTCCATTAATTTTAATAATTCTGTCATAAAGACCTATCCAACATGCTGGAGGCCTTTCTTTGGATCTTTTAATATTGTATCAATGTCACATTTAAATCATACATTTATTACTTCCTCTTATGGTATAGGCCTATTCCCTTTTAATATCACACATATCCTTAACGCTGGTTTTCTCCCATTTTATCTTTCTGTTGCCCTTTCAGTCACTCTCTATTTGATTTTGTTTTTCTGTAAATCTTGAAGTTCCATAATTTGATAGTATCATCAGAAGAATATTGGTGTTGAAAAGAAAAAGTTGATCTTTGTGTCAGGGAAAAAGCTTGGGATAATTAAATGGACATCATGATTTCCCAAATGAAATCCAGTCTTCTCTCCTTGTTTTATTTAATACTGTGCCTCGTTCAGTTTCATCTGAAAAGCTAATCTAAGATACATACATACATACACACACACACACACACACACACACATATATATATATATATATATATATATATATATATTTATATATATAAATGAGCTAACTCAACAGGCTACTGTTCAAACAGTGTGTCTTAATTTAGGTAGTTTGCATTTTTATTCACTTAATTTTAACATGTGAGTAGTTATTCCAGTATCTTTAAAAATAGATTTGAATAGAACTCAGTTCTGGTATTCTGAAATTTGATAAAATCCTGCCCCCCCAAAACAACAAAACAAACAAAAAGGAGAAATTTGCAAGAGAATATCTTTCTCATTATGACTTAAAAATGGATAAATTTTGTTTCAACGAAAAATATACAAGTGAAGCAATAGTACTTTCTTCATAAAACTGAATGATGTAAAACTGAATGAATTATATATTCAATCACACACTGATTATTTTATTTTATTTTTACCCACTTAATAGCATTTTATTTTTTCCAACCATATGCAGAGATAACTCTCAACTTTCACCTCCATAAGATTCTGTGTTCCAAGCTTTTTTTTTCCCCTCCATCCTTCCCGTCCCCTCTCTTCTGGACAGCATGCAATCTGATATAGGTCATACATGTACAATCATATTAAATTTATTTCCACACCAGTCATGTTGTGAAAGAAGAATCAGAACAAAAGGAAAAATCACGAGAAAGATAAGAGAGAAAATAGTCTGCCTGGTACATTGTAGACACTTACTAAATGCTTGTTTCTTTCTTTCCTTTAAAAAAGTAGTGTTACTCATTCTATTTACCTTGATTCAGATTGACTTTTAATGTTTTCTTACCTTGAATAATTATAAAGTTAGTATATGTAGCTTTTACTTTTATTGCTTTTCTTTATTCTGTATTACTTCATATAAATCTTTCCATATTTCCATATTCCTTATAGCATAAAAACATTCTATTATTTTCACGTACAACAGTTTATTCAAACATTTCCCAGTCATTGGATACATGGCATTTTTGCTATTACAACCATTCCTGCTATAAGTATTTTTTGTACAGATTGATCTTTCCTCTCAGACAATAATCTTCCTGAAGTCTAAATTAAGTAGTGGGTAAAAAGGGTCATAGGGTAAATTATATCTGTATTTGTCTACATACACAATATCTACATTATCACATATAAGTCATCAAGCTAATATACCTCCATAATTTCTTAGATCTTTATTTGTATAAAATATTTTCTTGTACTTGTCCAATCCCTATCTATCTTTATAAGTTAATTTACGATGATTTCTTCCTTAATCTAAATGGCATTTCTCTCTCTCTCTCTCTCTCTCTCTCTCTCTCTCTCTCTCTCCCTCTCTCTCTCTCTCTTCCTCCCTCCATATGTTTTCTAAGGATATTCCAATTATGATATTATCCAAAATAGATATATTTTTGTCTCTTCTTTGTTAATGTTTATTCCTTTAATTATTTTGTCATTTTATTGCTTTAACCAGCATTCCTAGTATAGTGTACCATACAAATAATTAAAATAAACAAGAATTTCTACACCCCTCTTCTTTGTGCTGCACTTAGTTTTGCATAGAAGTTTTTATTACATGAAGGGAAGGCAATGGCTTTGTGGATAGAGCACTGAGCCTGGAGACAGGAAGACCTGGATTCCAATTCAGCCTCAGACACTTCCTAGCTGTATGAACCTGAGAATCCATTTAACAAAATTGTTATTACTTGACAAAATGCATCTACTGGATCCTATATCCAGTAGGGAAGTAGGACCACTCCATTGTCTTTGCCAAGAAAACCTCAAATGGGTTCATGAAGGGTCATACATGACTGAGACAACTAAACAGTTAACAACAACAAATTGCATAAAGGAGATATTCTTTCATCTCTTATGGTTGTAATATAAGTAAATTATATCCATGAAGTCTTTCTCAACATTTATTTACATAACCGTATTTTATTATTTATTTACTTTATTATTCTAATTATGTAACTAATTTAAAATCATCCTGGTATTGCTGATAGAAATTCAACTCTGGCACAACTAATCAACTTTTGGATATATTTTTGTCCACTCTTTGTCAGTATTTAATATTTTTTTCTTTCATTATCTATTAATTAATCATATTAACCTTGTTTCTGTTCCTTTATTTCTCCTTCATTTGGGTATAAACAATACTTATCCCATAGAAGGAACTTGTAAGCCTTTTGTCTTCAGTTTTGACAATGTTTATTTGGAATTGAGACAATTTATCCTTTTGTTTTAAGAATTCAATTCTAAATGAAATGTATTTTATACCTAACATATGATATATTTTCTGTAGCAACTCATTTATGACTTTATCATTGAGTTTAATTCTTTCGGGTAAAGAAATTTTCTTTTTTTCTGATTCATTATTTTATGTTTAAATGTCCACGCATTTAAGTTTTGATTTATTGGTATGTAATTAAAGATATTTTCTTACTATTTTTCTCTATTATTTCTCCACATATATTTTCTTCCACTTCATAGTTGAGTTTTAGAAATCTTAATTTTTCTTACTTATTCTTAAATTAATTAATCATTTAACAAATTCCTTGTGCTTGTTTTCTGCAATATCACTAACATTTAAAATTCCATTTATCTTTAGTTTTGAAATTTTCCTCCTTTTACTTTCCTAAGGGTTTATTTTGTTGCTTTTTTAATTTTTAAAATTCCATGACCAGTTTATTCTTCTTCTTTGTTTTGTTTTGTTATATTAATGTTGTGTGCATGTGTATGTTTTACACATACATGCACATACATGTGCCTGAGAACTATGTTAAGCATACCCCATACATTTTGATGTGTATTATTACTGTTTCCTTTATTTTTCATTTTTAATTGTTTCTATAATATGATTTTTAATCCATTCATTATTTATTATATGAATCAAATCAAACAGTAAACATTTATTAAGCGTATACTATGTGCCAGACACTAATCATTGAGGATAAAAGAAAGAGGCAAAAAGTCCCTGCACTCCAAGAACTTAAAATCTAATGGGTGGTTCAGCATACAAACATATATGTGTGTGTGTATTTGTATACCCACATATTATCAAATACATAACAGAGGAAAGTCACTAGAATTAAGAGGTTTTGCAAAACCTTCCTGTATAGATGGGATGTTAGTTGGGACTTACAGGGACCCAGATACGTCAGTAGGAAGAGTTGAGAAGGGAGAGCATTCTAGTCATGAGAGACAAACACAGAAAATGCCCAGAACTGAGAGAGTATCTTGTTTGTGGAGCAAAGGACTGAAGAGTACATGGCATGGAGTGAGTGGTCGAATACTGGAAAGATAGGAGGGAGCTAAGTTAAACAGAACATGTTTTATTTGATCCAAGAGGCAATGAGGAATCACTAGAATTTATTGAGTAAGGAAGTCACACGGTAGGATTGATGCCTTAGGAAAATCACTTTGGTGGCTGAATGGAAGATAGATTGGAGTGGGGAAGGACTTGAGACTGGCAAACCCACACTACCAGGCTACTGCAAGAGTCCAGATGTGAGGTGATGAAAGTCTGAACCAGTGTGGTTCAGCATCAGAGGAGAGAAGGGGGCACATATGAAAGATACAAAGATGAAATTGATTGGTCTTAGAATCAAATTGGTTGTGGAAGTGAGAGACTGCGGGGATCATAGAATGACTTCTTGGTTGTGAGTCTGAGGGACCAGGAGGATGATGTTGCCCTCTATGGTAATAGGGCTGGTGGTGAGGGAAGGTTTAGGGGCACAAATAAGATAAAGTTTTGAACATATTAAGTTTAAGGTGTCTATTGGAAACCAGGTTCATGGTTCTGAAAGGCAATTGGAAATGTGAGATTGGAGGTTAGTATAGAGGTTGGGACAAGATAGGGAGATTTGAGAATCATTTGTATAGAGATGATATTAAGTCCATGGGAACTGGTGAGATTACCAAGGGAAGTGGTATAGAGAGAAAAGAAAAATGAGCTGGACAGAACCCTATGGGACACTTTCAGTTGGAGGGTATTATCAGTAAGAGAATGCAGCCAAAGAGACAGAGAAGGAGAGGTCCCATAGATGGATAGGAGGTGAACCAAAAGAGAATGAAGTCTGGTAAACCTAGAGAGGATAATATCAAAGAGGAGGGGGTGTTCAACAGTATTGAAAGCTACAGAGAAATCAAAGAGAAGGAAGACTGAGAAAAGGCCCCTGAATTTGGCAAGTAAGAGATCATTGACGTTGAAAATATTTGGAAAGAGGGGTTTTGGTTCTACCAAGAACGGCTCAATAATACACAAAACATTTACGTCTTTGAATTTTGCCCTTAATGACATATAATTTATATTTTTTTCTTGATGACTCTCGGGGGGCTGATGACTACTCTCAACCTCACCTCATTTAAATCCAGTTTATTCTTGAGTCAGAATATAATACCCATGCCATTTTTACCTACCTCAAAGTCCTGTGGTGAAAGACAAGTGACAAAGCAGCAGATGAGGATACACTGGGAACTGTAGTCACAACCCCGCCCACAGGTGGCCCAGGACATAGGGTTTTCTCACTAGACTGAAGCAGTGGAGGGATTTGGCAGCACACTGGGCATCTGAGCAACCTTTTAAAGGACCACTCTGCTCACATCCTGATCTAGAGAAGCTGTCCTAAAAATTGTCTGCTTCATCCAACACTGAACAGAATTGTTGTAGTATAAAATCAAATGTAAAATACAAGATAAAAACTAATTCCCTCACACTGTAGTAACTTTTGATGATCAAATTTCTTTTTTACTTTTTTTCTCATTGGGCTCTGCTCACCTGAGTGTGAGGAGGCATGTGCCAAGCTTCAAGCTATTTCATGCAGTTACTTTCAGAGCTAGTTCTGGGGAGTTTGTAAGTTTTTGATGCTTCTGAGGTGGAATTATTCTGGGAGAGATGTGGTACCTGTTCTTTTGGTCCGGGTTTGGTCTTTATCTTGCTCTCCTGAAATCACAAGTGCTATTGGCCCTGAAACTGTGATCAGAGCCCCTGCTGCCCTGTGTCCTACCACTGGCACTCCTTTCCACTCTGTAACTGTGAGCTAGAGATGCTTATGGGCTATAGAGTTGCCAATCAGTATCAATTCTACTGAGTGCCATCAAAGGGTCCTGGGTCTGACTCTCTTACCATCTCTGGGCTGGAAGTTCCCAAAGCTACTGATGCTGCTCTTTTGTAGCTGCCTTCAAGGCCCACCATTGGTGCTCTTGCCATGTTCCTGACCTGTACCCACCCATCTTACAGACCTCTCCTGAGGACCTCAGTGGTCTTGAGCTAGGAAATGTCTGTTTCTAACCTTTTGTTGGCTCTGCTACTTTAAAATGTGTTTTCAACAGTATTTTAAAGCTATTTGTAGGAGAATATTGGAAGAAGTCGACTGGGTCCTATCCCATACCCTACCATCTTCTTGTTCATTTTCAGGCTCCTTTGGACAAATCTAATGAAATCAAAGGTCCAATGGAAATAATTTGTCAAGTATATTGGAGATTGATCAGGGAATTTTCGAACTGGGTCCCTGCCACCCCTATCTACTTGTTGAAATTAAAAGCATTGCATTTTGGGTAGCCCTTTTTCAGTATTGGACAGACTTTAGACAACAAAGTGATCCATTTTTAATTTGTAAGAGCATTAGAGTCATTTGCATAAGAGTCAGGATTGGCAGATAAAGTGAACTTGTCCCTGACTGTTAATCTTAGTGCAGTACTTACAGGAAATGGAGCAATTAAGAGTTTAAAGATGGGACTAGAGAGAGCCAATCAAAAAGAGAATCAGTTATGGAAAAAGAAGTCATTTCATGAAGACCCACCTGTGTTTCTGTCTTGCTTTTTCAATATATTTTTAAATTTTATTCTTAATTTATGAAATAAAATCAGCATTTCCATGATATAGTATAATAAAAAAAGATGATTGCACATGATTATCATGTAAATTCATTTTCTCTTCCCTCTCTGCATGGCTACCATTAGACATGCCTACACACACATATGCACACACACTCAAATATATATATATATATATATAATTTACATATATATGTATTATGCATATGCGTACATGTGTGTTTGTAATCTCATTCTGTACGTACTTCTATTTATCAGTTCATTCTCTGGATACAGATAGCATCTTTCTTCATCTGCCCTTTATAGTTAATTTGGGTATTTATAATAGTCAAAATAACTTATTTGCTCAAAGTCATTCTCAAAGCAGTATTGCTATTACTATATACAATATTCTCTCAGTTTTGATCATTTCACTCTTCATTATTTTATGCAAGTCTTTCTATGTTATTCTAAGGTCACCAAACTTATAATTTCTTATAGCACAGTAATATTCCATCATAACCATATACCACAACTTGTTCAGTCATTCCCCAATTGATGAACATCCCTGAAATTTTCCATTCTTTGCCACTACAAAGAGAGCTGCTATAAACATTTTAGAACATATAAGATCTTTTCCTTTTTCCCTAATAACTTAGGAAATAAACCTAGTAGTTTTACTGATGAGTCAAAGGGTATACATAATTTTTATTAATTTTTATATTAAGAAGATTTGTTCTGTGAAGTTTGATTCAGGCAAAGAGCCATACTTGAGAACCTAGATGGTCTCATGTGGCCTGGAGGCTGCAGGTTCCCTACCTCTGGATAAACATCTAACATCACATAATAAGTATAACAAGATGAGATCAAAATAAGTATATGATATAGAAAAGAGATATCAAACAAAACCAATACAAGCACAGTTAAACTAGCAACCAGAAGTGGGCCAAAGACTCACCTATCCTGCACTTTCCATGTCTGGAGGCAGCCCTAAGATGGTTATAAAGTTGGGGATAGAATGAGGATTTGGAAGCCCCACAGTGACCAGTATGAGATAGCAGCATTTAAACCAGCACAGTTCAATTGTCCAGGGCCTCTGAGATTTCCTAACGCTCTAGCCTATGACCATAGAGTCCTGAAACTCTAGTAACCCTTGCACTTGGGGGTCAGTGCAGGAATCCAGGTGTCTCAGAGTGAGATATTAGAGTCAAACACCCAATGCAAAAATGTACCAGGCGAAAGAGCCTGTCACTAGCCGGGAGCTCCAGTTTATAAGAATCAAAGCTGTTGAGATGAGTAAACCAAAGAAGAAATCAGCTAGTGTAAGAGTTATGTAGCTCCAGAGTTCTTTAAGGAGAAAGTAACTCAATAACAATTGAAAGCGAAAAATCAATGGCAGGCAGGAGGAGGAGGGTGTCAGTTTCCCCAAGGATAAAATGAATGTCTAAAGGAAATAAATAAAAGATGGAACTAAATTTCTTCAGAAAAGAATTGAAAGGCGCATAAAATAACTTAAAAGAAAAAGTGGTTAAACCTTATCCCATAAAAACTAAAATAGACCCATAAAATATTGGCATTGCTAGTGATATGTTTTGGCAGTTTGTTTGGCAAAAGGAATTTGTCTGAGAATTATTTTTCCCTCTTGACTAGAGCCCATCCTCGAGTGGACACTAGCTTTACCCCTAGGCTGATACCACATCCAGACTCCACCAAGCTGCTTGGCTCATTTTTTGTCCAGGTTCTGGCTTCTTTGTTTTATTCTGCTTTTGGAAAACTATAATAATATGTCAAAGAACAAAACACACACACATACAAAACCCAAACCTTTTCTTTATTTCTAGACACTACATGTTTGTCTTATTGATTAGAATAAAGCTCTCTTTGTGTGTAACTAGCCAACCCTACCCTCTTTCTTAGAAGCCTTTAGGGAAAATGACTAAGTGGACACCAAAGTTATTGGTCCTCCCTGAACACACCCTATGCCCTACGCCTTGGTGTGATGGCTGTCAGGCACTTTTAGGGGCTTTTTGGGACACCTTTGGTATCTACCTGTTCCACCTAACTCTCACCTATGGCTCCAAGAAGCTGTAGTACATGCAGTGGCCTCAGCCCAATAAAACATTTTAGCAGATGAGCCAAACCAGGTTGAAGGTAACCAAGGGGTCTCAAACCCATTGGTGAGTTAAGCGGATGTTTACCCCAAAACACATGAAGACTTCTTCTGATGGAAGAGGCCGATGAGAACAATTTGTTCCAATGGCCATGAAGGCAGTTGAAGCAGGCGATGTGCAGTGCTTAGAGGTTGGTTAGACACCAAAGATGCCAAGGTCATCCCCTGCATCCTGAGCCATTGCCAGCCATCTTGACTCTGTCCTGCCACTGAACTATGATGACTCTGGAGGAGAGAGTGAAGCTGATGACTTCGTGCAACTCTGCCTCATTTAAATCCAATTTACACGCAAATCAAAAGATATCATCCATGCCATTTTATTATTATGCCTCAAAATCCTGTGGCAACAGGTAAGTGAGAAAACAGCAAGTGTGGATACACTGGGAGCTATGGTTCCAAAATTTTCTCCCCATTTGTTCCCTCCCCCCACCCCAGTACACTGCATACAGGAGACCCAGACCATAAGGTCATTTCTCACTGGAAGCAGCAGGACTTGGTAGCCACTTGGGTGTCTGAGCAGCCTTTTAAGGATTGTACTGCTCACCTCCTGCTGTGAGGAAGGGGCTAGAAAATGTACCCTAAACATTGTCTGCTTATCCAACCCTGTCCTGATTACCACAGCAGACAGGGAATTCCATGATGTGTTTGAAACACAGACACACATACACACACACACACGTACAAAATGTACAAAATCATCTGCAAAAATGATTCCACACACCATCAGTACATGGAATGTGCGCACACTTATAGACAACACAAAATCCAGTAAACTTGAAAGACAAACTGCTCTTGTTGGAATAGAACACAATAAGTATTGCATCCAAATAGGAGTCCTAAGTGAAACAAGGTTGGCAAATGAAGGTCAGCTTACTGAAGTTGGAACTGGGACCACATTTTTTCTGGAATGAGCACAGTGAAGGGGAGCATTGTGAAGCTGGCATGGATTTTACAATCAAAACTAATCCAGTCAGCAAGCAGGTATGCCTGCCAAAAGAAGTGAATGACAGGTTCATGACAATGTGATTGCCCCTCACAGAAAAATGCCATGCCACCATCATCAATGCCTATGCTCCCACCATGACAAACCCTGATGAGGTCAAAGAAAAGTTTTATGAAGACCTAGAGACCTTTATCATCAATGTGCCAAAAGAAGAAAAACTTATAATTCTGGGTGACTTTAAGGCTAGAGTAAGCTCAGACTACAAGACTTGGCAGGAACTCCTAGGGAGGAATGGAGTTGGATACAGCAACAGCAAAGATCATTTATGGCTGAAGACTTGTGCATCTCAAGACATTCTTGTTATGAACACTTTTCTGTTTATCTAAATGCAAGAAAACCTCATGGATGCACCCTACAACAAACACTGGCATCTAATAAACTACGTGATTGTAAGGAGGAGAGACAGACAAGATGAGAGAGTCACAAAGGCAATGTGTGGTGCAGAGTACTGGACTGATCATAGACTTATCATTTTCAAGCTAAATATTCACATTCATCAAAAGTGCCAACCCAAGGCAAAATGACTACCAGAAGAAATGATGTCAACAAATTAGAGCTCTTCTCTGTGTGTGAACAGTTTGTTGCTAACTTGGAATGAAAATTCAGTCAACACATAGTTGGGAACAGTGGAGCAGAAAATGAGTGGGTAGCTTTCAGAGATTTGGTCTATAGCATTGCATTTGCTCATCTGGGTCAGAACACTCACAAAAACCAGGACTGCTTTGATGAAAATGGTAGGGAAATTCAGAAGCTGCTAAACAAAAAATGAGAACTCTATAGGATATACCAGCAGGATAGTTTATCCACTTCTAAAGTAGTGTTTAGTTCCATCTAAAGCAAAGTACAAGTAAAGGTTAGAGAGATACAGTATTCTTGGCTCTGTAAGAAGGCAGATGAAATTCAGTTTTATGCTGATAGTAACAATCCAAAGAGTTTTTATGATTCCCTGAAAGCTGTTTATGGACCAAAAACCTATGGTACATCACAACTGCTCAGTGCTGATGGAGGCATATTGATTGTGATAAGGACATGATCCTAGAGAGACGGGCTGAACACTTCCATAGTGTTCTCAACAGACCATCATCAATCAATGCTGAGGCCATTGACCTTTTACCTCAGGTTAAAGTCAATCCCTCCTTAGCTGAACTTCCAACTGAAAAAGAGATTTTGAGGGCCATTAGGCTCCTTTCATGTGGTAAAGTAACTGGTGCTGATTCTATTCCAGCTGAGATTTACAAGGTAGGGGGTCCATTGTTCATACAAAAGCTGACTGAAATTTTCCAAGTTATATGGCAAGAGAAGTCATCCCCATGGAGTTCAAGGATGCCTCCCTTGTCCATCTCTATAAAGGTAAAGGGAATAGGTTGTCCTGTGACAATCACAGGGGGATTTCTCTCTTAGTCACTGCTGGCAAAATTCTTGCTAGAGTCTTCCTTATTAGGCTAATTTTTCACCTGAGAGATCGCCATATACCTGAGAGCCAGTGTGGCTTCAGAAAGGGCTGAGAAACAGTCGATATGGTGTTTGCTGCCTGACAACTCCAGGAGAAATGCCAGGAACAGAACAGAGGTCTGTACACAGTATTTGTAGATCTGACTTTGACAGTGTTAGTTGGGAGGGTTTATGGGAAATTATGTCAAAATTTGTTTTGCTGGAGAAGTTCATCAGTATTGGATCTCATTTTCATGATGGTATGTTTGCCTGGGTTCTGGATAGTAGGCAATGCTCTCATGCCTTCTGTGAAACAGGGCTGTGTACTTGCTCCCATTCTTTTTTTTTTTAATATAAATTTATTTATTTAAATTTTTACATTCATTTTCACAAGATTTTGGGTTCCAAAATTTTCCCCCCATTTGTTCCCTCCCCCCACCCCAGTACACTAAGCATTCTAATTTCCCCTATCACCAATCTGCCCTCTCTTCTATCATCCCTCCCTTTTCTTGTCCCCATCTTCTCTTTTGTCCTGTAGGGCCAGATAACTTTCTATTCCCCATTACCTGTATTTCTTATTTCCTAGTAGCAAGAACATTACTCAACAGTTGTTCCTAAAACTTTGAGTTCCAACTTCTCCCTCT
>CM053770.1:100002222-100105027 GCA_028658325.1 Potorous gilbertii
CAAAGGGGGAGAAAATTTTGGAACCCAAAATCTTGTGAAAATGAATGTAAAAAGTTAAATAAATTTATTTTAAAATAAATAAAAAAAAGAAAAAAGAAAAAGGAAGGAATGAAGAAAAGAAAAAGAGGAAGTTAAGAAAAGAAGGAAGAAAGGAAAAATGAAGGGAAGGAAGCAAAGAAGGAAGGAAGGAAACAAGGAAGCATTTTTTTAGTGTTTACCTTGAGGTACTATGCTTAGCAGGGGTCAAGGCAGAATCTTCTGTCTTAGGGAAATACTACTTACTCTTCTTAAACAAGACACTCCAACTTCAGCCACTAGGGATTAAGGAAACTTTCTCCTTAGTTTAAAAAAAACCAACTATTTACTTTACCTAATGTACAAACATTTGTTAGAAGCATGCCTACGAACAAAGTAATACACAGAGACATAGTGGCACTCTGAAACGTATAGATGCCAGAGGCATTCAGGGACAGATTTCATATGTAACTATAGATATTTCTCCATATAATTGTAAAGACATATGTAGCCTTCATTATACATTCTCATAGATACAGGGAAACAAAATAAGTACTTGATTACAGATGCAAGGACACATAAATATTAGGGGGACTAAATATCTATCACCTACCTATTTGTCTTTAGGAGATACAGTCCAGTGAGATGGTCATAGGATGCAAATCTAGCATGTTTCATATATAAACCAACTAGACATTCTAGATTCAATGCCATTATCATTTGCTCTGCAAGCCTTTGTTAGTTACACAGCTAGCATGTATCAGAGACAGGATCTGAACCCAGACCTTCTGACTCCAAAATCAGTCCATCATCTATGCACTTTGTCATGCTGTCTTTATTAAGCTCTTATTACAAATAAACATGCTTAGATCTAGGAAGAGACAGAAAGATGCATGTGACAGGAACCCCTACCATCAAAAGGCTTGTAATATATTGTCAACTCTGATAAGAAATAACCAAAGAGTCACAGAGGTTTTACAACTACTGTTAATTCCAAAAATTCCAAAGAGCTCACACAGGTTAAAAGCAAAAAGCTTTCTTTATTCCACTGGAGGTAAGAAATTAAACACGTCTCAAGGCTTCCCAAGTCAGTGGTGCTAAACCTTGATTTGTATAGTTTTGGCTAGATAAAGAATCAAACAGTGTAGCGTAGCAACAGTGATGTGGTACAAAATCGATAGTGAGGCAAGGTTGTCTAGTGACAAAAAGTCCATTCCTAGCAGGGTTTCACATCTAGATCTTGGTCTTGGGTGCTTGCCCAAGCTTAGTTCAGGATCATCAGTTCGGTGATTTAGTTACAGCAAAGTTCATGCAGAGGATTGTTGTTATGTCAAGTGCAGGGCACAGCTTGTATGCTATGCCTCACCTCTGGAAAATAGGGTGTCTAAAAAGAGTGAGGTGGTCTTGGCTCCTGGCATTTCACCCTTCTGTCCAGTAAAGGAGAAGCAGGTATAATTCATGACAGGGCAGTTAGACCAGGAAAAGATAGTAGAGCAGCTTTGGGACCTTAGAGGGTAAGGTGGCATATCTATCAATTTATTAGCCCCTCTTCCTTGTAAAAATGGAGTAGATTTTTATCATAGGAGATCAGTTTTTCAAGAGGACCTATTGTGAAAGTGTGTCCCAAGTAATTGAGAAATTCCCAGTAGGGAATCAGGGCCTTGGTGGTTTGGCACATCACAAAAGGGAAGAGGAAAAAAAAACTATGATAGTCTACTCAACCCTTGTCCAGAATCTTGGGACAACCGTCTCATTTGGGTATCAGTTACTTCTGAGTCCCTACCAGACAACCTTAATATTTCCAGAAATTTCTACAATTCACTCAGGAACTAGGACTTTTTTCAGATGGTCCAAGAGTTCATATTCACAAATTTGGCAGCTGTGTGAGTAGTCAGAAGGACCTGGTATGGTCCCTTAGAAACAGTGATTTGATGATCAGTACAAGGCCAGTTTTCAGATAAGATATATGGTTTTCTTGAGATGTACAATTGCAAGAAAACTCCTTGCATCAATCTTTGGATCTAAGTTTCTGGTTAACATAACACAGATCTTTGTTTAATAGTGTCTAAACAATACGCAGAGATGGTCCAGTTTCCCTGTCATGCAGGACTATATTCAAGCAGTACAATAAGGCTTCTCATAAATTCATAGTCATAATTACATTAAGTCAGGTTTCATCAATATCAAATTACAGATCAAACTACTTAGATGACTCACAATGGACTGGTTTTGAGAAGGGAGATTTACATGTCACCAAGATAACCAAGAAAACGAAAACATAAACCAAGATCTCAAGATTATGGTCAGCAACCAGAATCTCAAAAATTGAGCCTAGAAACAAATGATAAAATCAATACTATACTTATCAACAATATTAACTAACATTGTCTCCTTGTAATCTAGTAACCCATTATCAATATCCATTTATCTAGTACATTTTGATTCTCAGATGTCTCATGTAGTTGTATGTTCCCTAGATAACTTTTCTTCTATGATAGGTTTTATTCTGAGGACAGCTCTGAAGGGGACTCTGATTCTTTTGTTCCAAACCTAGAAATTTCTAGATAATTCTGATTTAATATAATTTAGGACAATCACTTAAAAAATTTGGTTCTCCAATTTTGAAACTTCACAGAATTTCAATTTATATACCATTTGCTGTTTCCATCCTTATCTAAATCCTGTACTTGATATAAGAATCTTTAAAAAATTTATAAGGGCAATGACCTCTTCTACCTTTTAAATTATCGGATACCTTAAAAGTGGGAAAATAATTTCATTTTCTTTACCGTTATCAGTACAACTTATGTACAAAATCCTTAATCCAATTTTGAGAACTTAATACTACCAAAATGTAAGCCTGAATTTTTGTGATAGATAAATTTAGAACCCAATCATATACACATGAACTATGTTCTTAGAGAAGACAGTTTAATCCTGCTACTTTCTCAAAATTCACTATTCCATTTAATTAGAAGACTTTTGTATTACGTATTTGTCTTATTACTTTGCCTAATCATTTCCCCTTCAGGAGGATATCATCCCTGTGTTATAATCTGACCACAAAAAAAACCAGATTAAAATTGTAAAATGTTCAGATTTGCATTCTATTTAGTAACTCAGAAATGTCCCAGTATCAATCTATTATTTAATAAATTTATTATTGTACTTAGAAACCTTCTTGATTATAGAAATTTGCTATAAAAAGGAAAGGAAGGACAAAGTTATAGCAATGTCCTATATCGTAATGGGGAAAAATTCCCTCAGTTCTGTTTGATTCCAGGAATGAGTCATATCCTTCAGCCAATCATACAGTCACAGGGTGTTAAAAGGAAGGTTCAATCAAGATTAACCAGGAGGGGAATTTTCCTTTTCAGAAAGGAAATAGCAAAATGGGGAAATAGAATCAGGAAGCTCCTACCTAGGTTGGGCCATGGTCATTCCCCAAATTTTTCCTGGGCACAGAAATTACACTTTTAGAATTTCCCAGACTGAAGCACATACCATGTTCTACTATTGACTTCATGACAATTCCAAAAACTATCCCTGTAATCCAAACTCAAAACAATAGCAAATTATAGTCCCCAGAATTTTTGCCTTAAATGGCAAAATTTCACTAACCACAACTTCGGTAGGTTTTAATAATTACCTTTCCTGGTTTTCCCCTAACATTTAACATGAATCCTTTACTTATAAATGAACACTAACCGTTTTCTGGTGCTTCAGACATACAGAAGATGCCTGGCAGTTACTCGTGATTACCATGTTGAAGCCATATTTTTCATAATAGGCAATAATTTTCAAATGACGATTCATAATTTTAGAAAACATTCTTGTTATTGTTATTATGAGTTTTATAACAAAATACACCTCAATAAGCATTTAACAGTTTTCCAATGTCTATTTTTATCACATCCTTTGAAAAACCCAATTTATAACCTTACAGTTACAATGGTTTCTCAAATTCCACAATACAAGAGACTTTAGGATAATGACAAGAACAATATCGTGTAATTAAAACATGAAACAAAAGTTCAGATGACATCAATTCGGTAAATTGCATTTCCAAATTATCCTATCTGAAAAATCATTAATCTTATTGCTTTTGTCATTTTAAAACCCACTTTAGATTTATAACAGTTTCATTCAATTAAAAAAATGATAACAATATAGAGCTTAGCATATGCCAGTCACTGTTTTAAGCACTTTGCAGTCATTATATCATTTTGATTCTTAAACAAACCTGAGAGGTGGGTACCGTTATTAGTTTTCTCTTAACAGATGAGGAAACTGGGTCAAATAGAGCTAAGGTACCTTGATCAAGATTACACTGCTAATAAATTTCTGCAACCGGAATATACTTGTAGTTTCCCTACATTTCCCCAGGATTTTCTTTTCACACCTCTTTTAAGAATCTGATCTGAGATGAAAGGGATCAACAAGATAAGAGGAAAGTGATCTCTAAATTGAGGAGAGGGTGTCCACAGAAGATCTGTGGCTTAAACAATCTTTTCTCTCTTCATGGTTAAGAAATCGTTAACAAGAGGTGACTAAAAAGTGCAAACCTTATATTTATTAATTTCCCCCACACTCTGAGATTACTTCCAAACTAGCTGCCTTCCTTAATTACTCTAAAACAATGAATCTATCAATCTTCAGTGAAAGTTCAAATGCCATTTTAACTTTTATAAGATTTTAATTCTTATTTTTCCTTAAAGAAAATTTACAGAGTAGCATCCCAAAACTTACTATTTCAGAAATGATTAAATTTCTGAAATTACCCCAAATTCCAGGAGTTCTCACCTGCAATTTTAAAAATGATAAATCTTTAAACTCCATAATGATTCGAAAAGCTATATATATAACATTTATATAAACTTTGATTATCTGACTTTATTTCTGTGATTCCAATGTGGGCACAACTGAAATGACAGAAAAAGTGATTTGAAGATTTTTTTTCTCTTTTCTCATAGCCTAATTTCCCTGGGAAAATTTAAATGGGAGTTAATCCTGCATACTGGGACAATTGTTTCAAGTGTGAAACTTCATTAATCTTTCCCACTATTCTAAACTCTTTGGAGTTTTCTGGCTGACAGTAGTTCAAAGTTTTCAAGGTATCAGAATTTACAAACAATTAAACACAACCCGGACATTTATGTTTTACAAAGATACAAATATAGACAACATGATAAGAAAGACACATAGGATGATTCTATCTGAGCTTTTCTTAAGGTAATCTAAGTTACAAAAAGCAAGGGAATCCAAGTTACAAAAAGCTTCTTACTTAGTGGTTTTGAGTAGTCATTTATTGAAAAAAACATCTCATTCTGTGTATCTAATTTTCTTGCTGGCTTCATCAAGATGTTTCTTAAAGTAATTTATTTTATCCCAATCAAAAGAACCTGAAGTTGGCTAATAGTTATAGGAGTTGTCTTGGGTCAATTTCTGCCAATTAATTACGTATCAGAAGGTTTTGAGCCCATGACATAGACTTTGGGCTACTGTTTTCTGAAGCAGATCATCATCTGCAGCTAGTTTACAGACCTGAGAGAAAGTGGTATGCATTTCCAAAAATCTTAAGATATGAAGTTGAAATAAAGTTCCTATAATGGACAGAAACACAAAACCTCTCTGAGGGAGGGGCCAAACATAACCTCTCCTGAGGGAGGGCCGAACAAAAAACTCTCTTCAGTCACAGATAACCAAAATTTCAATCCATCAAGCGAGCAGAGCTCAACCAAAGACAAGAGCTTATGAACCAGAGAAGGAAAATCACCCACTGTCACACCCCAAGAGCAAATCTAGCTGAGCTCAAAGGACTCCTGTTGATACTGTAATTTGGATTGCACGAGGGGCAGGGCAGAATGTAATTAATTACTTTCAGATCCTGCTGCCACCAAACTGGCAACTTTGGTACCAAGTGACCAAAGAGTTATAGAGGTTTTGCAACCACTATTAACTCCAAAAATACCAAAGAGCTCACACAGGTTAAAAGCAAAGTTTTATTCTACTGGGGGAAAGAAATAAGACACACGTCAAGGCCTACTCTAGGAGGAGATCTGAGGAAAACCTTAATTTATATATTTGTGGTTAGATGAAGACTCAAACACATAGTGTAGCAACAGTGGTGAAACACAACAGTAACAGTGAAGCAAGGTTGTCTAGTGACAAAAAGTCCATTCTTAGCCTCTTGGTGCTTGCCCAAGCTCAGGGCCTTCATTTCTGTGATTTAGTGGCAGCAGAGTTCATACAGAGGGTTAGTGCAAAGAATTGTTGTTGTGCCAAGCTCAGGGCCCAGGTTGCATGCTAAGTCTTAGCTCTGGAAAACAGGATGTCTGAAAAGTGAGAGGTGGTCTTGAGTCCTGACGATATTAAGAGACAAATGCAGAAGTGTGAATTTTCAGATAAATGTTGTTAAATGTATTATAAAACAAATATCTCTCTTAAAAATGTACACAGGACATGCTTTTAAGTTTAATTTTCATTATTAATGTTTACTCTATCATTTCCCTACATCTACCAATCAACCAAATAAGCCCTGATTTGTATAGCATTTGCTGATTTCTGAAGTGTAGATGATCACACTGAAAATTTAACACTGATTTCTCAATAGCTAATGTGGGCTGGTTCAGCCCACCCCTGGAAGCAACACATACAACAACACAGCAAAAAATAGACAAAATTGTCACTACATAACAGAGATACAAAATGCTCTGTGATGTCGGATGACTCCTTCTGAAAACTAGCACATGTGAAGCTAGTTAGTGAGAGTAAATAGATTCTCCATTATTTAAGAACTAAGCTTTAAGCTATTACAACTAAGTTGTTAATAGGCCTTGACAAAGATTTGCATGGGGAAGTACTTAGATAAACTAGATGGTACAGTGATTAGAGTGCTGAGCCTGGAATCAGGAAAACTCATCAGGGTTAGTTCAAATCTGGCCTCAGACCATCCTTTGCGGTGTGACCCTGGGCAAGTTACTTAACCCTATTTGTCTCAGTTTCTTCAAGAAATGAGCTGGAAGAGGAAATGGTAAACCATTCCAATATCTTTGAAGAGAAATCTAAAATCACAAAGTGTTAGACCCTACTTAAAATGACTTCACAACAACAACAACAAGGCCTGTTTACCCTCTCCTAAAACAGAGTAACCTTATATTGACTGGTCATGCCTGCTCTAGTAGTTCTCTTTTTTGTAAGTTTTAAAAAATGTTAAATTTAAATACAAAATAAGAAAAGAAAAAAGAAGCAAACACATACTAAAGCTTAAATACAAAATAAGAAAAGAAACATTGCCATGTGCACAGAAGAATAGGAGAGGATTCAAAATATAAGGTAATAAATTTCCATTTCAGGAAAGCCTATATATTAAATACTACACATTGTGTTCAGAGTTGTTCATCTTTATTTTCTTGTAGGTTTTATTTTGTTCTCTGCTGTGCACATTTCACTTTGTTCTTCTTTCCCTTCTTCCTTCTCCCACCCCCAGAAGGCTGCAATTAAGCGTGGATACACACACACACACATATAAACACAAACACATAGACATACATACATTTACATACACATATACATTCATATGTAAGGCTGCACTGTACTTGCTTGTGCTCTGTTTCTCTGAAGGTAGATAACATCTTCCTTTACAAGTTCAAGTCTTTCCATATTTTTTGAAATCCACCAACTCATTTCCTACACTGCAGCAATATTACAACCTTATACTGTCTAATTATTTTAGTTTAAAATAATATTGATTAATATGAATGACATAGAGAGTTTTCCTATTTTTCTCTTTAGATCAAATCTATTTTAGTCTTGATTTTGTCTGAGACCATGATTACTATCCATGCTTTTTTCCCCTAATAAATTTTACTTCTGATCTTTATTTTTATTTTTGTGTATCTCTTATTTCCTATCCCTCCTGACTCCTCTACTTTACTTCTACCCACTACCTTGTCCTTTTATTACTTAATCTACCCACCCTCCAAGAATCCCTCCCTTATTCTCTCCCTTCTCCCTTTCCCCTAGCCCTCTCATTTGCATCTGAATTTAGAAGACTTTTATAGTCTTCCAAACATACATGTTATTCCCTCTTTATCCCATTCCCATTAATCTAGACACTTCTATATCCCCTCTTATCTAATTGCCTCACCCTCTTATTTCTTTATAAATTTAGAAGACTTTTATTCCCTTTTAAATTTATATATTGTCCTTTCTTTAATCCAGATCTGATGTGAGTAGAGTTCCCTCTAAAAATCCCTCTTCTCTCCTTATATACCCTTAGCCTTTTATTTATTTCTGAATTTAGAAGACTCTTATACATACATATATACATATATATATAATGTACAAACATATAATACATACACAGACATATACATATATACCTATGTGTGTGTACGTGTTGTTCCCTTTGCAACCCATTCCATATGAGAATAGGGTTCCATAACTCCCAGCCCTCCTGCCCCATCTAATTCCTCTGTGTCAGTTCTTCCTCTACCATCTTATTTATATAAGATAATTACTCTTTTCACCTTTTCCTAGGTGGTATTACTTTTAAGAATCACATCATACTCAGCTCTACTCATCTTTCTAACTACCTAGTTAATAATTATAGTCTTAGATATACAATTAACATTTCCTCCTATAAAATGTAAATAGATAGTCCTTATTGAGTGACTTGTAAATAGTCTTTGATGTTTACCTTAAATTTTTCTTATATCTTGTATGTCAAATTTTCTGTTGAGTTCAGATCTTTCTGCAATAAAATCCTGGAAGTCTGGCAATTTATTGATTATTGATTTTTTTTTGGTCAGGATTATGCTTAACTTTGAGAATATATGAAAAGAATAAAATATGGTCCCTGTTCCTCAAGGAATTTCCAACCTAGTTGGGGGGATCAGATGAATAACTGAAAGAAAAAAATAAGAAAAAATTCATAACAGTATTTCTAAATTGTGCAGCATTAAGGCTATAAGCGGTGTAAAAGGTCTGAGAAAGTAGAGATCAGAGTAGATCCTTGAGTTTCACCAACTAGTGAAGGTTTCATGGCAAATGTAGATCGAAAACCAAGATAACAATCTTTTTCTTATATATGACTGGTGTGGATAAAATTGTTATTGCTGAAACAAACCAGAACCAGAAAGAAAACAGAACCAAAATTAAGGAACCAGTGAGGGTTTATTGAATTTGTCAGCATAGAAGCCCCACTCTCATGGGCAGAGATTCTCCAAAGGAACAGGACAAAGCTTATATAAATTTCAATATCGGAATGTACCAAATTGTGTATGAGGTACCTCATGATTGGATAGGTGTTGTTGTTGGAGCTTGAAAAATAGGAAAAAGGGATGTGATGTTGGAGTTTGTAACAGGAATGGCTTTTCTTCAGTCTAGTTATCTCTTGTAACCCCACCCTAATAGTTATGGCTATTTCAGATACCTCCTGCTTCAGCAGAAAGGAAGGTTGAAGATGAGGTGAGGGTTGTAGCATAAGCAGAGCTAGTAGCAAGACAGAGCCCTCCACACTGCTTAGAAACCAGAAGAGAAGATGAGATCATGAAAGCTGTTCTGTGATGTTTTTCTTTTGAATGATAACAGTAACTCAATGTCAATGGAACATCTCACTCTTTTACACAGTTCTCTCATAACCAATAACATGAATTTCAAGATGTCTCTGGAAGAGAGAAATGCTAGGTGGGTGATATGAGTCTCAAACTGAAAATTCTGACTTCAGGATCAAATGCTTTGATCTAATTGATCCTTATACATTATGTTCATTCTTTTTTTATTAATAAAGTGAAGATGATGTTAGCAGATCCAGTTTTTACTCTGCCATTTCTAGTTAATTACTGTTTTTTTTTAGTTTAAAATAAATAGAAACCTCTAATGACAAAGAAACAGGGAATGACAGCAGGCAAACTGTTATTCTATAAAGCTGTTTAAAGGTCTTTATATGCAGAATAATAGAAAACATCTATATTATGTCTAAATTTTGCAAAGCCTATTTTATATTTTATCACATTTGATTCTCTTAACAGCACTATTAAATTATTTTAACTATCTCCATTTGACAGAAGAGGAAATAGAGACTTAGAGAGGTGAACCTCTCTATAAGATCATGCATAGAGTAAGTCTGGGGGGGAGGGCGGAGATTTGTTGACTCCCCGAACTTCTTCTCATTATCTCAACTTGTTTCTCAAATAGAAGATAACATGTTAAAAGTTAAGCCATCAACTCATCCAGATATAATCAGTGATAGATTTTTTTTTTTTAAATAGAGACTAATTAGCCTGTCAGTGGATTATCTACTATACAATAAGAACATCTCGGTCTTGAATCTTGAATCTCAGTCAGAGCCATCTCTCTAATTTTACCACAGAGGAACAAAACATTTCCTTTACAACAAATAAATGGTTCATCAGCCTTTGCCTGTAGTGAGGAGGAACATACTAATACATACATCAAAATGGCAACACATTCCACTTCATGATGGTATTCCTTGCTTCAAGCTTAAATTTGCTTCTTTTTAACTTCTCCTCTATTTGTTAAACAATACTGCTATCTGGGGCCAAGCAGATCAAGTCTAATTTTTTTTTCACTCTTTAATTGCTTGAAGATGGTTATCAATCTACCTCTTCCTCTCATGGTTTCTGTCCTCTGGGCTAAATATTTGTTTAAGTAATCCTTATATAGAATGACCTTAAGAACCTTCACCATTTTGTTCTTTCTATCTTGGACATTATTCTGTTTCTCAATGTTCCTTCTAAAATCTAGCACTTAGAACCAAATAACAGTATCATAGAAGGGACATGCCCAAGCACTTAGTGTTAGATCCTCTGCTTGTCAATGTGGCCTAAGATTTCATTAGCTTTCTTAACTGTCCCACATCACAAACTTGACTCATATTGAACTTGTACTTCACTTAAACCCCCCAGATCTTTTTCAGGCAAACAGTGGTCACGAGCTATACATTCATACCTAATTTTGTACTCATTGTTTTCACTCAACTGTAGAATTTTGCATTTATTCTATTAATTTAATCTTATTCTATTTGGCACAATGTTCTAACCGGTCGAGATCTTTTGGTGTCCAAACTTTTTTGTAAGATCGAAAGAGATAATATCTGTGAAGTCTTAGCACACACATAGACACATTCATCTTTTCCATGATAACATGAAATTGTCAAATGTTTATCTTAATATTCAGATAAAATCTATCTATAGTATGTCACTATCTACCAGTCAATAATCAAATTCTAAAAAAGGAAATTAGTTTAGATTAGCACAATCTGTGCCTGATAAAACCTTACTGACTTCGTATGATCACTTCTACCTTTTTAAGATAATCAGATAATCAATAATCACCTTCCTTTTAATAAAGCAGTCTAGAATTTTGCTAGCAGTTAAAGTTCTTTGGCCTGTAGTTTGCAAATACCACTCTCTCCCTCTCCTCCTCATTCTACCTTCCTTTTTGTGAAAACCAGGGCAATTTCCTTTTCTAATCCTGTGGCACCTATACTATTTTCCAGTATCTTCCAATGGTCAATGATGGTGACCCAATAGTCATATCTGCTAATTCTTTCAGTAACAGAAACAGTTGTTAATCTGGGTCCGGAACTAGCCAATATCTTCTTACTATCTTCTTACTTATTTAGGATATTAACTTGTTTCTTTTTTCCTTTCTCCAAATATTTTGTCAGAAAAAAACAAAAGAACTCTTCCACTCTCTTTTCTCCATCAATTTTAACTTATTTCTTACATCCTAAATAACTTGCATGCCTTATTAAATACTCTTCCTATCCCCCATATAGCTAAAACAAACAAACAAAACCCAAACACCCATTTTGTTGTTCTTACCTTTCCTTGTCAGGTTCAACTCATTTTGAGCATTAGGATTCTTGCCTGGAACATAGTGAACACTTAATAAATGTTTGTTGATTTACAAATTGACCATGCTTTTGTACATATTCTCATTTATACTGCCTTTGTTTCCATCTTCTGGACATATTATTAAAATCTAAATTAGTGAATGAGTCATCTCTATATTCATATTGATCACAATTTTAACAAATCTCCTTTTTCCTCCTTATTGAAATTCTTTGTATATCTTAAGAATTTCACTGTTGAGCATTTCCAACAAGTTTAGGGTCCTACTTACCCTGTGAAATCTACTTTATGGGATTATATCTAACCTCTTTTTAGGCTCTTTGTAATTTCCTCTTCTGAAAACCAGGATACAAGAATGACAGTGCAAGGGATAGTTTCAGAGAAACCTGGGAAGAATTGTATGAACTGATGTAGAGTGAACTGAACAATTCATGTAACTCTGCTTTCTTTTCCCATTCCTCCTAAGGTTGCTGTCACTTCCACCCTAGAAACTACCTTCTACTTGTTGGTAAGAAAAATATCAAGGATAGACATTCATCTTAATAAAATTTATGTATCATCTTTTTTAGTTATTTAGGTTACTGTGCTTCTTCTGAATGTTTTTTAGATATTACTATAAGAGCTATTATCCATAGTGAATAGAAGACCTAGCACTTAAATGAGTCAGTTTTGCTTTTTTGCTTGAGGAGGAAGGTAAAGCTACTGGTTAAAATAAGATGCAGGGATCATCTTTTTTATTTAATTGAACCCTGACCCTCTCGCTAATAAATAATCCAGAATTAACTATAATGAAATATTCTATTCTTTTGTGAAAACTCTATCAATTATAAGCCCATATAAATATCTAATGTGAATTTTATATTTTTATATGCAGATATTAATGTTACCTTTGAAGAAACATGTAAAACTTTAAAATCATTTGATTTGTGGAATATATTAGAAATATAGGCAACTTCCTCCCCATGCAATATCCATAACCTCACTATAACTTGATTATTAATGATGATGTAAGTTATTTCATGCAGTTATTCTCCTTTTGAGGGATATGAAATTTGATATGAGAAATAACACTTATTTCAATATTTTAACGATCCTTGACCAACATGGATTACAACACCTTCACACTTTGGTATATCATTTTTTAATGGTGTTTACTATGGTCAGTGTTTTCACTGACTGTCCCCATGCTTGAAACTCTCTCCCTACTCATTTCTACCTAACTTTCCTGACTTTCTTCAAGATCCAGTTAAAGTCCCACTTTCTTAAGAAAGCCTTTCTCAATCCTCCTTAACTTAATGCTTTCTCTCTGTTGATTATTTTTAATTTATCCTGTCTATATTTTGTTTATACATGGCTGTTTGCATGCTATCTCCCCCATTAGACTGTGAGAAAATTAAAAGCAGGGAATGTTTATTTTTGTCACCACCACTTCCTTTTGTATCCCTGGGGCTTAACAGAATGCCTGAAACATAGTAGATGCTTAATAAATGCTAGCTGACTGCCTGACTATGGATGAAATAAAATGATAAAAGTTGTGAAATGTAGTCTTTTTAGTGCATTAGTAATTCCATACTTCAAGAATTTGTAACCATAAAATAATAAATTTAGAGCTGAAAGGTACTTCAGAGGTCATATTTTTCTACCCCATCTTTTTTTTTCATAGATGAGGAAACTGAGGTTTACCCAAGATCACAGATATTATATAATAAGTGACAGGACCAGGTTTTGAACCAAGATTCTAGAATCAAAATCCAGTGTTCTTTTCACTGCTTAACCCTATCTCTCCCTATCATGTTGCTGGTGTTTGTGTTCCCTCCCCTTATGTAGCTAATAACCCCTCTCAAAACTCAGTAGATGATCTTGAAGGTTTCAGGGCCTGAGATGTTCATCAGTCTTTGGCCAGCCTAGTGACAAGTCTTTACAAACTTGGTTAGGCTGGTCTTTGGACAATAAATGCAAAATCCATCTCTGAACTGAAGTCTTCTTATTTTGGTAAGACCAGCCTGAATCTGCACTCTGTTAGCAAAGCCTTGAAGGATTTAACCAATGTAGTGGAGAAGAGTCATGATATGAAAAAATAAATTAGAGTATGAGTTTATAAAACAAATTAATGCCTTTTGTATACTAAAAATAGAGTAAGAAGGGAGAAAGGACATATGGTTTCTTTTTATTCTCTTCTTAGCTTTGGATATTGTGATAGCTAGAGATATATATTAGAACTTTGCTAGAGATAGATTTCAATAGATGGAAGTTATAGTTTTGATAATTCATTTGTAAACTAGGTCTATTCCTTCAATCTATTCTCATTTTTTTAAAAAGTGGGTAGAAGATTTTTCTTGTTTGTCTGTTTTTTTTATAAGATGAATGAAATATCATCTAGCCTTGCTCTGGAAGTATTTCCAGTTCCTTCTTTCTCCCCGCATTCCTTTCTTAGTTCAGTCCCCTGGCTCTCTGCTGCAGTGGTTATATACCACTCTTTTATTCATTCCCTTATTATGTTCCAAGAACAAGAGCATTGTCAATGTTCTTTCTTAGAAGGACTGAATAAGGAAGAGGGGGGTGGGTGGGCTCAGTTGCACTGAGAAGTAATCTAGTGCTAACTTAAAGTCTCCTAAATACTTTCCATTTCAGATTGTGAAATGCCTTGTAGCCCTTTAGAGGTGGCAGCTCTAATCACTTGTGAATTGACTGTCAATGCTTCCAACCTGTTGGTAGGTTTCTCTCAAAGTTGGAGAAAATCAAATGGAGTTTCAGCAGGAATGATGAGTTGGAGCAGAAAGATATATGTAATGTATGGGAAGGGAGAGAGAGAGAGGGAGAGAGAGAGAGTGAGAGAGAGAGAGAGAGAGAGAGGTATAAAGAAACAGAACCAGGGACATATCATAATTTAATGAAAAATTGAGAGTCAATTTTAAATATAATATTAGAAAAAAGATTACAAGTTATCATGAGAATAAAATACTATGATACTTTTTATCCTCCTCTTGTTCCTCCTCTTTTGATAAGATGATAGAATGAATAAAGGGCTAGCCTTTGAATCCAGAAAAATTGAACTCAAGTTTTGCCACTGAAACATTCTGTCTGTAGCCCTGAACAAGTTGCTTATTTTTTTCTTGCACCCAGAAACATTCTGAGACTGTAAGTAGCAGTTATGTTGTCAGTTTCCATTGGTGGAAGAAGTTTGTATGCCTACAGTTTCCTCTGCTGATGAAATCAAGATCCAGACTGCTGTCCCCCTCCAACTATCTATACTTTACCTTCACATAGCATAGAGAACTCTATAGATGATTATTTTCTCTGCTTCTCAAAGCCATAAGGTACCACATTTTAATGACTAGAGTTAAATAAACAGACCTGGGTCAAATTATAAAACCATTCTCATTGACTGACAGATCTGCCCCAGCATTGTGGAATGTTTTTGTGGCTTAAGTATGCCGGCTAACTGTAGCCACATATAATTTCCTTAGGTTCTTTCCTTCCATGTGTCTCAGGTAAAACAATTTTCTCTGTTGCATGAATGGATATAAGAAAGGTAGGGTAGAGTTTTAGTAATATTATTGTGGCAGCCAGGAACAACTTTTACTGGGGGAAGAGTCACCTCCATCAGGAAGACAGACAGTTGATAAGCAAAGAGCACCATCTGTTGCCAATAGTTCTACAAGAATATGACACAAATAGAAAGAATATAACTGTTTGTGTCAGTGGAAAGGCTAGGGTCACCCATGATTTTGAAGATATAGAAGTAGGTGAAGCAAGACAGTCTGATGATGATGAAGATAGCTAATGTTTACATAGTGCTTCTTATGTGTCAGGTGCTGTGCAAAGTGCAAAGGAAGGATCATACAAATTATCATCTCATATCATCCTCACAACAGTCCTGTGAGTTAGGGGCTATTACTATCTCTATTTTACAAATAAAGAACCTGAGGCAAACTGAGGCTAAGTGACTTGTCCAGGGTCATATAACTAGTGAATGTCTGAGACCAGATTTGATCTTAGGTCTTCCTAACTCTAGACTCAGAGCTCTATCCACTGTATCACATAGCTTGCCCCTATGAGACCTGTATTTCTAATGCCTTTTTGTTGCAGAATAGCATGGCTCTCGGAAAAGAGGGTGTGTGTATTCCTGAATGGCTTTCTCTGCGTTCCTTTTGATGTACCTCTCTATTATGTCCATTTCATAGAGAAATCATGTCTATTGGCCTATACTGCAATCTTCTTGATGTCTTGGACCCAGAGAATGTCCAAGCGTTGAATGATGGTGATTACCACAAAATCAGTGATGTGCATTTTTGTCAATAATTTCTGAATTTCTAGATATGTTCTCAGATATGTTGGTGTCCATTGATCACAGCATATACCCTGAGGGAGGTAAAGATGAGGAAGGATAAAAGAAGTTCTTTGGAAGATTTGTGTTGGATAAAAGAATAATTTTCTTTCCCCAATTGTGAGCATAGCAGGCCAGTGTTCCACTTCTCTGGCACCAAGAAAGAGAGGTTGGGGATGCTAACGATAAACATCAGGATGATTCTACCATTATTTTCATTCTCTCCTCTATAGTATCCAGGGACCAGCTTTCCTCCACCAGTTTTCAATAGTAGAGAATACCCTAAGTAGACTTATGGCTGAGTCTGTCAGTGACTAGGGTAAGGGTAGGGTAAGTGGCCTGCTTTTACTGAGTAATCTTGTTAATTTGTCCACCTCTTTGATGTCATAACTGAGGTCAGCATATCATTGGTTTTCTTATTATTTTTCCACATCAAAATAGCTCAAAAGCTATTTTTTTCACAGCAGAATTGATACTGAAGCATTTACTACAAAAGAATCAATTAATTGTGATAAATTCTAATTGTAATAGATTTTAGAGACTTACTACTAGAATTGGCTTTTAGCTTTCTAATTGCAATAAAATGGTGAAATCTTAAACATACATATATTAATACACACACACACAAATAAATCTATGACTACACCAAACTTGGAATGGTATAGAGTGTAGAAAGCGGTGGATTTGAAATCTGGAGTACAAGTTTAAAAAAATACTTTTTCTAGAAAATAATAACCACATGACCTGGGGCAAGATTTTTTATTTTTACAACACTCTCTGTACCACAGCTTTCTCATCTATCAAGCAAAACTTACAGTACATGTTCTCCCTACAAGATTTGTAAGGAAAGATTTTACACAGCTTAAAGATCTATGCAAATGGGAGCTATTCCTATTATTTACCAAGGTTTGTCAGAAAAAATGAGGTTGGATGAGAAGATTGCTGCATTTCTCTGGAGAGGGTCTGAGTTTGAATTCCGGGTCTGTCCTTTAGTGACCCTGAGTAAATTGCTTCTCCTCTTTGGCCTCATTTTCCTCATGTGTAAGATGAGGAGACTAGACTAGATAATCTCTAAGGTCTTTTCAAAATCTCAAATTCTATGGGTCAAGATGACCTCCATATCCCTTCAGGTCTAATATTTTATCATGATATAACTGAGACTGGATAGCCCCTTTAAATCTACCATGCCTGGACATGGCAGTGCATATTTTATCATCCAGTTAAATCAGCCATTGAATGTGTTCAAATGATTATCTGCAATTATGTGAGTTAAGAACATATTATCAAACTGATAGTGCTAGATGTTCCTGGCCTAGATTTATGTTAGAAGTTTAATTTTATATTAGCTTAACTTGTGATGTGCCATATTTTGTAATTACCTTGATGCCAACTTTATATTCAATGTGCAATGTATATTCTGTTTTACAGACCGTCCTTGCCGGCAAAAGCAATTATTTTCTTTTTTTCTATAATGACTATGTTTTTACTGTTGGGTTTCACTGATAGTCTGATGTTAAGGAACACAGATGGTGAAAGTTTTTTTAATTTCATATTGATTTGAACCACATATTTTTCTATTAAAAATCTCATTTGTAAGTTGCCGTTTAATTTGATAGGGTTAACCATGTGATACTAAATGTATCTTACTCTCTGGATATCAAGATGTTGGTTTTTAAACTCTCTTGGTCACTTGACTCAGGCCCAACCCATTCATTAGTGAGACTAGAATCTATGACATATTTGGAATAAGTGAAGAAACTAGGAATGTTTAATCAAGGGAAGAAAAAGCAATAGGGGTCTAGGGACACAACTATCTTCAAATATTTGAAGGACTTTTATGTGGAAGAGAGATTAGCCTTGGTTCTCTTGGTCCTTGAAGGCAGGGTGGATGAATGGAAGTTGTGGATAAGAAGATTAAACTCAACATAAGGAAGGAAAAAAAAAACAAACTTTCCAACACAGCTGTCCAAAAGTGGCATAGACAAGCGGAGGTTAGGTGGCTACTTGTCACACATTTTGGAGAGGGAATTTTCATGTACTAAATCAGAGCTGTCAAATGACCAATTTGGGCCCTTAGCTCACAACTGCCAAGTATACCTAATCAGTAATTGATTAATATAATTGGAAAATATTTTTAAAAATTAAAATCAATTGTAAAAAAATGCAATTGGGAAATGTATTTTAAATGAATAAAAATATGATACAACATAGATAACGTTAATTTGTGGTTTTCAAGTCAATATGACTTGGTCAGGAATCAGTTTGTATTTGAGGTTGACACTACTGGGATAGATGACATCTCAAGTTCCTTGTAACTCAGAGATCCTATAATTCTATGCTTTAATGACCTTACCTTCCTACTTAGTAAGCCACAGTGGTTCACCACCTTGGGAACCACAAAGGCCAAATGACCAAAAGGATTTAAAAGGCAATTACCTGCTGTATTCACAGGTATGGGGTCATAAAGGATCAGAAATAACTGAAATTGACTGAAGAACAACAAATAATATATATGTGTGTATATATATATATATATACAATATATATAGGCATATATGTGTGTGCATATATATATATATATATATATATGTATATATGTGTGTGAATATGTGTGTTTATGTGAGTGTATCTAAATCTATCTATATCTGTATTTCACTATATATCTATATTTCTGTATTTTACTAGCATAGTTCCATAGGGGCTTGAACACATGACCCAAAAAGTTAAACTAATGTCTCTATATGTTCAGAGCAAGATATATTGAGCATCATAGGGATAGTAAAAATTTAAAAATAAACTCTAAATCCCTTAGCCTAGTGCTCTTAAGACCCTCCAATACTTGGTAATGTCTGACTTTCAATTTTATCTCCCTCTGTTTCATGATATAAACTGTCATATAATTCTAGGCTAGGTGATTCATTTGTCAGTTTTCTGAACCCACTTTGTGACTTCTTGCTTCTGAGCCCCTTGGTTAAGCTTTTCCTTATTCCTGGAATGAATTTCCCACTTATCCATATAATACCCATTTATGATGTAAGATATGATTTATATATATGATATTATTTGTAACTATAAATTATGCCTTAAATGGAAGAAAGTTTTAATCATGATAGTGCAACCACCCTTTTCCAGGGGTGGTTCAGCCACAAGACTCTCTGCGATTGTCATTTTTCCCAGTTTGGGAAGACAAGAAACTAGTGGGAGATCAGCCTGACAGTGAGGGTAGAAAAGGGGGCTCACCTGTGGGTGTGATGTGGTTTTCTTTTGGGGGTGGTATTCTAAAAGAGAGAGGAGGGAAAGGAGAGGTGCTAGTCATCTCTAGGGCATGGCTGCACTACCCCAGCAACAGCTGGTGTCTGTAACATCTGCAATTCTTTTCTATAAGACCATAAGAGACGACCTTCATTTAAATGGAAGGAAGTACATATGATTGTATCTGTGAGTTAGCTCATACCTGTAGCAGAAGTAGGGACAGAAACTAGGAATGTTTACCTAAGAGAATGAGAGAACCCCATCCTGTTCCAATCTTACCTTCTTTTATGTGTTTCTAAATTTATTTTGCTAAAGCATTTGCCATGTTTAATATTATTTCTCAAAAACCCTTGTGGTCAACCATGTAGTACTCAGTCTTTCTGTGTCTGTGATGTGAGGATATTATATGAGCCATGAAGGGGAGAGGGACCCTACCTAGCTCTCTAACCAGGGGAGCATAAGCACAAACCATTTCCTAACTACCCTTCTAAGGGCAGAATCAGACATTGTGAATGTGAGCCTATTTGTATAAATCTACCTCTTAGGGAAGCTAAGTGGCACAGAGGATAGAGTGCTAGGCCTGGAGTTAGGAACACCTGAGTTCAAATCCTGCCTTACACACTTACCAGCTGTGTGACCCTGGGCAAGTCACTTTGTCCTGTTTGCCTCAGTTTTCTTACCTGTAAAATGAGTTGAAGAATGAAATGGCAAAACATTCCAGTATCTTTGTCAAGAAAACCCAAACTCGGGTCATAAAGAGTTGGACATGACTGTAATGACTGAACAACAATGTTTCTTTGATATGAGATAGAGAAACAAAAACAAAAGCAATCATGAAATCACCTCGGATATTTATTAGCTACGTGAACCAGAGAAGGTGCTTCAACCTCTGTCTGCCTCAGTTTCCCCATTTGTAAAGTGGGGGTAATAACCGCACTGACCTCCTAGAGTTGTTAGAGGATCAAAGGAGATAATACTTTTAAAGCTTTTGTTAGTACAGTGTCTGGAAGATAATAAATGCTTGTTTTCTTCCTTCTGGAGGAAATGGGGAGCCACTAAAAGCTTTTTAAAAATTGAGGATTGACATGATCATAGTGTTACGTTAGTGATATTGTTTGGGTAGCAATATTAGAGAAATAGTGCCCTGATCTTATGGAGCATATAGTCTAGTGGCTGAGAGAAGATAGATACATTACACAAATAGAATACAAAGTGGAATATTCAAAGCTTTGGGAACTCAGGGTGGGGGCAAGGTGTCCACTGACACTGTGGGCCACATGCCTCACCATTGTGTGGGGCCGGTGTAGTATATACACAGAGCAGAGGTGCCTGGATGATTTGTTAATCTGATAAACTAACTTACTTGTTCACTTGTTTCAGTCATGTTCTACTCTTTGTGACTCCATTTCGGGCTTTCTTGGCAAAGATACTAGAGTGGTTTGCCATTTCCTTCTCCAGTTCATTTTGCAGATAAGGAAACTGAGGCAGAGTTAAGTGACTTGTCCAGGGTCACATAGCTAGTAAGTATCTGAGGCTGAATTTGAACTCAGGAAGGTGAGTGCTCCTAACTTCAGACCCAAGACTCCATCCTGTGCCACCTAGTTGCCAGAAACTTATTTGTTTATTTATTTTATTTTCACATTAGCGAAGTGGTAAAGATGTTTTAGAATCAATCAGAGAAACCTCAAAAAAGACACAAACCAACCGAATGAAAAAGAGATCAAATAGTATGTTTTGATGCACATTCAGATTCCACAGTTCTTTCTCTGGATGTGGACAGCATTTTCCATCATGAGTCTTTTGGAGCTGTCTTCGATCCTTGCATGTTTGAAAAGAATCAAGTCTATGAAAGTTAGTCCTCACACACTGTGGCTGTTACTGTGTACACTGTTCTGCTGGTTCTGCTCCCTTTACTCAGCA
The DNA here is from genome assembly GCA_028658325.1 of Potorous gilbertii. NCBI lineage: Eukaryota > Metazoa > Chordata > Mammalia > Diprotodontia > Potoroidae > Potorous > Potorous gilbertii. Next base: position 100,023,619 of record CM053770.1, read on the forward strand.
TCAGTTCATATAAATCTTTCCATGTTTTTCTGAAGTCTGCCTGTTTATCACTTCTTATAGAATGATGGTATTCCATTATTTTCATCTACCAAACTTGTTCAACCATATTCCAAGGAATGGATATCCCCTCAATTTCCAACTCTTGGTCAACACAAAAAGAGCTGCTATAAATATTTTTGTACGTGTGGGTCATTTTCTTTTTATTATGATGTCTTTGGGAGATAGACCTAATAGTGGTATTGCTGAGTCAATCAGTATGCATAGTTTTGTAGCCCTTTTGCCCCAAAGGAATTTATACTGAGATATTAAAGTCAGTGAAGATTATGTGTTATCTTTCCCAGTGGTGTGTTGTTTTTTTTTTAAACAAATCACTATAAGAGATTTATTGCCCTACACCATGGAATAATATTCTGGTTGTAAAACATCTGAGCACATGCTAGGCACAGATACTAAGAGGTTTGTGAAGCAGAATGAAAACCAGAATAATGTGACTGCAGGTAAGGCAAAAAAGAAGCACCCCAAGTTACCGCACATCTTCTGATCAACTAATTGATCACAGGAGGCACGTTAATGGTTTAGCAGGAGATGCACTATTTTACCACAAAGGAATAATTTTCCAGTGGCAGAACTATATAGATTCTACTTCTGTTTCATTTTCCTGGTATGTTAGCAAAAAGATAGGTTGGGAAGCTAGTATAATACAATTGAAAGAACGTTTACTCCAGTCAAATGATCTAAGTTCAAATCCCATCTATAATGTTTACCTACTGTGAACCTGGTGCAAGTAACTTAGCTTCTCTGTGCCTCAGTTTCCTCTTCTATAAAATCAGAGCTTTGGACTAGATGGCTTTTGAGATTCCTTCTGACTCTAGAATTATGTATTTGGCTGAGGGTATAGTAGGCAGAGTGCTGGACCTGGAGTCAAAAAGTTGCTGTTGTAGTTCATGGTAGTTCGTAACCCCATGGAGGTCTTTGTGACTAAGGGTCCATGGGGTTTTCTTGACAAAGACACAAAAGTGGTTTGCCATTTCCTTCTCCAGTGGATTAAGGCAAGCAGAGGTGAAATGACTTGCTCAGGGCCACACAGAGGTCAGATTTGAACTGGTCTTTCTGACTTCATGTCCAGTGCTCTCTCCATTGTGTCACCTATCTGCCCCATGGAATAAGGAAGACCAGAGTTCAAATTTGACTTCAGATACTTGTTAGCTGTGTGACTCTGAGAAAGATTGTTTGCCTTAGTTTCCTCATCTGTAAAATAGGAATAACAATAGCACTTATTTCCAGGGTGTTTGTGATGGTCAAGTGAGAAAATCATTTTGAAGTGTTTTTCACAGTGCCTGGTACAAAGTAAATGCTTTATAAATGTTATTATTGCTACTCTGAAGATGATGACTGCCTCTCCAGCCTTGCCAAATGACTGCCTACTTTGCGTTAAGCCAACCCCTGTTTAGTGACTACTATGAAGGTTCATTTTTCCATGTGTCTAGTGTGGATTTTGAAGGTTCACACAAATAATATTGTGGACACCTAAGTGGCACAGTGAATGGAGTGCTGAGCCTGGAGTCAGGAAGATCTGAGTTCAAATTCAGCCTCAGACACTTTCTAAGCTGTGTGACCCAGGGCAAGTCATTTGATCATTTGCCTCCATTTCTCATCTGTAAAATGATCTGGAAAGGAAATGGCAAACCACTCCAGTATCATTGCCAAGAAAACCCCAAATGGGGTCATGGAGAGTCAGACACAACTGAAATAAATAACATTGCAGCAGCATACTCGAAATGCCACGAGATAGGGATAAAAAACAATGCTCAAGCATGGGGAGAGATGGTTTGACTTCAGAGCCTGAAGCAGAAAAGAAGGTTTCTAACAGTGTGAATCCTCCTGAAAGAGAGAAGAAAGAGTGAGCATCAGAAAAGATGAGAGGGCTATGGCTAGGAAGAATGTCATGAGTCAGATAAATTGAACCTTATCAGGGAGGCTTGTGAAAAAAGAGATTCTGAGGAGGAGTAAAAAGGGAGGACAACGTAACCTTGGAAACAGAAAGTTCAAGCCCTTATTTCTAGGAAGAAATAAAGGAAGATTGTAGCTGTAAAAACAACCACAAAAACAGACAAACTTTACATTAGAGGGAAAGAAAAGGCATTTTATTCTTTTTTCTTTTTTTTTTCTCCTCTGAAACAGACACAGAGAGTGGGATATCTGCCAAATGACAGAGAAAGCAAACTATAGAGCCTTATGTCAAGGTTAAATGACTTGCAGGAAACCCAGCCCTCTATCATTTGTCTTGCCAAATGAGTTGTTGAAACTCAAATCCACATTTTTCACTTTCAGTATCTTCAAGAAAAAGAAGTCTAGAAGTGGAGTAATTATTGAATTGTAAGACTTCAGTCTTACATCTTTAATCATGCAATTTTAAAAATGTTATTTTTTTGTTGTTATCATTACAATCTGGAATTATTCCCAAAAAGTGACCTGGCAATACTTCTACCAGGTTTATTTCCAAAGATGATTAGGGAAAAATGAAAAGAACCTATATTTATAAAATCTGTTTGTGGGAACAAAGAACTGGAAATTGCAGAGATGACTGTCATTTGGTGATTGTCTAAACAAGTTGTGGTATATGATTGTGATCTACTGTGCTATAAGAAATGATGAGCTTAACGATCTTAGAAAAACATGAATAGACTTGCATGAAATAATGAGAAGTGAAATGAGCAGAACCAGGAGAATGCTGTATAGAGCGACCACAATATTGTTTTAAAAACAACCCTGAATGAATAAATCATTTTAACTTTTATAAATACTCAAATTAACTGCAAAGGACATATGAAGGAAGAGGTTATCTGCAATCAGAGAAAGAACTGAAAAATTGATGCATACAATTATTTTATGCACACACATACATTTATGTCTAATAATAGCCATCTCTAGGGTGAAGGGAAGAATACAAAAGGAAAAAATTATTTACATGATATTGACTGTCATGTCCTATCATTAATCAATTTGCCTCCATCAGCACTGAGTAACTGAGATGTACCATAGAACTTTGACCCATAAATAGCCTTCAGGGCATTATTATATATTTAAAAGGAATCGTTCTAGTCTAACCCATTCCAGAAGATTTGCAGTTTCATGTATAAAAAAAAAGGAAAAGAAAAGTGTTATTTAAGGTTAAGGATGCCAATGAAGCCACCAGAGGGTTTCCTTCTGTTGATACCTTTCCCTGCAACTGGGCAGAGATCCTTATCATTGAGTGTCCAGAACCAGAGCTCCATTGGGGATTTCCTTGGGCACTGTTGTGCAAAAATAGGAAAATTTTTACCCAAACTTGGAATATTGTCATGGCCAACAGCCTCAGGTACTCACTCCCATGTGCTTCTGTTCTAGGCTCTGACCCAAGAACCTCTTATTTCTACTTTCTAAAAAAATCTGGGGAGTTAAGAATCAGTTCCCATGAGCAAGAGAATGCCTAGCAATCATTCCATGGTAGGTCAACCAGCTGCCTGAAGAGTCTGCCAGTACTTAAAAATACAATGAGTTTCACAAAAATTTATCAGTTTAGATTAGGAAACCAGTCAGTCACCTTGCCTGTGACCTGTCAAAAAACACACCAAGAGACCAAAAAAGTAGGAATGAACTTTTCCTAAAGAAGGAAAGAGTGTCCTCTGGAAATGTCACAGGAAGAAAGGGGACCTCAGCTGGAATCAAGTTTCAGACTGATGCCAAGCGTTAGCTCTTTCTCTAGCAATCAGATATGTACCTGCCACAAATATTTTTGCAATAGTTAACTTCATCTGAAAATAGTGTTTAAAAACAAATAGCTAATAATTCACAATAAGGAGGAGGGACAATTGTGATGTGAAGGGGGAGATACAATCATGGAGTAGCTAGCTATACTACAGCTATCTTCATGAACTAAGGTCTTAATCTTTCCTTGATGTGGCGTTAACTGTTTATTGTTCATTTGGTTCCACAGCAATGGTATAGTCCTATCATTTATTTGCTTATATTGTATGAACTGATTTACTAAAACAGTGGGGGGATGAGGGTGATGGGGAGAATAGGGACCCAACTTACCTCAGTTTTCTAGTCTAGGAATCCTAATAAAGTGAGCTAGAAAAGGAAATGGCAAATACTTCATTATCTTTGCCAAGAAAAACCTAAATGGGATCTAGTCTCCTGGAGGAAGTTTTCCCTAATTCCACGTCATTTAGAATTTTTTTCTACATGTGTATAATGTACTCATAATGTGACTTTGAGGTGTCTGTGTATGTATTATACTCTCCTAGACTCTAAGTTCCTTAAAAGCATGCACCATATTGTCTCTGAACTTCGTAAATTTCCCTGTGGAATGTTCTATGTTCTCTTCTGATATCAAGTCGTGGCAAAATTATCACTTTTCTGAGGACTTAACTAGGTCCATACACAGCCAAAAAAATCTCCAAGGACCTTTCTTTGTACTTAGCACAATAAACCATATTTGTTACAATCATAAGAGATCACAGCAAATGTAACAAGTGGCTTTAAACTGTATTTAAAATAAAAGAATCTAAAGAGATAGAGGCAAATCTGAATCTGTGTCAGGAATTTTCCCTATGAAAGGATGTGACAGAGAGAGGGAAAGTTAGAAGGGACAACATATCAACATTTTGCTGTAGTTGTTTGCTCCCTTGTCTTAATACTTCAGCTCCTCCACATTGCGACTTTCCCCATTTGATATGTTGCCAGTCAGCATAAGAAATTAAATGGAATATTTTGGGTGTTTTAAGGAAGCTGCAGAGGACATGTGAAGACCAGCAGATGGCACAGAGCCTATGACCAGATATTTAACCCAAATTTTACATTAAGGTACTGTAAATGCCCCAAAAAAGAAAAAGAAAAAAGTCAGACTTCTTCTCTGGTACAAAGGGAGGGCCAAAAAAATTTAAATGCATTTTACAGATTGCAGGAACACTGTGTTCCTAAACCCCCAAATGCAGAAGGGATAACTGTATAAGCAAATTGAAATGTGATGCTTCTCATCTTTGTATCCCCAATACCTACTATTATGCCTTGCATAGTCTAGGTTTTTAATAAATATTTGTGGAATTGAACTCAAGAAGAGAAAATATTAAGGCAACAAAAAAGTAAGATGTATCTGTATGTCTGAAATCTGAACACTGGGGAGAAGAGATGAGAAAAGAAAAGGTATGATTAGATTAAAAGTTGAATTTCTACATAAGACCTACTAGCCAAAAACAACTAAAGGCAAGTTCTGCTTTCAATAATATTCCTACTTATATGCTGTTTACAGATGATGTACAGCTTAGCAAGTTAACAAGCATGAGAAAATTCAGGACAACGTCACTATGCTTCTATGCTGGTGGGGACAAAAGATGTTGGTACAAGTGAGATGCTAGATAGGTGGAGAAGGCACCTGAAATCTGGATAATGAGGGGAGGATAAATGAGAAAAGAAGAGGTAGAGAGTGGGTGAAAGTTTTATCTTTACATAAGGCCTTCTCCCTGACAAAAGATTAAGATGATTTCTGGGTACTCTTAGGTTTCTACAGGAATCTTTTAATTAAAGATCAAAGCTAAGTGGGTGAGAAGATTCATTCAAAGAATTTTTTTTTTAAAGTGGGAAATCCTACTGGTCAAAAATTAAAAACAAAAGAAAACATTGCTCAGGTTGATGTAGAGTTATATAACAGAGTTTGCCATTCTAGTCATTTACATGAGTTAAATAACATAGAATTGTGCTATGTAGGCTAGCAAGTTTTAGATAATTTCTTGTATTTTCTTTTAAAATGTTCTGCAGGCTCCTTTTCAGTTTTGATACTTTTTCTCCTATCTTCTAAAAAAGTCAACATAGATGATTTTTAATTAAATATAAAAAAACCCTAGTCATTTCATTTTTTTTCCTTAGAAATATATAAATCATTTATTTTGAATCTCAGAATTCTACTTTGTCCTGAGATAAGAGGTTTTTTTTTTTTTTGGTTCTTCAAATCTTACCAAACCCAGTTTATGGATTTGTTGATGCTTCTGATAAAATGGACAATGATAGCATCCCTTTTGTTGATGAATATATTTACATATAAAATATATATATATGTACACACACATATATACATATATATAGATAGATGGATATGCACACACATATGTATATATCCCCACAGAAATTCTTTAGTTTCATTCCGTAAGTTTCAGTATTGTTTTCTTTCATGAAATTTTATATTGTTCTTATACTGTATTTTTTTCCATGAGAGTGCTTTAGAATTATTTTCTCCAGTTAAATTATTTCTTTGGGAGGCCCTTTTTGGATATGATCTTATTGCATTATAATCAGTATTTATATTTTTCTACACTTTTTTTTGGTGAGATCTTTATGTCTCAATAAATGGGCAATTTCGGCAAAGGTGACATTACAGCTAAAAGGTACATAAATTCCTTTCTATTTTCATTCCATAGTTATTAGAGACCTAGCATCACTAATTTTTCTATTCAAGTCCTTAATTTTTTCTTCTTTGTCTTTGTAAATATAAAGACAAACCTAAATTAACGACATATAGGTAAATCAAGGCAATATAATAAAAAATGACATTATCACCTAACAATGTATAAAGCAAAAAAAAAATGAAATTCATAAACAGAAATAAAAGGTCAAAAATTTAAGATTAAAAAAAGTTTAGTATCAGATCTTAAACTATTCTACATTATAATGCTTTGATACTGATTAAAAAGTAGAGAAGGCTCAGATTCAATCCAGTTCAGACTCTGTCTAGCAGAGATTCTATCTGGCCCGCGTTACAAATGCTTAGGCTCCTTAAGAGTCAACTCAAGATGGCAAATCTTTAATAAACTTTGTTTTTCTTTGGCAGAGTTGAATTCATTCCAGCAGGACCCACACTGTTGATATTTTGGGGTCCCCAGAACCCCTAAACCTCATCATTTATGGTTCCCCAACCAGGAAAATCTGCTAATCTCAAGTCCTTCTGTTAAGACTGAAAGACATGTAAGCCTCCCCCTCTCCCTATCCCCTTCTCACTCTCTAAGCATCTTGGAAGCAGATTTTTGGACCTGGCTTCAGGTCCCCGTATCAGGCAAAGTCTCTGAATTTCCTGGGTGCTAGCTAGTTAAGAGACTCAGGTTTTCGGTCTGGTGGCAGTGTTTGAGGCTGTGGACCTGGGCATACCCTCCAAAAGTGGGTGCTCAATTCTCTGGATTTCCTGGGCACTAGGGAATCAGGGAAAACTCAGTTACAATTTTTTTATGTCCTTTTTTTTCCCTCAAGTCTTACTCTCATGTCCTGCTTTATGGAGAGAGGGCCAGCCCCATGCCAAGTAATGGGTAAATCCTCTTCAATTCCAAAAATTTTGCCTTTGGGATGTCTCTTACAAAATTGGAAAAAATTTAGCTTCTCTAAAGAACTTAAAAAGAAAAAGTTGGTGTTCTTTTGCAACACAGTTTGGCCTCAGTATCACCTGGAGGACCAGAAAGTATGGCCCATATTTGGGACCTTAAAATGTAATACTCTTTTACAGTTAGAATTATATTGTCTCCAAAAGGAAAAAGTGATAAAAATACCTTACATAAGGGCCTTCATTAAACTCTCTCAGGACCCCATTCTCAGAAAAAATTGTAAGATGCCTATAGCTAGAGCCGCCCCACAAAAGGACAACGGGGGTGAGTTGGATGTTAGGGTCTCAGCCTCACCTCTTCCCCTATCTCTCTTCCCAACCCCCTATCAGCTCCCAGCCATGGGGTTTGCTTAGGTGCCTCCCTCTGTAGCTCCTCTCGCTGGGGCAACATTGACTCAGGCCTCAGGCCCCACACCCAAGGCGTTCTTTACAGTATCATTGCCCATAACCCACCCCTCCTTGGGGACTCTACCTCAGGCCTCAACTGCAGGTCTTACTGAGGTGTCTCCCTCTGCAGCCCCTCTTGCTATGGCAATACTCACTCAGGCTTCCGTGGCACTCTCTGGGGCATGTCCACCTTCACCCCTACTTTTCCTCAGGTACCAGTGGATCTTACCCCTTGCCAGCCAGATCCTCTGACCCTGCAGCCTAATCCGGTTCAGCAGACATTCCCCAGCCCCTCCATCACAAGAAGTGGGACTTCCTATCTTCCTCCACAAGCCCCTGTGGAGCTTGGGCCATCAGGGCTGTTTCCCTTGAGAGAAGTGCCTACCCCACCAAGTGGGACAACCAGGGTGCATGTTCCACTCTCTCTTTCAGATCTCACCCAGATTAAAGAGAAACTAGGGAGACCCCAGTAGGGTTACTGAGGGTTTTAGGGACATATCCCTACTGAACTTTCTTGGAAGGATCTGAATATTGTTTTCTTTGTCTGTTGAACCATTAAGGAGAAGGGGAGCATTTAGGAACATGCCCAAAAGTTTGGAGATTTTATGGCCAGCAATAATCCCATAAAATACCCCCCAGAAGCAGCTGCTGTTCCCATGAGTGACCCAGGATGGGATTATCAAAAGAGTGAGGACAGAGGAAAGAGAGACCTTATAGTAATTTTCCTGTTAGAAGGCCTAAAAACCAAAAACAAGTAAATTTTCAAAAAATTAGGGAAATTACCCAGGGAGAAGAGGAAAACCCTGCCCTTTTTCAAGACTGGCTAGTAGAAGCTATTAAAAAGCTTACAAACTTGGATCCTGACTCCATAGAAGGGGCAGCAATCCTTAGCATTTATTTTATTAATCAGTCTGCCCCAGATATTAGGAGGAAACTGTAGAAATTGGCAATGGGACCCCAAACACCTCAGTGCCAATTACTGGAGATGGCCTTTGGAGTCTTTAACAACAGAGGCCTCATTACAGCAGAGGAAAGAGAATGAAGGAAAAGGGCCAGGGCCAGGGAGCATGCTCAATTCTTGACTGCTGCCATGACCAGGAAAAGACCCAGGGAGGCCCCCTGCAGGGTGCCCCCTTGGAGGAAGCCCGGCTACTTGGGCAGTGAGGAAACCTGCTTTTCTTGCCACAAGGAGGGTCACTGGTCCAAGGAGTCCCCCAGAGAGAGCCCCAGGAACCAATGCCTGTGGAACCATGCCCATGTGACCAGGAGGGACATTGGAGGAAAGATTGTCCCTCAGGTTGGAAAAGTGATGGAGCCACCCCCCAGTACCCTGTCCTCCTGTCTTCTCAAGACTTGGAACTACAGGAAAGCCTAGGTGCTGGCAATGCTCCCACTTTCTCCATCTCTCTTGCCAAGCCCTGGGCAAAAATGAAGGCTAAAGATAAGGTTACTCACTTTAACATGGCTAAGTTCTCTGCTTTAACCAGTTAACTCTAGCCCTACCAGCCCTTGGCCCCCTCGAGTCATAGGTATTGAAGGGGAAACTAAGGAATGTCTTCAGACATACCTCCTCCCCAGACTACTTGAGGATCTGTTGTTTAAGCACTACTTCCTTATAGCCTCCTCTAGCTCTGCCCCCTTGCTGGAAAGCGATCTGATGGTGAAATTGGGGAGCCAATTTTCTCTAGTTAATCCTCCCATCTCCTTTCTCCCCCTCTGTTCACTAAATCTCCCTATGTTCACTTGAGATTGTGGGAGACAGTCGAGCCAATTGTTTGGGATCTGAGAATTCCAGGGTGAGCTACTTCTGTCACCCCACCCATTGTTAGTCTCCCCCATCTCAGCCAGTATCTGATTAAGCCTGAGAAGAACTACAGTGTTTAATTGAAAAATTCTTTAAGTATAGAATCCTTGTCCCTTGTTCATCTCCATGCAACACTGCAATCCTTCCCACAAAAGAAAAAAAAAAAAACCTAATGGAGAATACTCACAATTTGTTTTTGCTTTTGAATGTACTTTTCCTGGGGAATCAATTCCATATCAGCTAACATGGACAGTCTTGCTCCAAAACTTTGGAGATAACCCTCATTTATTTGGCTAGACTTTGGGAAGGGATTTAAGGCACCTGAAACTTGCAGGTAATAGCTTAATTCAGTATGTGTATGGTATTCTTATTTGTAGCCCCACCCAGGCCGGTTCTTTGGCTGCTGCCACAGAAGCCCTTAATTTCTTAGGCATTCTAGCCTATAGGGTCTCCTGGAACAAAGTCCAGATGGCATGCCAGTCCATAAAGTATCTGGGCCATGAACTCACACCCACTCTCTCTCCTTAACCTCTGAGACAAAAAGAACAATCATGTCTATCCATGTTCCAGCCACTAAGAAACCAGATAGAGTGTTTTTAGGCATGACTAGATTTTGTAGACTCTGGATTCCTAATTTTGGTTTCATTGCTAAACCCCTTTATGACCCTGCTCAGGGCACTGACTCAGATCAGGCTAAAGCTTTTGAGATTCTGAAAACTAATCTGACCACCACCCCATCACTAGACCTACCCAATCTGGGAAAACCTTTCACTCTGTATGTTGATGAAAGGAGAGGACAGGCTTTGGGAGTCTTAACCCATTCCTTAGGACCTGACCCCAGGCCAGTTGATGTTTTTATTTACTCAAAATATGCTTTCCTTGTTCTATATGCCCATGGAGCAATCTGGAAAGAAAGGGGATATCTGACAGCAAATAACTAACTCCCCTATCAAACATGCATTTCTATGTTTTGGCCTTGCCATAGTCATCTTTGTTTCTCTCCAGAGAAATTGTCTATTATGTCAGGGAAATTGTCTTTTCTTTACACTCCTTTTGTGCCTGTCTGGTGTGTGTTTGCCTAACCTCCTTGCCAGGTTTATCTTCCAGAGTGCAAACCATCAACTTCCAGATGACAGCCCAGGCTATATACCAATCTCCAACTGAATCCAAGGTCTCTAGCCTACTAGACCTGGAAGATCCCAGGTTCTGTCTGACCCCTTGAACAGGACCCATCCAGGCATGGACAGCTCTATGCCCCTTGCCAGCAGGAAGCAGTTGCAGGAACTGAGACCTTCACTCTTTACCCCAAAAGAATTTGGGTCCAATCTGTTTGAGGGGGGAATGATGGGGTTCAGACTCTGGGAACTTCCTTGAATCTCCCCACTTAACCTGGATTTTCATACTCAAATCTGTGGCCATTATCTGTTACCTCTTGATTGCCCCAGCTGCTTCCCACACAAACCCTCCATTGTTGATATCTCCTGATTACCTATAGCTGCTTCCAATCTTTGCTCCTCAGGACCCTCCTTAAATCCCTCCTCCCATCACTCTAGACTACCAGACCACACCCAGATCCCTCCTATAGTCTTTTCTGTATTTAGTTCCATCTCCCCTCCATGAAGGTCCTTAGGTTCAATCCAGCTCAGACTCTGGGTAGCTGAGAGTCTATCTGGCCTGCTTGTGAGTACAAGTGTCACAAATGCTTAGACTCCTTAAGAGCCAACCCAGTATGGAGAATCTTTAATAAACTTTGTTCTTCTTTGGTTTTAAACAAAATAGAGAAGTTGATTAGTAGAATAGATTACATATGCAACGTAATGAAGTAAAGGAACACAGTAACATTGTGCTCAATAAAAGAGAAGGTTCTAGTTAGTAGAATAAGGACTCAGTTTGACCAATACTGCTGGGAAAACCAAAATCAAATTTAGTACTAATTAGATATTGACCAACTTTTTATACTTTATATGAAGTTAAGCGCCAAATTGATACATGCCATATATAAATGTGATATCATAAGCAAATAGAGTAGCAAGGAAGAAATTACTATTCAGATCTGTGGATAAGGAAAAATGCACAACTAAATAAAGTATAGACTTAGAGAAAATAAAAAAGTAACTTGATTATGTAAAATTTAAAAGGTTTTGCCCAAACAAACTTAATGCCATCAAAATTAGAAGGGAATCAGTGAAATGGGAAAAATCTTTGCCATAAATTTTTCTGATTAAAAAAAAAAGAGGCACTATTAGGGCAATGACTAAACAAATTCTGGTGTGTGAATGTAAAAGAATATTGTGGTCCCATAAGAAATTTTGAAACAGACCATTTTATATTAATCTAGGAAGATGTGCTTTAACTGTAAATTGAAATGAGCAGAACAAGAACTTACATATAACATTATAGAAAAAAAGAACTTTGAAAGACTTTAAACTCTAGTTAATGCAATAATAAAAATAAATGAGACTAGAGGATTGAGAGGAAATGTGTCCTCAATCTCCCATTACAGACTTAAAATGCACAGAAGCATTCTTATGTTGTCTGTTGTCATTCACTTGTTTCAGTCATGCTTGACTCTTCATGAATCCGTTTGGGGTTTTCTTGGCAAATGATAACTGGAGCAATTTGCACGTCTTTCTCCAGCACATGTTACAGATGAGGAACTGAGGCAAAGAAGGCTAAGTGACTTGCCTAGGATCGCATAGCTGTGGTGTCTAAGATCAGATTTGAACTCAGGAAGATGAATTTTCCTGTCTCCAGGCCTGACATTCTATCATCTGTGCCACCTAGATACCCTATTATATTATCCAGTGTTTTATTTGTCTTTTCAGCCTTAGGCAGCAGACTTCATTGGACATTGGATTGGATGTTTTAAATACCAGAATTTTTTTTTTGTACTCACTTTCTCTAAATGGAATTATTTCCTTGAGGAGGTAGTATCTGCCTTCAGTCATCATGAAATTCCTAAGGGGTGATAGTTAATACAGGTCAACATTTGTTTAATGCTGATTATGGAGACAAAGGGGTTGATAGTGAAGATGAAAATTCAGTTCTTCTCACCAGAATCCCAACATGAGCAGAAACATTTTTGCATTCTTAGTCCACCTTCATTGAGAGACAAGGAATTAACATTGAAAGAACCACATACCATACCCTGGAAATAATGTAGGATGTGCCCCTTCAATCAAATTGTTTAGCTTTTTCCTGAAAAGTTTAGTCCAGAAGTGGGGAACTTAAGGGGAATTGTGGCCTTATGGCCAAAATCTTTTTGGGAGATTGGTTCTGTAAAATTTTGATTCAGCCAAAAGGCCTCACTTAAAAACCTAGAAGGTCACATGTGGCCTTAAAGCTACAAGTTCCCCTCCCCTGGTTAGGTAATCCATCTTCCTGAAAGCCAAGGAAGGCTTGGCAGTGGAGGGAAGTATAGTATACTTGAACTACATGGGAAGCTCAAGGAACCCTAAAAAATTTGAGTTTCCCCTAGAAGCAAATGGATTCTTTATGAACTTGAGGATAAAAGCATTCTGGCCAGAGACTATGTTTTCATGCATCTAGCAATGGATTTTCTATAAGGGAGAAGTAGTAACCAAATAACCAAAGAATAAGAAATATAGATGCAGAGAGAGAGGAAGGGAGATATTTAAGACAGAGAGACCTTCTGTCAGCAGATTGTAGAACTTGGCTTCTGCTTCTAAACATTATTATACTTGCTGATGTTTTAAAGCAGAAATACACTTTAAGTCCCTCTGGTTTAGGTAACTGGTTTTCTGTTCCTGGATGCTGGCTTCCTGGTTCCTTCTTTGATTGACATCTAGTTCGGTTGTGACCTTAGTTTATAATCTTGGTGACATAATGGTAGTTTTGATTTTGAATGGTTAATATGGTTTTGGTTGTGATTTTTTTCCTTTTTAAATAAAAATGATTACTATTGTCAATATTATATTTAATTTTTTATCACTCTCCTTGATTCAATGTCTGCAGATCCTGACCTTACACTTAGGAGCTAGCATGCACCTGACCCCAGGCAGATGTAAATTCCACAGTAAAATCAGAAATACATGGGTTTAGGCAACAGAGTTACAGTGGTAGTTAGGGAAGAAAAGGTGTCTGGAATGTACCTCTGACATCATTTTCTGTCTTTTTTTTCCCTATTGGAAAGCCATAGCGTTCTTTATAACATTTTATGATTTCTGTGTCACACCCTGCTAGAGGGTTGAGCTTAGACTATAGTGCTCTGAAAAGCTCTTTCTACCCAACAATGCTGCTGCAGGTACTAGCCAACATCCTGCCTTGAGGGACTGGAGGAAATATTATTCCTGATATGTAGAGGGGGTGGAAGAGGAATGCCATATGGGTTAATAAGGAATCACTACTAGTAAATTGTAGCTTTGGGAAATGAGTGGCAACAGTGCCCATTGTTTGGGATAACCTCTTGTTATTTACTTTTTATGTTACTATTAGACATTAAGTAAAAGTCTTTGGCTTTATTATGATGTCATGTAATTTATGCTGGCTTATTTAGGAGACACTCAGTAGAAGTAGGGACTTCATGTTAGCCATGCATTTAAATAGAATAGACCAGAGAAGAACATATTTTGGGTACCAGGAGCTGCATATCTATTACATTTATGCAGACATGTCTCCCTCCAACTTGGATAGTAAAGGGAATTGAATTTACATTGCATGAAAACTGGTTGAAAAAAATTCAGGTTATTTTGGTTGGAAAAGAGAACATTTGGAAAAATAGGATATCTCTCTTCAAAAATATGAAGGTCTGTCATGTTAAACATTGATTAGATTTTATAGCTGAGACCAGTTGCATAGACACTACAGGGAGCAGATAATGAATCAATTTAAAAATAATTGCTCAGCAATCAGAATTGTCCAAAAGTGAAATGGGCTGCCTCATGAAAATAAGTCTCCACCACTGGAAAATTATAATGATGTTAGAAAAAGAACAACAACTCAAGGTTACAGTGCTTTAAGGAGGCAGCATGACATACTGACAAGAACATCAATTCTGTAGTTTGAGGTCCTGGGTTCAAATTCCCGTTCTGATGCTTCCTACCTATGCAACTTTATATCTGTGTGACCTCTTTGGGCCTCAGTTTCCTCATCTGTAAAATAAAGGTGTTGAACTAGATAGACTCTGAAGACCATTCCATGTCTGCCGCTATTATCCTTGGATCTCTAGTTCTGTGAGCCAATCCACTTTGCTAATAGCTACTTTGTGAAATGAGACAAACAAGTGTTATTAATCCTCTGTTTTCAGATAGAAATGTTCAGAGGTTGGATGCTCACCTGCCAGGGATATATGTGATAGAGGGCATTCTTGATGGGGAAGGAACTTGAACTAGATCTAGTTGGACTAGACTATGTCAAAGGTCCGTTTCAATTCTGAGATTTTCAGGTTGTATGATTCGAGTAGGTTCTCAGTCAATTCTTACTAATAGTAGATGATTAAAAATAATATTCTTTGGCCAGTTTGGGGACATGAAGCTTGCTCTTGGGCATCCCATTAAACAATGTAAATGTTCTCTAAAGGCATATTTGGGCATATGTAGCATCTGTCTTTTGGCAAGGGAGTCAACGTTGATAATGAGCTCCACATGGCACATCACGTGAGTATGTTTTAATATGTCTTCACTTATGGCATCTTTCCCTGAATGCATAGAGCTACAGAAATGACATTAAAATAATTACAGGTGTTGTGGCAGGTGAGTCTGGTGGCATTCTACACATGCATTCTTCTTGATCGTTAAGGAATTCCTTTAGTGACTGAAGAATGAAAGGAAAATTTGCTGACAGCTTAAAGCAGAATATTAGATTTGTAGCTCTTATCTTCCCATTACTCTCTTTTATAGAGTGCCACCTGTCCATGAAGAGGAAAGTGTGGGAAAAAAGAAACCCTAAGGAGTTTATATTTAAATCTTGTCACTAGACTAATGACAGACAGAGATGCCATTTCTAGGCAGGAGAATCATTAATGAAGATCATTCTTTCTTTGAAAAGTTCTTCTCTTATTGCAACAAAGAAAAATTAAATGAGACATGGGCACACACAGAGAGAGTTAACATAATGGAATCTAAGTGCACCTGGAGTAGGAAAAATCAGAGTAGAGGGAAAAAAATTCTCTCATAGCGGGGAATAAACTTTTATCTTTTCAGATCTTGAGGAGATCATGTATATTAAAAAAACCTCCATTATGGTTTTTATGTAGCCAAAATACATTCAAGGTGATAGCTCTGAAATTTTTGATTCCCATGAATACAGCTGTGATTCCATTCAATTTTCTCACAAATTGGCATTCTTTTATGCTTTCCTGTGACTCAGTCACCAATTCTTACTACTGTTGATCTAAGAATACATCATGATTTTTTTAAATGACTTTTCCTTATACTTTTTTCAATGGAGGCTTCAATTTCAAGAGCTTCTAAGAAAGAGTGTCCAAATTAAATCATTTTCATTTTTTACTCTGCTAATAAAAAACTATCCTTTTGAGGGTAGTCCTTGTGCAGGTTACAGAAAGAAAACCAAAAGTAATAGCTATACAGATGAAAATCAGATGTCACTGTTTACATTCTCTGAATGTCTTGGTGGGAGTAATGTCCTCTGAAGACAGAATCCAGAGCGTTGATACATGCTGCTTCCATGTTTCCCAGGCATGCTAATTTCACTACAATTTCACTGAAAAGTGATCATAAGGGAGGCATTTCTAGGGCATAACTAGAATAGACTCTCATATTTTGGAAATAACCACTGATGGTTCCCTGAAGCATCAGCATAAAAGAGATTGTTTTTCTCTGTCACCTTTTAGAGAGATATCTTTACTCAGAAATATTTGAGCATATTCCATTAGAAAGGGATATTCTCTGGCAGCAGCCTGGAGTCAAGATTCCAAAGCCACTCAGGAAAGGTTGCCTTTCATTTTCCTCACTAAGTGGTCAATTATTCTTTTCCTAAATGTAGCCTCTAAAATTAAAGAGCTCTAAACCTGCACCAGAGTGAAAAGTTCTTCCTCAGGCAGGGAAGCTGATTTCCACAGCTCTATCTAGAGGGCTAAAGGTTAGTCAGTCAACAAACATTGATTAAGCGCTTGTATTCCTGGCACTGTGCTAAACACAGAGATTACAAAGAAAGGCACAAAACAGGCTTCTTGTCCTCAAGCAACTATATTCTAGTAGGGGAGATACAGGAAACAACTATATCTACACAAAATATAGACAGTAAAAATGGGAGGTAATCTCAGAGAGATTGTACTGCATTATAAGAACTGGTGGGGTGGAGTTGGGAGGAGGGGATTGGGATAGGTCTCCTATAGAAGATGGAAATATAGAAGATTTAATATAGATAGAATATAGAAGGTAAACAATGGAATTCAAGTTGAGCTTTGAAGGAAGCCAGAGAAACCAGGAAGCAGAGGTAGGGGGAGAGAACATTGCTGACATGGAGTACACTTGGGGGAAAGATAATTTGGAGATGACCAATGAAACCTAATGGCCAGTTGAAACCCATATTCATTTACAAAATTTTAAAACAAAACAAAACAAACCAAAATGTTTCTCTTTTCATAAACTGTCCTAATTCTGAGGCTTCTGGTCAGTCATGTCCCTACCCCCCTCAACAAAAAAGGAATTTTATCTCAATTGCAAAGCAATTAAGGTTAAAAATGATGACTTCTAATTTTTCTATTACTGTCCTTGCAACTATTGCTGTAGGAAAGGTTAGTAACCATAGTTGGCCCTGTGGTGGCAGAGAGAGTTAATGATTCTCTTGTCTTTAAGGAGAGCTCAGGCTGTGTTTTATGTGTGAAAAAATACCTCAAGGCTATACTTTCCATGCTTAACTCATTTATCTCTCATCAGTTAGGTAAATGAGATGCAAACACGCTTCCTAGTTTCTAAGTAACTTTTTATACACTACTGAAAGCTGTAAGGGTTTTTAAAATCCTCCCTTTTCTTAATGAAATTTAGCTTATAGAAGCTGTTCCTTAGCTTAAAAGCCTTCTTTTTCAAACCTCCTGGCAGGCTCTTGAAGTCACACTCTCGATCCAATGTTTAGTTTGCTCTTTTCGACTTTCATATTGGCTTGTTTATATAAGGAAATTTGAAATTTCAAAGAGGAGAAATGAGGAAAGGAGTAAGGGCAGAATTTTGAGGCCCTTTGAAAATTTTAAAGTCACTGATCAAGAATTCTCTCTTCTGTCTCCCCCACTGCTTTTGTGGGAAAATTTTCTGAAAACTAAGAATGCTGTCATTAGAAGATTCCTTGAGTTTCTAATGTCCTGATTACTATAGTGACTGCAGGAAATTGCCAGTGTTATTTTTCAGCTGACTTAACATTTGTTACTGACAAAAAAAGATGTTGTACATATAAGATGTCCTGTCTGTATCCTCAATGGACTCAAATACATGTCTGTTCAGCAAAAGTTATTTAATGAGCATTTCTACATCCTTGTATTGTTAAGAGATGAATTTACTAGAAAACGCAATGACAAAAATATCTAATTAATAGCCACAATGAAGACTTTTTCAACTAGTGCCATCTCCTTGTCTCCTAAACTTCCATAAAAGACCATTGTCAATTTGCGTAGAAAATACCTTTTCTTATGTAGAATGCTCTGATGCCCCTTGCACTTCACCAGGTATTTTGATATCTTACTGTCAAGGGTCTCATTAACTCTGATGGCAAGAGGTCTAAAGTTTTCGACATAGACACAACTGAAAGGAAAAAAAAGGGAAGGGCTCAGAAGGTATTGCCAAAGACATAGCTACCACTGAGCTTGTGAATTGGTCATCATTACCAAACCTTTGGAGGTTCTCAACCACCCAAGTTGTTAGGTACCACAGCAACTTGCCACAAGGTTTAGTACTTTCCCAGAACAGTGAAGCACAATTACAAACAGGCAAAGCTATTCCAGAACTTCACTTCCCAACAGTGGTTGTTCATTATGGAAAGTTCTCACTCTTCTGGTTCCTGTGTGTTTTTGTCCTTCGTTGCTGAAGAAGACCATGCCATCAGAGAAATGATGAAATGACTTGCACTTGACTTTGTTTTTGAGTGAGGGAAGGCTGTGCAGGTCACCAGCCTCACTTCTCCTCCAGAATCATCTGAATCCAGCGATCAGATATTCATCAGGATGACTGGAGATGATCCAGGATGAGGCAGTTGGGGGTTAAGTGACTTGCCCAAGGTCACAGAGCTAGAGAGTGTCAAGTGTCTGAGATGAGATTTGAACTCAGGTCCTCCTGACTCCTGCACTGGTGCTCTATCCACTGCATCACCTAACTGCCCCTCAGTTATGTGTGCCTAAGCTATTGTCAATAATAGGTATAAGTACAGAATGCTAAAGCACCGCTACTCAGATTGGGAAGATTGGAAAAATTTCGCTGCTACTGTAGATATCAATGTAGTAGGGGATGATCTCCCAGTGAACAATCTTGCTGCTTCATTAGAACTGTCTTGATCATCTGGTATTCTGTTTGAAAACATCATCTTATGACTGGGATAGAATGACCTGTTCTCACTCACCCCATCCCTGGTGTTGATGTGTAGAACCAATTTTTGTGATGCAGCCTAGAAGAGTCCACAAGCCAGACCCTCAATGACTTCTATGTGCAGAATAAAAGGATTCAGTATCCCCCTGTAGCGCCAATGTGATATTCACAGTGCCTTGAATATGCTAGCACAGTCGTGAATCACAAAATGTAACAAACTTTCCACATAGAAAGCAGAAGAAAAGTAAAACCCAGAAAGCCAAAACCCAATGCCAAATCTATCATAGCAACAAACAAATCTATACACAAAAACAATGCAGGGGGCACAACTATCCCCAAACCTTCCCTCTATTAAGCTTCCCATAAACCAGCTCCCTTAAGCAAAATCACAAACAAGTTTTCCCGCTCATGCTAGTTGCTGCCTGCTCTCTGTCTGTCCAGTTCTGACTGCTCTGATTCATTTCCTGCTCCACCTGTTCAGCAAACTCCTCTCCTCATAAGCTCCATGTGATGCAGACTTCATATGACCCAGGCAGGTTATGGACCTATGAATGAATGGGAAAGCTCTTTCCACTTAAATCACCATTATGCTCCCATTCCCCCAAAAAGCACTGCTGTTCTCAATCTTTGTTACTTTTTCTCTCTTTTCTCTAACTTTCTAGCTATTCCAATGATTGGAAGTACTCATAGACTTCAGCAAAAGATGAAAAGGACAATTTCAGAGGGAAGATTCTCAGCTGCCCATCCTGTAGGTCTTATGTTTACAAGACTAAGAGAAATTTGGAGTATGGTCCCTTTGAATTTATCTTACCTTTGTGGTTATGCTACAATAAAGCAAGATGTGGGGATGTGTGAAACGTGAGGTGACATGCCAACGAGTATCTCAGGTCCATTCAAGAATGAAGCTCAGTGTTATAGTAGAGGCAGGAAAAAATGCCCAAAGCTACATTTAGGCAAGACTGCTGGACCTGTCTGCAATTACAGGGATATGGAAAGGTCCCATCAAGCTGCTGGCAAAATAGGTCACTGCTCCCCGCTGGGTAGAGGTTTGTTTCTAAGAATGGAAAGCCACAGACAGTATGTCAAATATATGGGACCTTTCCCTTAAGGCTACCAGGCTAGACCAGATTGTGACTGCCTCTGGACAGAGTCAGGTGGTCTTTCCTGTCCTGCTAGGGAGTTAGACTCAGTGACCAAGCTAGTTACTCTGCTATGGCATAGTCTGGCTAACTAGTAGACAAAACCAGGGTTGGTTTTTTTTTGTTTGTTTTTTAATACATCTTTAGAAGGATGTAACTAAGTGTTCAGGGAGAGGTGTAAGGCTTATCTGGAGTGCGCACACAGCATGAGCTCAGGTGATGAAGTGGGTCCAACAAAGCTAATCTACGCAAAATTTATGCCTAGAGGGTGTAGCCAGTAGGTGTGACTATGGCTATGCTAAACTTAATGCTTCTTTATACTAAAAAGTTATTTTACTAAGCATAGAGGGGAGTGGCAGACATGCCATATGATTATATTCATACATAATAAGGAGACTTGAATTCTATTAAGTGTTGAAACAGCTAACAAGGCAATCTACTTTGTAGCACCCATTTCTCCGCTCTCCCTTTCCATGGTCTAGGTTTTATAGAGATTTTCTTTCTCACACCTGATGATCAACTCTTAGTGAGAGGGAGTCATAAATTTCACAAATGGGAGCACCACTGCTGTCATATATATCCCTGACATATAATATCACTTCACTTTTCTGCCCTAATATATCTCTTTACCAGATTTTTAATAAGTCCTACTGCCACCTTCTATCTTTCCCCTCTCCCTCACTCCTTTTGGAATATACTTTCCAACTGAAGCTTATCTGCAGATTGAAAAATGCAATTTTTCCTACTTCCCTTATTATTCCATGCTTGATAAAAACAGCATCTCAACCAGGGATTACTACAAAGCACAGTAGAAGAAACGTGGAAATGTTTTGGACTATGTGTATGTGGGGGGAAGGGAGAAAGAGGATGAAATAAATAAAAATGATAAAGTTTACAAATGATAATGGTTATTAGTTAATGATGGTCATGAAAAAAAACACTGAGAACTTGGCCTTGTTCTT
Organism: Potorous gilbertii; assembly: GCA_028658325.1. Classification (NCBI taxonomy): domain Eukaryota; kingdom Metazoa; phylum Chordata; class Mammalia; order Diprotodontia; family Potoroidae; genus Potorous; species Potorous gilbertii. The sequence goes on from CM053770.1 coordinate 100,044,807, forward strand.
TCTTAGTTCCCTTTTCCTCCTCACCCTTTTCTGTTAGATTTTGTCTTTTATAAAGTAGGTAAAATTGATCCTTGAGTCTATTTAGTGTCTTTAGCTTTTGGGATTCTGCTTCCTAAACTTAAAATCAGGTGTTGGAATCTAGCCAACTACTTTTCTCCTATGCCCTCCTGCAGATAACTCTTTCTTTTTCTGGCCTTTTGTACTTATGCTAGATTTATAACCCACAGACTTAAAGAGGCGATGACCTTGTCCTTGACTCTGGATGAGAAAGATTCTTTGCTACATGACCTCCCCAAAGATTCTCTTTGACTTTACATCTTCTGTCTCCTTTACCCCCCTTGAAGATCTCAAAGCTGTTATCTCTAATATTTCTTTCTTTTTCCTTAATCCATTCTCTTTATTTCTGGTTGTTCAAACTGAAGCAATTTCTTTTGAGATGATATTTTCTGGCTCTGTCATTAGGGATGAAATTGTCTCATTACCCCTATTGACTAGCATCAGACTCTGTAGCACAAGATGGCAGTATAAGACCTTCTTCAAAGTCATTCTTTTGCTTGACCCTGAACACCTTAACCCTACCCTCCGCCTGGAATCTCAGAATTTAGAAATGTAAAGAAGCTCAGAGGTCATTTAGTCTGATGTCCTCCTTTTTACAAATTAGGAAACTATGACTCACTAAGTACAATGATATTTATGAGTTCACACTTATCAATTAATTAATAAACCTTTATTAAGCTATTACAATGTGTATGTGCTAAGTGCTACAGATAGAAAAAGGAGGTGAAAAGATAGTCCCTGCCTTCAAGGAGCTCACAATCAAATTGGAGTGATAAGATAAATGGGAAATGATTAGCTGGAGGAAGGCACTGGAATTAAGACAGGTTGAGAAAGGCTTTGCATAAAAGGTAGAATTTTGGATGGGACTTAAAGGATGGCAGAAGGTCAGTAGTCAGAGTGGAGGAGGGAGCTTATTCCAGGCATGATGAACAGTCAAAGAGAATGCGCAGAGCTGATAGATTGAGTGTCTTATTTATGCAATAGCTAGGAGACCAGTATGGAAGAGGACATAAGAAGAGGGAGAAAGGTGTAAAAAAACTGGAAAGATTGGAAAGGACTATGTTGGGAAGGGCTTCAGAAACAAACAGAGAAATTTATATTTGATCCTGGAGGCAACAGAGAAACTTTAAAGTTTAGTGAATTGGGGGGTGGTGGGGGGTGACATAATCAGACTTGTACTTAAGAAAATCACTTTGGTGGCTGAATGGAGGATGGAGTGGAATAGGGAGAGACTTGAAGTAGGCAGACTCACTATTACAATAGACTAGGCATGAGGTGGCAGGGGCCTTAACCAGAGTAGTGGAAGTGTCAGAGGAGAGAAGGGGTCACATACAAGAGATGTTGCAAAAGTGAAATTGACAGGCTTTGGCCATAGAGTGGAGGTGAAGATAAAAGACAGTTAAGAGTCCAGGATGCCTCCTAGATTGTGAGCTGGGAGGATGTTGTTCTGCAATTTAATAGGAAAGGTGAGAAGGCAGGGTTTAGAGGGAAAGATTAGGGGTTTTGTTTTGAACATATTTAAGATGTAGAATAGACATCCACTTCAGATTCTGAAAGGCAATTGGAGATGTGAAATTGGAGGTCAGCAGAGAGGTTGGGCCAGGAAAAGGTAGATTTAAGCATCATCAGCATTGAGATGGTCATCAAATCCTTGAGCCATTGGATCTCAGACACCTGTACCTGCCCTCAGCTAATATCTTTAGCCACTTCTGCATCTCAGGGAGCTTCATGTTCCTTGGGCTTTGGTGTCTTTTATCATTGTAATGACTGCTATAGATTATACATTTTTACAAAAATTAAAAACAAAAATGTACGGACAAGATAGTAATTATATAAACACATTCTTTTTCCTCTCAATAATCAGATAGACTCAGTGTGTGGGAAAAAAAAGGAATTTAGTTTTTCATTCTTGAAAATCATACTCCATTTTCCTTCTTTCTGGGATTTTTCTCTCCTATAATATAGTATGACTTGAATACACTTACTCAGTTATTGGTCTCATGTCTTATATATGTTAAGTACCCATAGTATGGTGCTTAAAAAAGGATGGTAACATAAAGTTATCATTAGCTCATGAAGTTTTTATCCTAGTAATATATATGTATATATATATATATATATATATATATATGTACACACATGCACTCATGTAATATGTATCTATCTATCTATCTATATATACACATATATATGTAATTGGCCCATTGAATTATCACATTGAACTGATTTTAGGAACATCACTCTAACACTTGGAATCCTTTTTTTGCCCCAAGACCCTGTTCAAGTTCTATCTTCTGCATGAGTCCTGTTCTGGTCACAGATGTTAATATATTTTTCCAAGTGTCATCTTGTGTTTCCTTTATGTATATTTTGTAAATACCTGTATACTTGCATATTGTTTCCTCTATTAGAATGTAAGCTATTCTATTTTATTTTTCTCTTTGTATTTCTTTTGCTGGTACTTATTAATTTAATAAATATTTGGATTGCCCATTCTTGAGTTCTGCCTGTGTTCATAGCCAATACCATTTGAAAGTGTAACTAGGAAACGCCATGTCTCCCTTCTTAGAAACCTGGAGCAAATCAGGAAGCAATCAAATTCCATATTACCATCACCCTCAACCAGTTATAATACTCAAGATCCCACAGCACAAATCTAGAAGCAAACATAACAGATCACACCTTGTTCCCCACAATTTACCATGTTGGAACTCTACCTGCTCCCCAAAGGAGGGATTAAGTGTAATATACATCAGAAAAAGAACTTTTCCTATGCGAAAAGGAGAAGTCAGGAAGCCATCATTAGAGCTACCAAACCACTCTGATCCAGACAAGTCATATAGTCATCCCAATCAAATGCAGACTTAAAGGCCAACATCATTCAACTCTTAGTTCCAACCAACTGCAGAGAATATCCACAGATAAATTTTTTTTTGGACATACAAGTGATCTGAACAGGATTCTTTTTCTCATCTCTTGTGAAGACATAGGATTCTCAGATAATTTCTCTTGTAGAGTAGCTTTTGCCACCAAATGAAGGAATTGGAATAGAAAGCAGAAAAAGATCGTGCTCTCTTCCTTTTAAAATTCAAATCCAGGGATTCTTCTTTCAAATTACTGTGGTGAATTACCCTACTTTTACTTCCCTGTTTGCAGTTATCACACATCTCCACTTCTTACTTTTTGGGTTCAGTATTCCTTATTATTCCCAGAGTAATTAGTCAGTCTATCTATCTAATTAGCTTGGTTTTCTATTTTGCTTCTGCCTCACTGTATATTTTACACATGGATTCTTGGACAGATTTAATTAAAAACTAATTTTTTTTAGGTATTTGTGTTCAGACCAATATCAGGACCTGGGCAGAAGAATCGAAAGAAGACTAGATTTTAAATCTGGGAATCTTGGTTTTCATTCTAGCTTTGTTGCTTGGAAGTCTACAGTATTAAAGACAAACCTCTTCATATAGATATGAATCATGCTACCTTGGGCACCCTACAGGGCCTGGTATCTATTCATCTCCAAAAATAGTACCTTAGTAGGTAAAAATATATGCCTCAATTACAGTATATGGTTGTTGTTGTCCTTTGTCTTGAAGAGGACCAAATGACATCACCATTGTAAAGTGAAATTTCAATGTGTCCAACTGTGGCTGATCAGACCAATATGAGCTCAAAATGCTCTACCACAAGTTGGGCACAGATAGTCCGTGTGAATGTTTGGGCGAATATCCCAAATTTGCGCATCCTGCATTTACTTTGTGTTGTCTCAATTCTGCTTTGCTCAAAGAGCACAGCACCTTTTCTTATGTGGGCTCGCCATGCTGAGAGGTCCTGTGCCAGTGTCTCCTATGTTGCACAGTCAAATACAAAGTCCTTGAGAGAGACTTTGAGAGTGTCCTTGTATCATTTCTTCTGGCCACCATGTGATCACCTGCCTCATGCAAGTTCTTCATAGAATAGTCTTTTTGGCAAGCATATATTTTGCATTTGAACAACATGGCCGAGCCCATCAGAGTTGCGCTCTCTGAAGCATGGTTTGAACACTAGGCAGTTCAGTCTGAGCAAGGACTTCAGTGTCTGATACCTTATCAAGCCAGGCAATCCTCAGAATCTTCCTAAGACAGTTCAAATGGAAGCAATTCAGTTTCCTGGCATGCCACTGGTAGACTGTCCATGTTTCACAACCATATAACAATGAGGTCAGCACAACCGTTCTCTAGACCTTCAGTTTGGTAGTCAGTCTAATACCTCTTCTCTCCTAAACCTTTCTTTCGAGTCTCCCAAACACTGAGCTAGCTCTGACCATGCATGCATCAACCTCATTGTCAATGTGTACATCTCTAGAAAGTACACTACCAAGATAAGTGAACTTCTCCACAGTATTCAAAACTTCTCCATTTGTTGTAACCAATGGTTCCACGTATGGATGGTGTGGTAGTGGCTGATGGAGCACAGTCGATATGGTGTTTGCTGCCCAACAACCCTAGGAGAAATGCCAGGAGCAGAACAGAAGTCTGTACACAACGTTTGTGGATCTGACCAAGGCCTTTGACACTGTTAGTCCTGATGGCTTATGGAAAATTATGTCAAAATTTAGTTGCCTAGAAAAGTTCACCATTGTATGTATTGTATGTCAATTTCATGATGATATGTTTCCCCAGGTTCTGGATAATGGACAAAACTCTCATGCCTTCCCAGTCACCAATGGAGTGAAACAAGGGTGTGTGCTTGGCCCATGCTTTTTAGCATGATGTTTTCAGTCATGTTGACAAATGCTTTCAATGAGGATGAACATGGCATCAAGGTCAACTACCCTACTGATGATAAGTTCTTCAATTTGAAAAGTTACAAGCCAAGACCAAAGTGGAGGGAGTGTTGATGCATGATTTTCTGTTTGCAGATGATTGTGCACTCAATGCAGCCTCTGAAGCTAAGATGCAAAAAGTGTAGATCAATTCTCCACTGCCTGTGCTAATTTTGGCCAATTCCAGTATAAAATATGGGTAAAGAATATTGGCAACTAAGACACACCATGGTTATAATGGAGAGCCTGGAGTCTGAAAGACGTGAGTTCAAATCCAGGTTCAGACAATTACTAGTTGTGTCACTCTAGCCAAGTCACTTACCTGCTGACTGCCTCAGTTTCCCCAGCTGTAAAATGGGGACAATAATAGCACCCACCTCCCAGGGTTGTTGTGAGGATAAAATGAGATAATGTTCTTAAAGAACTTGACACAGTACCTAGACATAGTATACACTTAATAAAGGCTTCCTCCTTTCCTATCTTCCTTCCTTCCTCCCCCACTCCCTCCCTTCCTTTCTACCACACTGCCTTTGCTTCTAGAAGAATGACAGAAGTGTGGTAAATACAGTTAAGAATTCTTAAGTGCAGACACATAACATAGGTATTTTGTCTAATCCTAATGTTCATAAATCTTGCCACAATACCCTTCTGCTTGGATCTATTCCACCTTATTAAGCATTGCAATTCAATTTTAAAAGATTCAATGTATTCAAACAAAAATAAATATGTGAGAGAAAATAATATATTTTGAGATTATTTTAAATCTTGATTAAAGATGTAAATCTATGTGTTTTGTACATCAGAGTATGAAACATTCACTTGCAAAAGATTTATTTTAGTTTTTTAAAATCCCACAAACTATTCCTTATAGTTATTAAAAAGCATTTTTTATGTCCGTAATACTTTGACCATACCACCTTGGGCTTTCAAAGGGTTTGTACTACCAAGCAGCAAATTAAACATTTATTATGAGGTATGAGAGCATTTTTCCAATTGAATCTGCTCATCACAGATACTTGTCATCAGCTTATTTACAACCTTGTTCATTTGTTACTGGATTTAGAAAGTTAGCCAATTCTGATTCCCATTTTATGTTTTCTCAATATAGTTTTACTTGATAACATTTGCTTTCTTTTTTTGATTTCTGCAGCTTCTTGTTTACAAAGCTAGGCACTTCTACCCACAAGTCTATAAAATTATGTAAACTATCTTCTAGGGGGATAGGGTTATAAAATGGGCAATTCTTTGTTCGGGAATAATAGAAATTATTTATTTCTTTACCTCTTCCTCTTTACCACTCTCTATACAGATTTACTCCCCTTCTCTTGTATATCCAAAATATAGATTTGTTTTTGACATTTTATCCACTTTGATTTTTTTTGTTATGAACATGTAATATACTATACTTGTCATTCTCAACTCCTATGTCAGGTAATTTCACTACAATCCACTTGGATGGTATGAAATTATTCGTCCTCCTGTTTTTTTTCCCCAGTTCATTCTTAGAAAATATTCCATGCTACAGGCATACCTCAGAGATATTGTAGGTTCATTCCCAGACAACTGTGATAAAGACAATATCACAATAAATAGAGTCACATGAACTTTTTGGTTCCCCAGTGCACATAAAATTTATATTTACATTATACTATAGTCCATTAATTACATATCTTAATTAAAAATACTTTATTGCTAAAAAAAATGAACCTTCAGTGAATGATTATCTTTTTGCTGGTGAAAGGTCTTACATCAGTGTTGATGGCTGCTGACTAATGAAGCTGCTGTTTGCTGAAGGTTGGGGTGGCTGTGGTAGTTTCTTAAAATAAGACAACAATGAAGTTGCCACATTGATTGACTCTTCCTTTTACGAAAGATTTCTCAGTAGCATGTGATGCTTTTTGATAGCATTTTATCCACAGTAGCACGCCTTTCAAAATAGAGTCTATCCTCTTAAGCCCTGCACTGCTTAAGTTTCCATAATATTCTTCAATTTTGTTGTGTCTCAAGGAATAGGGAGGCCCAAGGAGAGGGAGAGAAACAGGAAACAGCCAGTCAATGGACCAGTCAAAACACACACAGTTTGTTGATTAAGTTTGAAATCTCATATGGACATTGTTTATGGTGCCCCAAAACAATGCTAATAGTAACATCAAAGATCACTGATCATAGATCACCATAAAAGATGAAATGATAATGAAAATTGTGAAGTATTGCAAGAATGATCACAATGTGACACAAAATTTCAATTTATTAAAAAAAAACACTATTTGTGAAGTACAATAAAGTGAAATTCAATAAAATGAAGTATGCCTATATAGGCCATAAATGGTTTGAGAAAAACCATCATGTAATTCTGGGTATGAATCCAAAAAGAAAATTCCAATCCAGCACAGAAAACTTAAAAATGCCTCTGAAAAATGAATCTAATTGACTTGGTTTTCACTTTCTAGGCTACTGGAAAAGGCACTAATTTTTATATGGGAATAGTCTGCTAAGAAGATAGTTGAGAATTCCTTCATATAGTCATTAACACATGAACTAAAACTCCATTTTGCAGTTTAATTTGTTATGGCATTTACAATATTGTGTGATAAACAGTGTCATTCTATATAAATATTGTAATGCATAAAAATGATGTTTTAATGACTTTCTCTAAACTTCCTGGAATATGGGGCTAGCTATAATGTAAAAAGAAATCATGCGTGGATAACATAATGGATTAATCATTAGAATTATATGTCTTACACTACACAGAAGTTCTCTGTTACTGTGTTCTATATTGCAGAACATAACATAGTGGAAAGACTACAGTATTAGTTGTACACAGCTATAAATTATGCCTGAGCATTCTCTCAGAAAGTCTATCCATTCTCCACTGGCAAAACCCAGAGAGACCTAACACATAACTTTATTTCAAATAGTGCAAAACATGGGAAGGATGCACTTCAGTCTATGAGAAATATCATTCAAATAATAAGCTTAGCAGCTATCATCAGTCATACTTGAGAGCCATGATTTCCAAACTTTTTTTTAGTAAACCCCTTTAAAAATACTATTCTCCCTTTTATAAAACTATATTAATAGTTTTCTTAGCTTATATTTCTTTCAATACATTAATTCATTATATTTTGTATAACAATAAATATACCTTAAACTTGTAATTATAAATAACAATTATCTGAAAAATGTTTTGCAATGTCAATATTTATAGTGTATAAAAGTATCTTTTTTGATTAGTCTGAATATGGGAATCTTGCATTGATCTACTTAGAGTATTCATGTTTTATATAGACCCAGCAAGTAAATACATTTTAAAGGCATTTTTTTACATAAAATCAAATTGATTCCTTGCTATCTTTAACTCTAAGAAAAATGATAATTTCTTAATTTAGCTCAAACATCTTGTAATTTTCCACATATCCACATGCATGCAAACCAAAGAATTTGTTTCATAATGATGTAGGTGTGCTATATACTCTTGTCTTTATGCCATCAAACAATTGTACCAAGAGACTTACTTTGAAAAGATTGCAATTTGGAGAGGGAAAATATATGTAATAGTTCCTTCATTCCTGGTATAAATCCAACCTGGTCATAGTGTATTCTGTTCAAGATAACTGGCTATAATCTCTTTGCCAATAGTTTATTTAAAAATTTTGCTTCTATATTCATTAGGGAAATTGGTCTATAATTTTCTTTCTCTGTTTTGGCTCTTCCTAGTTTAACTATCAGCACCATGTTTGTATCCTAAAAAGAATTTAGTGGGACTCCTTCTTTGCCTATTTTCCTAAATAATTAATATAGTGTTGGGATTAATTGTTCTTTAAAGGTTTGATAGAATTGACTTGTAATCCATCTGGCCATGGAGGTTTTTTCTTACAGAGTTAGTTCATTGATAGTTTGTTTAATTTCTTTTTCTGAAATGGGGTTATTTAAATATTTCTTCTGTTAATCTGAGAAATTTATGTTTTATGAATATTCATCCATTTTACTAAGACTGTCAAATTTATTGGGATACAGTGGAGAAAAATAGCTCTTAATTATTGTTTTGATTTCCTCCTCATTGGTGGTGAATTCATCTTTTTCATTTTTGATGCTGATAATTTGGTTTTCTTCTTTTTTTTGAATCAAATTAATCAAAAAATTATCTATTTTATCATTTCTTTTTCACAAAACCAGATCTTAGTTTTATTTATATGTTCAAAGGTTTCCTTACTTTCAATTATATTAATCTCTCCTTTGGTTTCCAAAAATATCTAATTTGTTATTTAATTGGATATTTTTTAATTTGTTCTTTTTCCAGTTTTTTAGTTGCATGCCTAATATATTAATCTCTTCTTTCTCTATTTTATTCATGTAAGCATTTAGAGATATAAGACTTCCTCTAAGAACCACTTTCCCTGCATCTAAAGAGTTTAGTATATAATCTCCTTATTGTCATTCTCTTGGATGAAGTTATCAATTGTTTCTACGATTTGTTGTTTGACTCACTCATTCTTTAGGATTAAACTATTATGTTTCCAATTAATTTTTAGTATATCTTTCTATGTAACTTTACTACATGTAATTTTTATTGCATCATGATCTGAAAAGGATGCATTTAATATGTCTGCCTTTCTGCATTGGATTGTGAGGTTTTTATGCCCTAGTACATGGTCAGTTTTTGTGTAGGAGTCATATACTACTAAGAAAAAGATGTATTCCTTTCTATCCGCATTCAGTTTTGTCCAGAGGTCAATCATATCTCAATTTTCTAAAATTCTATTTATCTCCTTAACTTCTTTCTTGTTTGTTTTGTGGCTAGATTTATCTAGTTCTGACAGGGGGAGGTTGTGGTCCCCCACCACTATAGTATGGTTGTCTATTTCTTCCTATAGCCTTATCTCTTTCAATTAGATCTCTTTTTGCTTTGTCTGAGATCATGATTGCTACCTCTTCTTTTTTTATTTCAGCTGAAACTAAATGTATTATGTACCATCCTTCTCCCTTTACTCTGTGTGTATCCCTCTGCTTCGCATGTGTTTCATGTAAACAATATATAGCAGCATTATAGTTTTAATCTACGTTGCTCTCCACTTCCTTTTTATAGGAGAGTTCATCCCATTCACATTCACAGTTATGATTCCTCTATTTGTCTTTCTCTCCATCCTATTTCTCTTCCTTTTCATGATGTTATCACTTGCCTGCTCCACCACCCTGGGGCTCAAGGTCTCCTTCTGGTTTGCTGGGTTGGGGTTTGCTGCAGGCTTTCTAGGACACCTTCTGTGCTGTACTGTTTCCCTTTTCCAGAGCAAGGAGACCTTTCTAGTTAAGCTTCCAAGCTCCTTGGTCTACAAGACTGCTGCACCACATCTTTATGTTGGCTCGGCTATTCCAGGGTTTTTCCATAGGCAATATTTTCTGGGCTTTCAAAGGTCAAGAATGACTTACTTCTTACTCTGCCATCTTGGTTCCTAGAAGTCTCTCTCAATAGGTGATTTTATAAATAACTGAAAAGTCTTGAAGGAATTGATATGAGTAGGAGAATCAGAAGAACAATTTATGCTATAATATCAATATTTTTAAAAAGAATAAGTTGGAATACCTTATGAACTGAAGAATAAAAATGAGCAGAACCAGGACAGCAATTTATACAATAACAACATTGTGAATGTAAATAGTTTTGAAAGCTGTAAGAAATCTATTGTATATGCTTCTAGGTTACTTACGATGAAACATGCTATTTACCTTCTGCCAAAGAATGATGGACTCAAGGTACAAAATAAGACATTTTCTGAAGATGTCAAATGAGGGAATTTGCTTTGGTTGCCTACAGATATTTATTACAAGGATTTTCTTTTTCTTTTCTTTTTTCCAATGGAGTCAGGGTTGAGGAGAGAAAACATATTTCGTTTATTAAAATATAATTTAATATAAAAATTAAAAGCATCAATTACTTCCTAGAAAACTTCTCTTGCCAAAGAATTCTATATATTTTTATTATATCTTTTAAATTTATTACTTTTCATGCCCTCTGCAGCTAAAGCATTCATTCAAAGCAAACCCTCTGCAGCTAAAGCATTCATTCAAAGCAAACCTGTCTATCAGGAATTGTGAATTCTAATGATAAAATAGTGACTTGAATTTTATGGATCTGGGCTTTTTATTTTGTGTTTCTGTTAACTGTCTGTTTCGCTTTTGCTTATACAAATTTCAGCTGCTCCAACGGGTTTTTTTTCAAACCAGTTATGTCTTTAATCATCACTTGGTAAAAAAAAAAAGAGACAATGAAACATCCAACAAATATAAATTTGTAGCTAATTACTGAGAATTTCAGATATGTTGAGCATATTGACATTTAATTTTTTCCAAAGTTGTGTGAATTTTGGATGTTATATTGTTATACTTACCAAAATAAACAGTGTTGAGAAATATAACAGCAATCACTTAATTTTTAATTTCTGTGTGAAGACTGTCTAACTTTGAGTTTACAAACTTCATGCTTAAATTGAGTAATTGAGTTCAGTAATAGTAACAACTATGTTATAAGCCTAATTTAGCTGGTGTTGATGGTGGCATATTCCACCTGCTTTATCAACATTAGATAATAAGGTCCTAGATCTGTAGATGTAAAGGACTTTAGACATCATCAAGATTATTCCCCCCACACTCATTTTAGAGTTAAAGAACTTAAGACCCAAACAGGTTATGTGCCCAAAGTCACACAAGTAGTGACAGTGTCAGAATTTGAACTTAGTTCCTTTGATTCCTAATGCAGCCCTCCAAGTTCACAGCTCCTTCCAAAATGCCATGGTGTCTCACTAGGTATGTACCAAACACATTTGACCTTGTCATCTATTTTTGCTAAATGGAGGCTTCACTGAATTCACTGTTTGCTGGAGTTAAGTTCTTGTTCTCATTGCTTTTCTTTTGGATTTTTTTCATTTAAAAAAGGGGATTTTTTTTGCAGGAATTGTACTTTCAAATACTCAGGAATTATAGTCCACACTTCAAGTTCTCCCCGCTACACCCTGGAGATCCATCATCACCCTTCCTCCAGCATGTCCACCACAATTTGGAAAATTCTTCTTTAGAAAGTAAACTCAGAAATAGTTGGTAGTTGTTGGAGGCCTGACCACAAACTATTAATAAAGAATTCAAGTCCCTTGATAATTCTAGTGTCAAACAGAGGTTATTTCCCTCCTTATAAACCTGTAGCACCTCATGTCTTTTTATTTTATTCAGTTTAGCTGCAAGGGATTCATCCATGAATCTAGTCTTCCTTTTTTTTTTAGGTCATGAAGTTTTATTTTGGTTTTTTAAAGTATAACGATCTCAAGAGCATATATATATTAATTCAAATACACTATTTCTCTAAAGCCAGAAGTAAAAAATGACCTCAAGAAAACTACAAAGTATTAAAAATATGAAATAAGCATCATAATGAGCTTAAATTTTAATCCTCAAGCAAATATTTCTGAAATAGATTCCTTTAACTTTCTGATAAAATCATATGAATATGCAACACCTGCAAGACAGGGATTATTAGAATAGTATTCACACCTAATCTTTGCATTTTCTAATTTCTACTTAATTACTTAGTAGATTGGCTAGTACACATTAGTTAGCTTTGTTTTCCAGGTGATATTTATTTTAAAGTATTTACAATATAGACCACAAATGGTTTTTTTTAACATTAACCAAGGCACAAATAATAACTATGTATGCTAACTTCATAAGCCCTTGACCTAATTGTCTCCACACTATTACTAAGAATTAAAGAACCCTAACTTACTGTTGTTGGTCTACAGTCCAAAGTGAAATAGCTTAATTTTAGACTTGACCTTGGATGTTCCCCTACCAACAATCTATAATTTAATAGATCTGGTATTAACCTTACAAACCTTTTGACTATAAGAAATTGCCACTAAGAATAGGGACATTGGAGGAAAACAATATCTTCCCATCTTCATGTCAGTTCCAGGCAGGAGTAGATTGTCAACTTGCGTTCAGTGAGGCATAGAGTCTGCCAGGTGTCAGTGGAGAATTTGAGTCAGGAGAATACTATCTCAGCCCATGCTGAAAAGCTGCTCTCCCACCCTTCCCATGAGATCACCTTTTTCAGTTCATACCAGCATCTCATAGACTTACTGGCATTATGGGTTGGAGGCTCAGACCACCTTTATTGCTATCCATACCTGGCATTAGACTCAGAAGAGAAATCACTTAATAGTCCCATAGCATCTTAAAATACTAAGTTCCAATAACCAGGTTTCAGATATGACTATAATTTCACATTGACTAAGTAACATCTTTTGAGACAAGTCTTAAGTGGCTTACATGCTTTTCTATACCTGTTCTAATTCCTACTTAAATAACAATCATAAAATCAAATTTACCATTAACACCTTAACTTTTCCACAAATGCCAAATTTTACCTGAAGTTACCTGCTTCTAGGAGACTTAGACTAAAATTCATTTCCCCAAACAATACATCTCTGATTTAGTCTCAGTGATAAATTCAGTCAGTTGTTTTAATACTAATTGCTTTTACATCACCTTGTAACATGTCGAATTTTTCTCCCTAATTCTCCCTTCCCCCACCCCCTAATACCTTGTATTCTGATTGCCTCTTCCTTCAATGAACCCTACTTTCTATCACACCCAATCCTTCCCTTATCCCCATCTTCTCTCTTTTCTTGTAGGTCAAGATAAATTTCTATACCCCATTACCTGTTTCTTATTTCCTGGTTATATACAATAATAATTCTCAACATTTGTTTCTAATACTTTGAATTGTACCTTCTTTCTCTCCTTCCCTCCCTTACTCCCTACCCATCCCCACTGAGAAGGCAAGCATCTCAATATAGGCTATATATGTATTTTTTTCCAAAAGACTTACATAATAATCATGTTGTGTAATACTAACTATATTGCCCTCTATCTTACTCTATCCCCTCTTAATTTTTTATTCCCTCATTTGACCTAGTCCCTTCCCAAAAGTGTTTATTTCTAGTTACTCATGTCTCCCATTTGCCCTCCCTTTTATCATTCCCCTCACCCCACTTGTCCCCTCCTCCCCTACCATCCTGTAGTATAAGATAGATTTTCATACCAAATTTAGTGAGAACATTATTCCCTCCCTAAGCCAAATGTGGAGAGATAGCTTCACTTTTCCTCTCTCCCCTTCTCCCTTTTCTCCTCCATTGAACAAGATTTTTTCTTTGTCTCTTTTATGAGTTATAGCTTGCCCCATTCTATTTCTCCCTTTCTTCTCCAGGATTTTCCTCCCTCACCCCTTAATTTTTATTTTATATATTTTGTTGTCAATGTCATCTCTTCTGATTGAACACAGCCTGTACTCTCTCTATGTGTGTGTGTGTGTATGTATGTATGTACAATCCCTCCACCTCCTCAAATACTGAGAAAAGTCTCAAGAGTTATAAATATTTTCTTTCCATGTTGGAATGTAAACAGTTCAGCTTTAGAAAGTCTTTTATGATTTTTCTTTCCTGTTTACCTTTTCTTGTGTTTGAAAGTCAAAGTTTCTGTACAGTTCTGTTCTTTTCAAAATAAATGCTTGAAAGTCCTCTATATCATTGAATGACCATTTATTCCCTTGAAGTATTATACTCAGTTTTGCTGGGCAGGTGATTCTTGGTTTTTGTCCTAGTTCTTTTGACTTCTGGAATATCATATTCCATGCCCTTTGATCCCTTAATGTTGAAGCTGCTAAATCCTGTGTTATCCTGATTGTATTTCCACAATACTGGTATTGTTTCTTTCTAGCTGCTTGCAGTATTTTCTCCTTAACCTTGGAACTCTGAAATTTGGCCACAATATACCTAGGAGTATCTCTTTTCAGGTCTTTTTCAGCAGGTGATCAGTGGATTCTTTCAATATTTATTTTGCCCTCTGGTTCTAGACTATCAGGACAGTTTTTCTTGATAATTTCATGGAAGATAATGTCTAGGCTGTTTTTTTGATCATGGCTTTCAAGTAGTACCATAATTTTTAAATTGTCTCTCCTGGATCTATTTTCCAGGTCAGTTGTTTTTCCAGTGAGATGTTTCATATTGTCTTCTGTTTTTTCAAACTTTTGGTTTTGTTTTCTAACTGCTTGGTTTAACTGATAGTCATTCATTTCCCTGAACTTAATTCTCTCTTTCAGAGAACTATTTTGTTCAGTGAGTTTTTGAACCTTCTCCTCCATTTGGTTACTTCTGCTTTTTAATGCCTCCTTCTCCTCATTAGCTTTTTGTACCTCTTTTTCCAATTGAGTTTGCCTCTTTTTAAAGTGTTATTTCCTTCAGCATTTTTTTGGTTCTCCTTTAGCAAGCTGCTAACTCATTTTTCAAGTTCTTCTATTGCGGTCAATTTAAGTTCACTTTGGAGGTTCTGGAGGCAGGGATCTTAACTTCCTTTGGAAGTATGCCTTGTTCTTTCTTATATGAAAGGATAGGAGGAGACATCTGTTCACCAAGAAAGTAATCTTCCATGGTCTTATTTTTTTTTCCCCTTTTTTGGGCATTTTTCCAGGCATCTACTTGACCTCTGAATCCTTTGTCAAGAGATTAGACTCAGCTCCTTGGTTCCCCTGGGCTTTGGGTGGGGGCAGAGCCATCACTCAGGGCTAGGATTTAGATCAGCTGCTCCCTACCACCAGAGGCTTTAAGCTCAGCTGCCTGAACAATGGCTCCAGGTTGCTTCCTGGCCTTTGTAGCTACCTACTTGGTAGAGAAACCCCATTCCCTCTTGCTCAGCTGGGAAAACCCTCCCCGACTGACCTTTGGAGCTTTCTTTGTCACTTGTAGGTTGAGGTATCTGAGACCTTCCCTGATAGGAACTCTGTCCGGGTCCTGATCCTCCGAGTGCCTCATGGCCAGGGTTGGGCTTTGTTGCTCATCGTCCAGTGAGATAGACCTTTCCTGTTGGCCTTCTGGGTTACTTTTGGCTGGAAACTTCTTTTGATCTGTTGTTCTGTGGCTTCTGCTGCTCTAGACTTTGTTGTGAGTCGTTTTTACAGGTATTTTGTGGGAAACATTAGAGTATATGTGTCTTTCTACTCTGCCATCTTGGCTCCGCCCCCTCTAGTCCTCCTTTTGATAGGACTTCCTTCCATGGTAGAAGTCTCCTCCCTTCTTGGTCCATTGGAGTTGCATTAACATTTAAAAATGACTGTAGCTCATTATAAGTTCTGAAGATTGTTATTCTACTCTCAAAGATGAGTCTCAAGTTTGAGAGTAAGGGCACATCTTTGAAGAGCTCTATAGGAACTATTGTGGAGTTGGAGATCATGTTCTAATACCATCATCTAGAGCCCCTATCATTGTGCTTTCCTCAATGATTTTCAGTTGAAAATCAATTTTAGTCAATCTTAAGTAGCTTTTTTTTATTATGTTTCTCTTCCCCCTCAAATTTATTAATTTTCATTAATTTTCAACATTTACTTCCATAAGTTTTAAACTTTCTCCCCACTACTTCCCCAAGAGAGCATGCAATCTTATATGGACTTTACACATACATTCCTATTAAACACGTTTTTGCATTAGTCATTTTGCATAGAAGAATTATAATGAATGGGGAAAAACATGAGGAAAACAAAGCAAACAAAACATAGCATAACAGAAAGAGAAAATAGTCTGTTCATTTGGCATTTTGACTCCATGGTTCTCTTCTGGATGTGGATGGCATTTTGCATGAATATTTTGGAGACCTTTGGAAATGTTTTAAGTCCTTGCATTTTTGAGGAGGCTAATTCTATTAAAATCAGTCCTCTGGTTCTGCTCACTTCCCTCAGCATCAGTTCATATAAGCCTTCCCAGTCTTTTTTCTGAAGTTTGCCTGTTCATCATTGCTTATACCACAATAAAGAGTATTCTATTATATTCATATAACATAACTTGTTCAGTTATTCCCCAATTGATAGGGATCCCCTCAAAGGTAGCTTTTTTTAAAAAAATTAAGGAGTATTTACTCAAATGGCACAGTTAAAAAAAACTACAAATATGTTCCCCTCTCCAAAGTCTGTGATACACTGTCCCTTGTGTGTTCATCCTGTGTTGCTGAAGAAGACCATGCCATCAGAGAAATGGTGACAAGACTTGCACTTGACTTTGTTTTGAGTGAGGGAGGGCTGTGCAGGTCACCAGCCTCACTTCTCCTCCAGAGCCATCTGAATCCAGTGACCATATATTCCTCAGGATGACTGGAGATGACCCAGGATGAGGCAATTGGGGTTGTGACTTGCCCAAGGTCACATAGCTAGTGAATATCAAGTGTCTGAGGTGAGATTTAAACTCAGGTCCTCCTGACTCCTGCACTGGTGATCTATCTACTGCACCACCTAGCTGCCCCTACACTGTCCTTTAAGTTCATACAGAATACAGGGTAAGATCAGGAAACACATGTGGCAAATCAGCAACCCATAGGTTTTGGGTGTGCCTTTTCTACCATGCATGTGGTGCTTAAGAAATTTCTCTTTAGGAATGCTGTAATTTTCTTTACTTGTGGAGCCATAAATCTGCATCCAATCTATGTTTGTCTCCCAATGAAGATTCTGCTTTCAGCATCCAGGGTTGGGATAGGATGGGAAATGATAGGTAATGTTTTGGAATATTCAAAGCTCACAGATTCATTCTTCAGCTAACATGGGAGGGAGGGATAGGATACCTAGATAAAACCAAAGCTGAAGCCTCTTTCTCCCAAGGCACCAGGTGTTGTCTTCTCAGGGGGTTGCTAGAATTCTCTCTGTCTCTCTGTCTCTCTCTGTCTGTCTCTCTCTCTTTCCGTCTGTCTGTCTGTCTGTCTGTCTGTCTGTCTCTCTCTCTCTCTCACTTCCTTTCTCTCTCCTCAGTAGAATCATCCATTTGCAGTTGCAGTTAACTGGATGTTTTATATAGGAAATCCAGAGGACTGAAACAGATTATATTATAAGGGTATCTTTAGTCTATAGTGGTCACTGCTTCTTAAAAAAAATGTGGTTTCTGGATACTTAACATTGCCACTTTCTATCTGTGGAATCTATATGCTGATGCAGCATCTAATTTTTGTCTTTAGATTAATACCTGTAATTATATAGGCCTTCTAATACTATCTTATGTTTAATCAGAGTGGACAAAATTTGTTATAGATAATCCATACTATCTTCTGTGAAATATGTTCTGGATTATAATGTTTATAATTAGATTTAAAATCAGTCACTAAAATTAGAAGTAATAAAACTGAGTAATGTGACAATAACATTAATTCAAGAGCTACTTCTCATCTCAAGGAAGCTATTCCTGAGTTTCTAATAATATGCCCTTATAGTTTCTAAAACACTTTACCAAAAAATATCAGTTCAGTCATTATCTGAAAACATACACTATTATGTCCTAAAGCTTTTCTTTAAAATCAGTATAGAAGCAGTGTTTTAAACTGTAAACATGTGTGTTTTTATCTCTAAGCAGGAAGATATAATAAATGCCTTCTGAATTAATGAGAAGTCTGGATTATTGATTTTTTTCATTCAAAAAATATTTTTTTTTTCAAAAGGACATCTAGTAACTTAAATTAAGACAACAGAGTATAGGCAGATTGGCTATTTATTTTAAGAGACTGGTAACAATGTTTGTAATTTGAATATCAGTTGTGGGCACACAAAGGGGTACATCTAAAATGCTTTCTGGGTAACCAAAAATTGGAAACTAAGGAACTCTCCACCAGTTGGGGAACAGTTCAACAAAATATATTATATAAATGTAATGGCATATTATTGCACTGTGTAAGAAAAAACTTGGAGGAACTCTATCAACTGATGCAAAGGAAAATGAGGAAAGCAATTTATAAAATCAGAATAACATTGAGTGAAATACAATTTTGGAACACTTATTTGACTTTTGATTAACATAATGAAGATGAAACACACTACTTACCTCCTTACAGAAAGATGATAAACTCAAAATGCAGGAGATGTATATATTTTCATGGGAATTTGCTTTGCAACTATGTTTTGAGAGCTTAATTTTGAATTTTTTTAAAATTAACTCAATAGGTATGATTTTTAAAAAGGAGGATAATTTTTATATGATATTTCAATATAATTTATTACTGTATAATAGTGTTGATCTAAATCAAAATTCAGACATTGAAAGACACTGCCAAAGAGAAATGGCAAAAATACATTGCATCATTTAGCTGTATATATGTATAAATATATATGCCAGTGTGGCTTCAGAAAAAGATGAGGAACAGTCAATATGGTGTTTGCTGCTCAACTACTCCAAGAGAAAAGCCAGGAGCAGAAGAGAGGTCTATTTACAACATTTGTGGATATGACCAAGGCCTTTGAAACTGTTAGTTGTGAGGGATTATGAAAAATTATGTCAAAATTTGGTTGCCCAGAGAAGTTCATCAATATTATATGTCAGTTTCATGATGCCATGTTTGCCTGGGTTCTGGATAATGGACAATGCTCTTGCGCCTTCCCAGTCACCAATGGAGTGAAACAGGGCTGTGTACTTGCTACCATGCTTTTTAGTATGATGTTTTCAGCCATGTTGACAAATACTTTCAATGAGGATATGTATACACACACACACATATATACACACATACATATACATATATAAATACACCTACCCCATAGTTTAGTGTACTGCCTCAATGAGGCAGAATTGCCAGTGATGCTACTTTTTAAATAATGAATGCATAGTATTTATTGAAAAAAAGTTTTAGTGACCAGGGTTTAAAGTGAATACTACATTTTCAAATCATTGAGGTATAAGAAAATATCCTGTATAATAAGATAAATTTATAAGTAAATAAAACACTTATAAGAGATTATTCTTTTAAATAGTTTCAATATCCCTTCTTAAATGTTATTCACCCACCCAAATATTCTGTATTTGTCTCTTACAATTAGAATAATTACAAATTTCAACCTAACCTTGAGAATTCTAAATGAATGTAATCCCAGTGTATTAGGTTTTTAATTTAAGATGAAAAAAAGAATTGACTTAATATCCACTGTATTTTCTAAGTGTTCTAAAATTCCAGAGCCTATACTATTAACCAAATCATTTTCACTCCATCATTAAAGTGTAATAACAAACTCTATTGCCAAAGGCATAAACAATCTTTCAGAATGCAATGAATTGAACTTAAAAACAAATTAAACAATTTATTATAAGATTGCAGCGATTGCAATCGTTTCTAAGAATGATTGATCCAATAGAAAAGATCTGTATAGATTTCCTGCACATAAACTCAAAAACCAGAGCTCTCATATAGGCTTTCTTTGTAACATCCAAAAGAAATGGTTGTAAATCCACAATCAAATAAAAAAAAAAACTCCTACTGATTAAAATTCCTACCAAATAAAAAATTTCCATTACCAAGTAGTTGCTTTCTTTTTTCCACTGTGTGTGTGTGTATGTGTATACACACACACCATCAAAATTAGCATAATAGATTTAGAGCTGTTATTTAGTCCAGACCCTTTATTTTACAATTTAGGAAGCTGAGACTGCAAAAATATTAGGGGAATTGACACAGATCACATTTCTAGAAAGTTACAAAGCTCAGATTTTAAACCCACGTTCTCAAACTCCAAATATTTTCATTGCACCAATTAACTGATAGTTTTTCTACAAATCTAGCAGATTTTTAAAACTGAATCTGATGACTGTTTTGGTGAGACATAGATATACTCTTAATAAACTGAGTAGGAAATATGTCCAGATCAACGGAAGAGATTACTCACATGATAGAAAAATTCTTAAAAAGATAAATTTGACAAATCTTTATTTGAGGGATGAGTATGATCTCTGTTATTGTTTCAATACCAACAAAATTTTGTGTCCCTCTCTGTCTGTCTTTGCGGTTCCGTGTGTTTGTATGTCTCTGTCTTTGTATCTTTCCCTGTGTGTCTGTCTCGATTTCCCTCTCTGTGTCTAATTTGTCCCTTTCATAAACATAGACATAGACACACAGACACAGACACACACAGAAACAGACGCACATATACCCACCCCTCCCTATTCCCATCCTTACCCTCTTTTCATTTGGATTTAAAGAGTCCTATGAAAATGCTAGACTTTTTAGAAGAAAGTTAATACCTAGTTTTGTTTTTCAAATGTTTCATATTCATTTGCCCCTATTAGAACTGCCAGCATTTAACTTATTAATTAACCTTAAAGTGAATTCCCCATGCTATAAAAGTATAGGATGAGTTGCTGTGAGTAACGTTGCATGAATGTTTGCCAGTGAATCTTCATAATTTTCCCAATTCTGGTTTCTGATGTTTCGTTCAGCCAGCTGGCAAATATTAACTTGGCTATTTAGACAACCTATTTATTTGCAAGATTACTCCTGCTATAAAAATTCTGTAGCAGGTACAGGAGATAGACTGGTAGATATTGAGCAAAGAGTCTAATTTTAAATGAATTGTAGAATGCTATCAGCAGAGACATTGTAAGAAGTAGTATAAACATACTACCAATAATTGCATATGTAAAAAGTGATGCAAAACAAAGGTGTGATTAGAAAAAGGAGATATTAGTATTCTAAATGAGAGGGAGGGGCAACAGATGTAAAACCCAAGTGGTACACTTATATCTATACACCTTCCATAGACCTAGCATATAGTCATTAGAGTAATGCATAGATGATTCTTCTGAAGATTTACAGGAGGACTTAGTTAAAAATCATTTAAAATGAGAAGGGCATGAGTAGATTTATCTATGGCTAGCTGGTGCAGTGGATAGAGGTCTGGATCTGGAGTCAGAAAGACCTAAATTCACACCTAGGTTCAGACATTTACTAGCTGTGGAACCCTGGGCAAGTTATTTAGTTCCTCCCAGAGTTGTTGGGAGGAACAAGTGAGATAATATTTGTAAAGTGGTTAGCACAGTGCCTGTCACATAGTAGACACTGAGTAAATGCTTGTTTCCTTCCTCCCTACCTGCGAACAGAATGCTGACGACGCCGATCAAAATATCAAAATAAAAGTTAAATAAATACTTGTGAGATTGAATTGCATCAATTTCCTTTGTAATTACTAAGTTTCTGTCTAAATCCAAAATTAGAGTCTGATTGAATTCAGTAAGACAGAGAAACTGAATTCAGTAAAATTGCAATATAAAATTAATCTACAGACAGCAGTATGTGTGAAGCTATGGTCATAAGAACTGGAGCAAGAAAGGGGATACTATAAAGACCCCTCAGGGCAGGTGCCAAATGTCACTGTAGTAATCATTGCTGAGAACACTATGAAAGTCCTATAGGAAAACATTGGAAGATTACACCAATGTGTAGTTAGCACATGAAATAAAAAACTTGAACAAGATCGTGCCCACGTAGAGACAACAAAAGAGAAATGTGGAAAGGAATCTGGGAAACAGAAGATAATGGAAATTCTAGATTACTTTAATGAGCAAAAAAAGCAGAAATTAAAAGAATAACGAGTATGCACAAAGAGCCCAATAACTCTTCAATATCAATCAATACTTCACTATAATAATTTGAGAAGTAAATAGATTTTTAAAAAGTAGAACTACTAAATAAGGAAGAAGTGGAAAACTTCTGGTCATCCATATAGTTGCAATAGATCTCACATTACAAAACCATAAGAAATCATGTACATTTTCAATGTAATGAATTACAGAATGGTTACATCATTGGAGACCACAGCAACTGTCTTCTCAGCAAAACTGCTAAGTAACAGAGTTTTATAAGATCCATATTGATTGTTCAGAAACTTTATAATGGCATATGAAATACTAGCAAGGCACTTTGCCAGCTTCCTCTCAAATGCCATTGTAATCCTATCTTTTTTTTTAACAGAGGGCATCGCATTTCCACTACCAAAAGTTGAGAGTACCTGTAGTCCCTCCAAATATAGACTAATTGCTGGTTCATGTATTTTATACATTCATAACGTATATCATTAAAACTAATCTGTAAGCAAAGAAAAAAAGGCAGTATGTTCACTGAGAAGAAAAATGGGTGTGCTAAAAAGTCCCAAAAGTTCTCCTTAGATCAGTTTATTATCAAATTGGTAATTATTTAAGAAGCTACCTGAAGATCCTATAAGATTTAAATAGATTTGGTTGATTATTTGCAAACCTTAGACTCAATTCCTTACTCATGGCTTATTAATGTATTTTAAATTTATAAAATAGACCCAAGGATAGTAAGAATATATTTGATGTTCACGTGGATAACTGTTTTTCTATTTAAAATGTTTTAACAACACAATAATATAAAAATTCATATGACGTAGCATTTTTGCAGAGTGTTTAAGCTCATTATGATTCTGATAAACTTAAATCCATTGTCATTTCTCCTAATAGAACTGAATATGACTTCCAATTAAAGAGTGAGTTGAAACAAAACTTTCTATTAATCACCTATGTACATGAACAATATGAAACTATGGGGCTCCACTGTAAAACACAGAAAATAGCTCTTTCATCTTGTGGTATCATACAAATTCTAGTTGGACTTGATATGTCCAGAATTCTTAATGAAAACCAAGGAATGATAGAGATCAATAATGAGATTGAATCTGGAGGTCACATTGAACCATTGGATGAAAACGATACTGACAAATTACCTGGGTGTCCTTCAGGTGAGACAAATTGAGAATATCACAAAGAATATTATGGTTGAATGTGTTGAGACCTAATGGCATTCTAAATCCAGAACTTCATGGAAAGAAAATGTCTAAAACAATGAACACTTAACTCAAGTTTCAGTGAATGATTTCCTAAAATGAATATCATAAAATGAAATCATAACCGATTTATAAAATGAATCACAACCGATTTATAAAGTCCCCTAATAAATATACTTTATTTATGCAATATTTTAAAAAAAACCCAGAGGGTTCAACATACTTAGGCAGCTACAGAAAGATAGAAATGTGGTGTGAGTGTGAATAAAGAGTTGAAAATGACATTGAGTTTGGGAGGCTGGCTGACAGGGAAGATGCCAGTGTACTCTATAGTAATAGGAAAATTGAGAATAGTGGAAGATTTGTGGGGAAATACAATGAGTTCTGTTTTGGACAGTTGAGTTTGGGATGTCTATGAAACACCCAATTTAAGATAAGGAACAGCTGGTACTATTGGAGAAGAGCTCAGAAGAGAGATGAGGGTTGGATATTTAGATATGGGAATTATTTGCATAGATACAATAATTGAAGCAATCAGAGCTGATAAGAAAATTAAACAAAATGGAATAAAGTGAAAAGAGCAAAGGGTCAAGGACTGAACCTTAGGAGACAACCACAGTTAAAAGGGTATGACTTGGATGAACATCCAGCAAAGAGACTGAGGAAGTTAAATAAGAGATGCAGGAGGAGAATCAAGAGAGAACTACTTTTCCTATCTGCTTTTAGAAGTATGGGATGGGGTGCTCCAAAAACAAGACAACCTAAGATTGGATAGAGCAATACTAATAGGAAAAGAATGTAGAAAGTAGCAGTTGACAACTTTCACATGCATATAGCAAGCTAGAATATCTTGTTTGAGATACTACTTCTCATATAATGCTTTGTATATATTTTTCAATGGTAATTTGTAGTTCCTTGCTTTCCTAGTTTTGGCAGTTCTGGCTTATCTAGTTTCTACCTTAACTCTTCCCATCTCCTTTCTTCCACTGGTTCCATCTCCTTACTCAAAAAAACAGTCCTTTTATCATGTCTCTATCCTCCTCAAAAATTCTCAATGACCTCCTAGTATGTACTACCAAATAGTGTCCAAATTCCTTAGCCTGACATTCAAAATCTTTTATCATCTGACTAAAACCTATTCATCTAATATCCTTTTGTCTCAGCATTCTATATAAATCCTAGACTTCAGACAATTTTAGTACGTATTCTCCAAATGTGTCTTGTGATTTCCACATACTTTTTCATGTGGCTCCCTCTCCCTGGAATTATTTCATATCAAATTTATAGAATTATGGTAAAATTGAGGTTCAAGAAATGTAGGTTCAAGTACTAGCAATCAATCAACAGGCATATTAAGCATTTAGTATGTGCCAGGTATTAGTTGTATGACAGTGGTCAACTTAATGTCTTACTGCCACAGGCCACTTTTTAAGAATAGCATCTTATTTTTTCAAATTATGTGATTGAGCATTTTTAACATTCAGTTAAAAAAATTGAGTTCCAAATTCTCTCCTTCCTTCCTCCTTTCTCCTCTCTCTAAAAATATTTGATATAAGTTATATATGTGCAATCATATAAAACATATGTCCATATTAGTCATGTTGTAAGAGAAGAAACAGACCAGAAGGAAAATAAAATAAAGTGAAAATAGTGTACTTCAATATGCATTCAGACTACATCACTTCTTTCTCTGGAGGTGGATAGCATTTCCATCATGGATCCTTTAGAATTGTCTTGGATAATTGTATTGCTGAGGAGAGCTAAGTTATACATAGCATGTTCTTATATAATGTTGCTGTTACAATGTACAATATTCTGTTTCTGTTCACTTCACTATGCAATCAGTTCATGTAAGTCTTTCCAGGTTTTTCTGAAATCATCCTGCTTGTCATTTCTTGTAGCATAATGATATGCCATCATAATCATATACCAGAACTTGTTCAGACATTCCACAAGCGAAAGGCATGCACTCAATTTCCAATTCTTTGCCACTAAAAAAGAGCTGCTACAAATATTTTGGTACATGTAGATTTTCTCCCCCTTTTAATGATCTTTTGGGATACAGAACTAATAGTGGTATTACTGGATCAAAAACATGCAGTTTAGTTTCCCTTTGGGCATAGTTTCAAATTGTTCTCCAAGGTGATTGGATCAATTCACAATTGTATTATTCCACCAATAGTGCATTAGAGTCCCAATTTTCCCACATTCCAGCAACATTTATCATTTTTCTTTTCTGTCATATTAGCCAATCTGATAGGTGTGAGGTCGTGCCTCAGAATTGTTTTAATTTGCATTTCTCTAATAAGTAGCAATATAGAGCACCTCTTCATAAGCCTATAGCTTTGATTTCTCTATCTGAAAACTGCCTATTCATATCATTTAACAGTTTATCAATTGTACAATTGACTTGTATATATATATATATATGTATGTATGTATGTATGTATTTTTTTCTATATATTTGAGAAATGAAGCCTTCATCAGGGATACTTGCTGTAAAAAGCATTTCCCCAGCTTTCTGTTTTCCTTTTAATCTTGGTTGCTTCTTATTATATGAACGCTTTTAAATTTAATATAATCAAAATTATCCATTTTACTTTCTGTAATGTTCTCTGGTCATAAGTTTTTCCCTTCTCCAAAGAGCTGAGAGGTAAACTATTCTTTGCTCTCCTAATTTGCTTGCTCTTCAAATCTACTTTTTGTACCCATTTTGACCTCATCTTGGTATATGGTTTAAGATGTTGATATATACCCCATTTTCCCAATAGTGTTTTCCAAATAGTTCTTATCTATCCCAGATCTATTTCTATCCCAGAATTTGGGGTTTTGGGTTTGTCAAACACTAGCTTACTATAGTCACTCACTGCTGTGTCTTGTGTACCCAATCATAGTCAAATTTTTAAAGCTATAGAAGACTTCTCTATTTGAATCAAAAGAGGTTTCTATATTGGGAGTCCCCTATACTTTTGGAATCATATATCTGCCTGCCTAAAAGTATCTTTAGATTATTTAACTCAAATGATTTGTTCAGACTTTATAAACTTAAAGGCCCTGTATCAAGGTGAGTTGTCATGTCTTTCATCAAACTTCTCTTGTTAGTCCTCCTAGAAGAGCTCTCCCTATCTTATAAACTACTACAGAACTTGGTTCATACCATTCTAAAGTAATTTATTGTGTAGTGTCTCCTACTCCTTTATTTAGAGTCTACTTCCCTCCTTTATTGTAAGATAGTTGAAAGCAAGGACAGTGTCTTTATATCATCTCTAGTACATAGCAAAATGCCTCCCAAATAATGGGCAGTGAGGAAATACTTGTTGAATAAATGATTGAATGAATCTTAACAAGCAGGATAACTATCTTCTATACTTACTCTCCTTGTGGAAACCAGTGCATATGCTTCTCATAGAACCCCACATTTTTCACACCGAGGTCAACTGTCTGGAATTGATGGAAGTAAGGATGCCTGGAAATCGTCACCTTGTGATGGATGATTGATAGCCATCAGGAAATAACTTGATGCTCTCTATATAGTTCCTGAGCTCCAGGTATCAATGTTGGGAGTAGAGGGAGAAACTATCACCACAGCTGACATTTTTGTTGGTGGTCTGAACAAAGAGGTCAAGAATGAATAGTCTGAAGAAATAAATTATTCCCAAAATGACACAGAAAGGATGATTGTAGCTAGAAAGGCAGACATGAAAGTGAAGGAGAAAAATTTTTAAGTCAATTGGCTATTTTCTCTAAGTGAAACAGAATCATATTTTTTTCTCACATCTGTTCAGTTTTCCTGAGCCAAAGAAGATAAAGCTCAAAGTTCATGAAAAATAATAAATCTCCTTACGTACACTAGCCCCACTTTTAGAAAAGACGCGCATCTCTAGTGCAATAATATGCAATAGAACCTCCTTATAATATTTCTATAAAGGGATTACATTAACTCTTTGATTGACTAGAGGACTCAATTAGACTTTTATGATGCAGTCTTGTTATGAAATCCTGATAAGGTCTCTTCCACAAAGTCAAATCAGTGTAAGCAGTAATAGTTTTATAGACTCCTTCTATATTACAAACATTTAATTTTTAGGTCGTCTTTATTATTGCATAACAATTATAAGGGACACATACTGAACTTTACATATGTTATCTTATTTAATAATAATGAAAATAAACTAATTAATTTTAAGATTTGGAAAATTTATTAATGGATTATTTCATTTGACCTGCATGCTAGGCAACATTATTATTTTATCCATTTTTCAGATGAGAAAGCTGAGACTGAGTCTGAGTGATTTGTACAGGGTCACAAAGGATCTTGAAATGTTGGCTATGGGAACTTATCCCAAGTTGTTCTGACTTGAAGCCCAGGATTCTATCCACTAATCCACAAAATAAGTATACTTTAATTCAGTACCTAGAGAGATCAAGAAAATTGTCAAAGCAAGGCAATGAGCATTTATTAAGCACTTGCTATGTTCTAGGCACTGTACTAAGTGCAGAGGTTACAAATACAAGCAAGATGAAAGACTATTCCTGCTTTCAAGGAGCTTACATGCAAAGAAAGGAAGAGAACATACAAATGGGAACTGAAGAACTAATGGTTGGATAGGGGAGAAGCAGGGATGAAAATATCAACATAAAAGCATGATCCTGAAGCCTGCAAAGTTAGAAGCACAGCCAGTGGGAAAGGAAAGTTGGCTGTCCTGATCCTGCACTCAAAATGGAGGGCCCTGGAGGAGCCCATCAATGTGAGAAAGGAGTCAACATGGCAAATGGATATTCCAGGATGAGGAGGCCACAGGGTTGGAGAAAATGATCCAGGCACTGAGGGCAGTTCCAGAGGGACACTGCCTATGAGGCATGTCACTGAAGTCCAGAAAGTCAGAAGTACAGCCAGGAGGGGAATACCAAAAATAAAAGTTGCCTAAACTTATCCTTTTCAAAGGACCACAATCTTGTGCTTGCAACATTACAAGTGCAGCAGGAAGATAGGGGCAGGTGGCTGTTTTCAAGTTAAAGAAGCTTCATTATCCTGATGTTGGGGACTGCTTCCAGCTAAAGATACCTGCAAGTACTGGCTTGTGGGAGCAATTTATTTGTCAGACATCATCTAAGGCACTGAAATTGAAGGTGAAAGTGAAAAAGAGGTTCTGAGTAAATTTCATCTTGATATTAGATTTTCACAACCGGTGACTAAATGTCTGAAACAATCTAGTACCATGTGGCATTTTAACTCTATTGCTACAACCTTATGACCTTACAAACAATAGTAAGTTAGAAATGAATGATTTGAAATTAACTCTAAATAACACCATTCTGTTCATTGACTTCCATGATATGTGTTCAGAACTTTCTATTCTGATTTCCTCCAGCAAAGGTAAATAGCTAATCCTTTAATTTGGGGAGCACAGTTTTTATACTTAGAAATACCCTGCTTTCAAAGACATGTCACAGTGCTTGGTACATAGTAAATGTTTAATAATTGCTTTATTTATATATCCAAGTCACAAGAATCATATATGAATGTCATTTTGGCATGAGAAGGAAGAAAATCACAGCACCTCAATTTATTAAGTCCTATAAAAATATTAAAGAGTTGTTTTGGAAATTAAAAAAAAATCCTGGAAATGGTAAGTTAAATGTTTTACTAAATATTTTCTTAACTCTCAATTTTTCTCCCATAATTTGTAGCCCATCCCCATTAGTTTGCTTTGAGGGGTGGAAAAGGGAAGGAGCATGGAGAGATGATTCAGCAGAAGGGCAACTGAGGGAAATGTTACTGTTGGTCTCATCCTAATAAAGGGTCTGCAGAAAGGCTGAGCAGAAGCTTTAATAGCATTCTTGGCAATAACCACCCTTGTTTCCCATGTATTTTGAATCAGATTTAATTTGAATTAAATAGAAATAAAAACTATTTACCATTGCACCCTAATGACTGTAATTTCCTCTCAAGCTGTTACTTACAGACACAGTATGCTGCACCTTGGAAAGAATATCCTTACTCTCTGCCTTTTACTAAGGCTCAAGTCCAGCGATTTTTTTTCAATGACACATTAAAAAAAAAGATGAACTTTCCTTCAGTGTTCAAAAATACTCTTGCTGAGTTTTCCCCAGTCAAAGAGGAGAAATTCCCAACCTCTTTCTGCCTTATCTTCTACTATCTCTTGCCAGCTAAATGATATTTCCAAATTCCTCTTTTTCCAGGGTAGCTGTACTTAGTTCTGTCAGGGTCTCTGCGTGGAACATTTAACTCTCCACATAGCTATAACCCTGATCATTTACTGCCAGAGTCAAAATATCTCCATTATGATTTCAAGTACCTCAACTCTCTGGTACCAGATGGCATTTAAATTGGTCCCTTTCCAGAGATACAGATGTCACTATGCCCAGGGTTTTTTAGACTCTTAAAATCCACTCCTGCTGAGAATATAATTTGGTAGGATAATTCTCCAGTTTACCTGATGATGAGCTGAAAAATGTAGGATCCAACAAGCCCCCCCACCCCACCCCCATGATAGGATTTCCATTACAATATACCCCTCTGGATATGCACACATACTAATTATGGTGACACAAACAGCAAACTTCAGAATAGGAGATTAATGTTCATTTTTCATGGCTAGGTTGGAAGAAGATGCTTTCTGGGAATTAGACAGACTATTAGAGAGCAATCTGACACCAATTCATCATTGTCTCCCTCCTCTCGCTGTCAATGCTTGCCAAAGGGGAGTAACCAACTATTGATGTCAAATGGACTAGGACAAACTAATATAGTCCATATAATAGCTTACTGCAGAAATGTTGATGTTCAGACATCACTTTCTTCACTTCTGGAAGTGTTCAGTGTTGAATGGAGGTGAATATCAATATTAATAAAAGTTAAATGTATTAGAATACAGAAACATAATAAGAGTCAACCTTTAGAATACGAGATAGAGTTCCTGTCGTTTTTTTTAATCCATATGGTGTTTTCTTTTCATTTTATTTAGTTTTGTTTTGGTCTGCACATGAAATTTGTGTGTAGTTGTAGTTTTGTCCTTCTTTCTCAAGGAGTACCATGACATCAGGAAGATGATACCATGACTTGCAAGTGAATTGGATTACAATGAGGCAGGGCTGTGTAGTCACTAGCCTCACTTCTTCCTCCAGAGCTATATGATCCAGTGGCCAGATATAGAACAGGACAACTGGAGATGGCCCAGGAAATACTGGGAGAACTTGATCTTTAAAAGCTAAGATCTTTCCAACTTCTCATTTTGACCAAGGCAACATCTATTCAGTGATTAGGGCTGTTTGAGAAGTGAGTCAAGGGCTAAACCCTTTAATAAAAAAAAAAATCAAACCAAACTGGGAGAAGGAGACCCTCAAGATTGTTTCTGGCCAAAAAAGATACAATTTTTATTTACATTCACTCTGAGTCATTAGGGCCCCAAAAATAACCATTAAATGGTGCTTTAGAGGGCCCAAAAAATAACCATTAAATGGTGCTTGAACAGGGGGCTATTGTTGGCCAATCTATGATAGCTAGAGTGAATTGGATTTTTAGGAGTGGTCTTTAAGAAAGAAATTTAGACAACATATCAAGGTAGACTTCACCCTTCAAAATGTATCTTCCATTTGGCTGAGTACCCTTAGGACAAGGCATGATACTCTGAAGGGAGGACAGGACAGGACAGGACAGGACAGAACAGACAGGACAGGACTGAGTTGCCCAACTGGAACTTGGACTACTCACAGGTTGTGGCTTGTCTCTAATTCTCAAAGAGTATCATGACATCAGGAAGATGATGCTATGACTTTTAAGTGAACTGAATTGCAGTGAGAGAAGGCTGTGCAAAGTCACCAACCTTACTTTCTCCTCCAGAGCCCTCTGGGTCCAGTGGACAGATATAGACCAGGACAACTGGAGATGACCCAGTCAGGAATTCAATCAATTTTGGGGAACTTCAAAAGTGGAAACCACCTTCACTAAAGCAAATGGGAAATTCATCTGGAATTTATAGCCTGGGACATCAAATTATTAATTGGCACATCCACAGTTATAAGCTCTTATATGTCAGAGGCAGAGCATTTAGGTTAGAATAAGTTAAAAGTGGAAATAAATAAATTTTAAAAAAATTAGTAAAACCTTTTCAGATCTTAGCACTGATTTCTAGTTAAAAGGGAATTTAATCTTTGGCACTCTGAGCCCTTACTACAGAGAATGGGTATCTCATAGAACAAAACTGGAACCTCTGACCATCACAGACAAATTTCTATCTATGGTCCAACTCATGGCTAGATCATCTCCCTTCACTATTTACTTGACCTATACTCAAGGCACATAAACTAATTTTAATAGTGGTCTAATCTATATATAATTAAGACAATCTAATGAGGATAATTTATTTGAAAGTACTTTGGCAACCATAGAATTATAATGCACCAAAAATAGTATGCTACACTGGAAAGAGAACTGAATTTGAAATCCAAGGATCTGGATTTAGGTTTTTCTTTCTTCACTGCCTCTTTCATCCCCCTCCCTTAGGAAGATCACTTTATCTCTCTGGTGTTACTTCCTCATCTAAAAACAAGTCAAATTTAGTAGACTTTAAGCTCCCTTTTAGCTCTAAACTTATGACTTATAATTATCTGCATCACCCATCAGAATTATCATGTGATGGTCTGTGAAAGCCATGACAAATCTAAAAGAGCTATGATGTTTCAGAGTGTGCCATTTCATTCCAATCTTCCCAAGATCTTTCATAAAATGTCTTAAGCCTATACTATATACTATGACAATAGTCTAGGCAAAAGGTGATAAAAGCCTGAACTAGGCTGATATATATGTTTTTGGAGAGGAGATGGATGTGAGAAATGTAGAAGTATAATCAACATTTGACAACCTCCTATATATGGAGAATGAAAGAGAGGAAAAATTGGAGAATGATTCCATGGTTATAAAACTGAGTTACTAAGAAGATACTGAAACATTGAAAAGAAACAAGAATATTTGGAGAAAGGTTAATTTGTGGTGGGGAGAAGAAAATCAGTTCTCTTTTGGACATTTTGAGTTTAAGATACCAGTGGATTACCCATGAGTTGTTTGGCATATGGTTGAGGATATAGCATAGGAATAGATTGGATAACTGGTCAGAATACTTTTCAAATCATACCTCAATGATCCCATTAGTGTGTTAATTTATAATCGCAAGGACATATCTATTAAAATAAAAGTAATTTAATAAAACAGAACAGTAATAACATAACAACAAAACATTTTCCTCTCACCAGTAAAAATAGAGTTCAAATGAAAAGTGAACGTGTTTAGGGATCGTATGTTAAGATACATACAAATTTTATATATATATATATATATATATATATATATATATATATATATATATATATTTGTGTGTGTATATACACAAATATATGTATGTATATATATATTTGTGTGTGTTTGTGTTAATTTGTATGTGCATATGTGTCTGTGTGTAGAGAACCTTGAGGGGTTTGAAAGAGCCCCTGATCAAGAGTTCCCCTCCTCTAAGGAGGAGTAGCTGACTTCAGAAGTTAAGTGATATATTGTTCTCAGGGGTACATCCTTGAATTCAGGTGTTGAAGTTCCAGGAATCAGGGCCCCTGCTATACAGGATAACATTCTGATAAAGAGGCCTTGAGGTTCCCTTGCTACTTATCACTATCTGTTCTGTTTCATGACTCAATTGCTACCCTTATGGTTTTTTACTATTTAAGCACCCCAAACCCTGATTTATTGGCATAGTAATGTCTAGAATAAACTCA
This sequence comes from Potorous gilbertii, assembly GCA_028658325.1. NCBI lineage: Eukaryota > Metazoa > Chordata > Mammalia > Diprotodontia > Potoroidae > Potorous > Potorous gilbertii. Next base: position 100,078,091 of record CM053770.1, read on the forward strand.
GCTTGTTCAGACTGCCGTGTCCGCCTGTTTTTCATCCTCTCTCTGTGAGCCCCATAACCTCCCCGGACCTGCTGGACTGCACTGGTGGCAGCATCTGTGTGTGTGAGTGTATCTAGGACTTATGAATGAAAAGATGCACATGCAAAAGATATTTATGCCTAAGGCACACACAGAGAGGGCAACTAACACCTCTAATATGACAGTACTGTTAATTGAACCCAAGGAGGTTGATAAAGTCAACACACTGCAGGAGAGGAAAATATGACCTAGAACAGAACCTTGGGGTACAGGAGATTGAGGGAAGAGATGTACTCCTAAGCTACTTATACACACTATCTCACGTGGTCCTCACAACACCTCTGGGAGGTAGGTACTATTGTTGTCTCCATTTTACAACTGAGGCAGACAGAGATTAAGTGTCTTTTCCAGGGTCACATAGCTAATAAGTGTTTGAATCTGAATGCAGGTCTTCCTGACTCTGGGCTTAGCACTCTATCCACTGAGCTACCAAGCTGCCATAGAAGAGTCAGCAGATAATGCAGCAAAAGAGCTTGAGATACAAGAGAAAAACCCGGAGAAAGAAACAAAGGGATGAGAAAGTATCTAGTCAGTTAACAATGCCAAAAGTCGCAATGAGGTCTGGGAAGATGAGGACAGAAAAAAGGCTGTAATATTTTACAATTAAGATACTGGTGACATTGACAAGGACAGTTTCAGCCAAGTAACAGGACTAGAAATTACCTAGGAAGAGACTAAGAAATAAGTATTGAGAACATGGAGACAGAAAATGTAAATTATTCTTTTGAGAAGTTTAAGGGGGAAAAGTTAAGGGACAATGGCTTAAGTCATTATAGGGGCAAAGTGGAGGGGTGTTTTTATTTTTCTGGTTTGCTTTTTTCAGGGATAGGAGATGTGAGAATTTATGGGAGTTGGGACAAAAGTAGACAGAGAGAAAGACAAACATACAGAGATGGAGAGAAAGAGAGATGTGGGGCAAGTTCCTGAGGATACTGAAGGCACAGAGGAGTGATCAGCCTTTAGGAGATGGATCAATTTTCCTTCAGGGAGGAAGAGTTATTAGGTATTGAATAGGAGAAATGAGAGACTTTATCATAATATATCTGTTTTCCTTCTTAGTAGGGACAGAGATTGAAGTCTTTTTGCAATAGGGTTAGATTTATGCTGACTCTAACCACATGTATCCATCTTATTGTTTTATGACTAATGACAAACATTTGAAAGATCAGAGGTACAGTTTGGGGTCATAAAACAGACTGAAGCTAACTGGTCCATACAGGATTAAAAGTGCAACCTTGCCTCATTAGTAAGCAATAAGCAAGTAATTGTGTTTTAAGTAATATGCCTAATGCTTTGTTGGGTACAATGGCAGAGATGAAATTCAATCCAATCTAAAATGAATTCATAAAATGCCTACTATGTGTTAGCTACCGCTGTTAGGCAATGGAATCCAAAGATAATAGTAAAGTCTCTCCATTCAAGAAGTTATATTCTCTATGGCATGGGAGGGATAAAGGAGCTAAAACATCTCTCTCTCTCCCCATTTTCTCTTTATATATATATGTATGTATATACACATATGTATTTTGAATACATATATACACATACATGTATATATGTATAAATACATCTGCATGTATGTTTGACTGTGTATTTATGTATGTATATGGAAGGTAAAACCTTAAACAGCCAAAGTCATCAGGAAAGAGCTTTCTGTAGAGACTGTTACATGAATTCAACCCCAAAAGTGGTCCTTCCCTCAAGGAGCTCATCATTAAGTTGATTTACTTACAACATACATTCATCAACTAGACTAACTATGTATAGATTTCAGGTAGAATTAGTTATATATAGTTATTTATTAACTACTACAAAACATGTTGATAAGAAATGTACGCATTTTAGAACATTTACCTATTTTGTAATGAATTTAGTACAAATATTATGAAACCCCTCTAATGTGCTACTTTTTGTTTCATTTTCGTGATATTGATAGAAAAAATGAGTAGCTGACCTAGACCTACATGTTTTCTCCCCTCATGCCTGACATAAACAGAAAATATTTGGACCTCTGAATCTTCCTTGTGGAAAATAAGCACAAGCTTCTATGTTATTTTGGGTTGCTTCCATATTGTGGTAGCAATTTATATATATATAAAATCCTCATTTCTTTTTCCTTCCATCACTCTGCAACTTTTGTGCAATCTCTATGGCACTAAAAATTGAGACTTGTCGAGGCTGATGTGGTAAATCAGTAGCGGTAATGTTGTTCTGTGCCCCCTAAATTCTGTAATTATGATTCAGACTCTTTATAGCTCATGTATAGTAAAGACAGAGTCTGCACATCTACATTGGCATTCAAGCAGATAAAATTTTATAGCTCCATAATACAGGTTGTGAGGAGATTTCAACTAGTTAATGTGGACCTCATGAAACAATTCCACTTTGCACACAAATACTTTTGAAAAAAAGGATTGAAAAAGTATCTTCCTCTCTCTTCACTATTACATATTCTTTTGACCTAAAAATTATTATGTAGATTTGTAGAACATAACTTTAGTTGAACTGTTTCAGTGATTTTGGACGTTGATAGAAATAATGAAAATAACTGACTCTTGAGAAAATCTCTCAAAGCTATTAGAAAAATATATATAACATTTGGTATAATTTTCAAATTGATTCAATTGGGATAACTTTCAATTCAATCTAACCTCTACTATATATAAGGAATCATGGCAGGCACTGGTAGTTCTTATTTTGTGATTGTTTTTGTCCAGAACTGTGATGTCATTAGTCAAGGAATTCTAGAAAGGAATTAACCTATGTCAATGAAGATAGCCAACCCTGCTGTACTTTCCAATTTTAGAAAGGAATATGTAGTTCTAAGAGGTTAAATAATTTATCCAGAGTCATCTATGTGTAAGAGGAGAGACTTGAATACATGTCTTCTAGACTCTGAGTCCAGGTGTCTAGCTTTTATATCATGTATCAGGCTGCCTGTGAGACACGAGAACTATGAAAAAAGAAAAATAAAAACCAAAACAGAACAGTATTTATGACTTCAAGGGACTTATATTCTATTGGAGGATGAGGGGAATAAATTTGATGCCTACATATGATATATTAACTGGACAGACTCAGGATATATAAGTGAAGCTATTACTAAGATACAGCTTTCTGCTAAAGTAAGGATTGAATATTGGAAAGGGCACCATTTACTGATAAACTAGTATCAAAGAAGGAATGCCTTGATTTCTTGTTGGTGAGCTGTTTTTCAGTCATTTCTCACTCTTCATAACCCCATTTTGGGTTTTCTTGGCAAAGATACTCTCACTTCTTTCTGAAGTTCATTATATAGGTGAGGAAACTAAGGCAAACAGGGCTGTAATTTGTCCAGGGTAACAAAGTAAGTGTCTGAGGTCAGAATTGAGCTCACAAAGATGAATCTTTGTGATCCCAGGCCTGAGGCTCTATTTGCTACACCACTTAGCTGGCTATTCTGTGTTTTGGAAACCCTTAATAAAATTTTCTTTTATTTACAGATAGTGCAACTCTTTCTTATTCACTAGACACTGAATTTTGAGTTACTTTGCTAATAACAGGAATGAATTTCTATCTTAAAGTGTCCTCATTTTGAGTAATAGAATGGATCTGCAACATGATTGACCATGATTTGGAGTATAGTACAGCTTGTTTGGGGCTCAAGCTTTCACTTCACACAAACATCATGTTTAGAGGAAAGGATCTTAATGATTTAACAGATGAGGAAAGAATGTCATAGAGAAATGAACTAACTTGTCCAACGTCACACAGCTTGACAGCAAAGCTGAGTTAAAAATTCAGGTACCCTGTCTTGATCATTTTCTACCTAACCTGGATAGCCATGAAGTAACCATGTGTCATAATAACAACACTGACAGGTTATCTGGTCCAACCCACTCATGAAAAGGAGTCCTTTCTGAAACAAACCCAATAAAATGGTTACCCAGCTAGTGCTCCAAAAATACGGAATCCACTAGTGTCAATTTTTTTTTCTTTATTGCAGGTCTATTTGTTCAAAGGAATTTCCTTATACTGAGTTAAAATCTGCCTCTGCCAATTCCATCAATTGCTCCCAGTTCTGTCCTCTAGGACTGAGTAGAACAAGTTGGATTCCACTTTCCCATAGTGGCTCTTCACATTCAAAACAGAAATCTTGCACTTTGCCCACCAAAGAGGTTTGTCCGTAGGATAATATCTTTGATTCTTTAAGTTTGTTTTTTATTAAGAGCTTGACAAGCATACAAAAATTATCCATTTTCATATATGAAGAATAGGAAAAGAAAGAATTGTATATGAAAAAAATCTTTGATTTTTAAAGCATGTAATGGATTTATCATGGTAATTATGTGATGGCCCTGCTTGTTTATATCTCTTTATTTCCTCTATTATCTTTATTTTATAATTGATTTATTGATACTTTTAACTTATTTTTATGATATTATTACTAACTTTAATTTTATGCATGTAAAATTGCTCATTTTATCTTGTGATTTTCTCTATATTTTATTTAGTCAACAGCTCTTCCACTTTCCATAACTGTGAAGGATATCTACTTCCATGTTCCTTCCCTTGTTTATGTTACGACTTTTTCTATTTAGATCTTGTATAGATAGATATAATGTATATATGTATGTATGTATAAATGTGTGAGTGAATGTGTGTGTGTGTGTCTGTGTCCTTTACCCCTTTCTTTGTGATACAGACTTTCATTTAAAAAATCAAGTTAGTTTATATTATTTTCCTATTTATTGGGCTTTCTGAGATAACAGCTCATAGTTTTATTTATTGTTTTCAATTTTGCCAATCACACCTTTAAGTAAAGAATTTTACCTTTGTGTTTAATAACATTTTATTTTCTGCTTTATTAACATTGTTAGTTATGTATTCAGTTCCTTGATTTATTCCTTTTCACTTTTTTGACAAAAGTATTTAGAGGAGGAAACCTCCAGGGGCCAGACTTCCATGTGCTTCAGCGTAGCCCCAGAGAAATGCAGAAACACCCCACCAGGACTCAGCACCTGCCAGACACCACCAGTAGGACTCCAGCTAAGCATCATTTAAGCTAACTGTAAGAGCCAGGACTTCTGTGTACACAGGATGACCTTCTGGCAGAAGTTCTTAGGTCTGCTTTTTCTAAAAGGAAAGCAACTTTTGAGGGGTCAACATCTATTTTAATTACATTCACCGTCAGAAAAAATACAAGCAGAGAAATAGAGACCAACTGATAGGGCTTCTAACTACCTGACCATAAGCAATACACACACCACAGATCAACAGACAGATCCAACTGTTGGATCATTATATACATACATAGTTACCAGAGAGAGGAGCGCCAACATCTGGGTTTGCAAAGCCAGGAAAGTCCTTAAAGGCTACCCAGCTTCTCCTCTGGCACATGAACCTTCTTCCAAGCCCCTAAAGAAAATGCCATCTCAGAGTATGTATAAACCTTTCAGAGTCAGAGGGCATCATCACCCTTGTGACCCAGTGGCTCATTAGAAATTAACAAAAGGTGTGAGCCTTCCAACAAAACAAGTCTCCCCTAATCAAGCTTCTCTCATTGGGCTTCACCTGAAGCCTATTAGCATGCTGAGGTACGGTGGGGAAAAGATGAATTAAACTCTCAGACACCTATGATCTCTAGCAGTGCCACCTACCACTTACCCTACCTCCTCAGCACAGTACGTTAAACTTAATAAAATGTGTCTTACATACACCCCAATGAGTTTATGAATTTCTTCATAATTCTCTGTGTAAGTTCAACTCCACATGTGTAAGTTCAACTCTTCTTTTATCATTGAGATAATAGTGAGAATCAAGAGATGCCTATTGTTGTACACCTTCCGTCATATTTCTATACACTTCTTCTCCTGTACCCGCCTTACTGGACATTATGAAGAGGGGCGTTGAAAGCATAGGTTAAGTATCCATCTAAGCAGAGAGATGGATTTTGAGATATATTAAGGGCACAAAATCCATAATATTGTCAGCTAACTAGATGTGGGCAAATTAATGAGAGTGCAAAGGTGAGGGTAACTCCTAAGGCTGCTCAGGTGTTGAAAAATGGGGAAGTTAGGAAGTTCAGGAAGTTAAAAAGTTAAGAAAAGACTTTTCCCTTTTTTAATTTCCCTTTCAATATTTCCTCTTTCTGAAACTGGAAAGGGCAAAGAAGCACAGTCAAGAGCCAGTGAAAACTGGCTACAGTGCATGTGTGAGTAGACTTTTCCATTCTGGCTCTGATTCAAGTGAAAAGATTTAAAGATAATTCATTTGAAGCATTTCCTTTGTAGTCTTTAGGTAGTTCTTCAATGTTCAGTTTGATATCCTTGGACAGGAAGTTCAGTGCTTCTTCAAAGCCTCTGCCTACTATCTCCTTATGACAATAGTATATTTTTGGTTGTGTATTTTGTTGTCAGCTTTCAACTACCCTACACAAGCAGAAATATATTCTTCTCATCCATCTTTTGGTTTATCTTTCCAGAGGCTCCACCCTTATATGTGCCCCAAATGCCAGTCGTTTTGTCCATCTGGGAAAGATATGACATGGAAACAAAGCATTCATTGACTAAAACTGCTTTTTACTTCTAGGAAAATAGCATTATAGGTGCCTTATACCAGTAATAAAGGTAAATTGATTAGCTGACAAGTTAAAAATATTGAACACTTCTCCTTTGTCCATTTCTCTCATTTATCTAGAAAACATTGATGGTTGTTTTGTGGGGTTCTCTTTACACTTGATGATAAATTGTTTATGCCATTATATGATTCCTTTTAGGAGCTGAGAACAATGAAGGATTGCTCTGTCCCTTTATGTGTGGGAATAAAGATACATTACAGATGGCATCGTCTTTGCTTTGTGTCTGAGTTTCATATTAAAACCATAAATATTCACATTTTATAATTGAATCTGCTTTTATGGTATAAACATAAAATTCCCTCCGACATGAAAATGCATTCAATTGTACTTGGTTTAGTCACTTAATGGAAGGATGGAATGTCTCAGTTGGGCAATTTTCCCTGATTATGCCATGATGTTAAAGTCAGATGCTTCAATAGTCTTTTCTTTCACTGGTATAGGCAGACAGTCTCATTGAAATCTCATCAAGCTGATTGCCAAAAATCTGGTGTTTGCTGTTTATACTAAAAATAAACTCTCGAGACAGTTATAAAGTTTTCCTCTTACTTATAGGCCCTAAGATGTTGAGACCAAATTGGATCAATAATGTCTAAATTAGAACTGCTTTTTAAAGGAACATGTTAAGGGACTTGTTCACCTCATTTCTTCAGGGAAAAATGAGGAATGGTAGAATCTCTTGAGGAAGGTCTCAGTGTTTTTTTTTTTGTTTGTTTTTTAGTTAAGTATGAAAAAATGTGGTAGATTATAAAGAAATAGTAGAAAATGCTGAAACCTAATCTTTGAGAGTAAAAATATTAATGGATTTGTCATACCTATCAGATGTTGTAAAATAGCTACTGGTCCATGCTCTTTATTACCAATCATTTTGAAAAGGCAAAAGAAAAATAGGAAAATCGTGCTTCAAGTTGGTTGCCTATAAAGTTCTTTCCAATTCTAAAATAACATGATCCTAGGAAATACTTCTTACTCATGCATCCCTTTTTTGATATTTTAATGAATCTTTTTTTCAATATGAGTTGTATCAAAGATTAGACTAAATGAATTCCTATCACCACCCCCACCGCCACTCTAAATCTATGACCCTAGGATCTTTCAATGTTGTAGATTGCAACATTACGTTCCTTTTTGTCTTGTGGGACTCTTATTCGTGTCTTCCCATAATTCCTTCATAGAAGGGGGTCTGTGATGGTGATGAGACTGCTTCTCTTACAAAATTCTCCATTGGTCAAGTGTTGCAGTCTACTCATGCCCCTACAATGCTTCTCTGCTTCTCAGATAACCTTCAAGTTTAATTCTTTAGAAACTGAAATTACATGAAATGTAGCCATATAGCATCATGGAAAGATTATTTACAGAAAGGTAGTTTTTCTCTTGTTCAGTTCTAGGCTTAGTTCATTGTCCATTTGTAGTGCTTGTCCAGGATATATGAACTATTGGACCAGATCTATGGAACTCTTTCTGTTTGGACAACAGACATTCTTTATCCACTTGCTTCTTCTTGCTTGCATAGTTTGTTAGGCTCAGTTTTGGAGTGATTATACATTTCTTTTAGGATTCTCTGAAATGTTCCCAAGGATTGAAGCAGCAAAATTATGTTCTTCTTGGTTGGGAGTCAGCATTCAATAAAACCTGCCAAACTGGGTAGCTTACTGTTTTTGTAAGGCCAGGGAGACAAAGGGTTTTTTTTTTTAAATTTTTGAATAAAATAATTTATTTACAAATGTAAAAACTACTCAGTGAGTAGCTCCCCTAAAATGTACTTTAGGCCAGATTTGGGGGCAATAGTTTGCTGATCCCTGTTCTAGAATATACACACCCCCCCTAAAAAGGTTTTTGCTACCCTTCTAAAAGATATGATTATGAACATATTTATGATTTCAAAAGATAAAAATATTACAAAAGCCAAACAATTAAGTCCTCTGATACAAAGTTGCATGAAGAATTTGGATATACTCTAGGATTTCTCTGTATAGAATTACTGTGTCTATTTGTGAGGGATGTAAATGATCCAAGATACAAATCCTTGTTTGTTTGTTTGTTTGTTTATGTGAAACTATACTATCAGGAAAACTGAATATTTCTTATAACAGTAATAAAGAGAAATTATTTATCCAACACTTAGTAAATAGCTACATATACATAGAAACATAGTTATATACCATTTTAAAAGAAAATCCTCTTCTATTCTAGTTACCTTGGAGTAGGTATGTCAGACCTATCCCTCAGGAAAATTTTCAGAATCCTTACTTTACAGATATTGTCAGAATCACCAAAGAAGATGATTTATTTTTGTCCTGCTCTCCGTGAACCTCTTCATCCCCCCAATCAAAGTAAGCAAGGAAAAAAAACCCCAAGCATTTAATTATTCAGACAGTAAGATGTAATTATTCAGTTAGTTCATTTAATCAGAAATGTGTCAGCTGTAAGACATGGATGAAATGTTAATATTAATTATGTACCAAAGTGTTAATCATAGGTTTGCAACTATATGACTAACAATAACATAAGCATATTAATTGCTAAAATTCATGACAGAGTGAGTGTTCAAGTCAGAAATGCAAAAGATTTAAGCAGCAAAGCAAAGGTGGGTCTTGTTAATGTTGGCAAAGGGAAAATCAATTAGCTTCCTTCCTTTGGAATCAAGTGTTTGAGACAGAGAAGGTTTCTGCAATTAAGGGAAAGGAGGAAAAAGGTGAATGCTTAGCCAGCTGCTAACTGTTCTTGAAGCAGGAGACCCTCGCTGACAGCAACACATTCTAGAGACAACACTCTAAGAACAGTATTGAGCTGGTTTGATCTGAGAGACTTAAGGAAAGAAGATCCTAGGTTAATTTCTATAATAATCCTGTAGTATCATTGAGAGATGCACATCCTTATATAAATAAGAAATCTTATTCAGAAGAAACAGGAGACAAAATTAAGTTTATTGATATTCCCAAGGAAAAGAGGTAAATATTTAATAAAATATAAAAAATAAAAATAAACAGTATTGTATAATGTGGAGATACCAGCTCCTTTCTCTACTCCCAAACACACCCTCACACCAACACTCAGATGCCCTTCCCTTTCATCTGACATCCACAGCTTTGCTTCAGGTCTTGGTCATATTTTGTCTTATTATTTCAACCTTTTTTTATCTGAATTCCCTGGCTAGAACAATATCAACTTTCTTAAGACTCATCCCAATACTGTTCTTGAGATCCTCAACCCAGACTATCACATTTTTGTGATTGATTTCAGTTCAGTTCAACCTCAGGACAACAGGGTACACAAGAAATTTAGATTCAGAATGTAGACATGAAGTCTATGGCCACTACTTAATTGGCTATTCTGTGCATGCTCCCTGTTATGAGGACTCTGCTTTTAAAAAAAGAAACAAGCAAAAGGCTGATGGCTGACAGACTCGATAGGGCAGTTTTTCTGTGGTTTGATGACTGCATGACAGCCCTGTATCTCTAAAAGATCTGTAGCTTAAAGGCCTTTGGATTATGTGCAGAGCCCACTCTTCACCTTAGTGACTCCTCAGAAGACGACTCCAGCAGAAGCCAGAAACTACAGAGACAGAATAGCTGCACAACCTTGTGCCCAAAGAAGCCTCTTCCTGCAGACACCGTCAATCATTGGCCACAGAAGATGTGGAGAGAAATGCTCAACAGATACCACGTGCCACACCCACGAGGTCCACAGAAACTTTACAGCATGTGAGGAGTTTAGCAGGGAGGAACATTACAGGAGCCAAAGGGTGATATCATTAGAAGACTGCATCTGTGCGGATGCAGCAGAACGCTGAATTGCCACCTTCTTGTAAGTTCCCCAGCCTCTATGTGCCTGTCTCCCTTCTTCCCACACCTGCATCAGATTACATGTGATGTTTACATCATGTGAACTCTATGCGTATGCCCTAGGATCCTGGGTCAAAACTGGTGTGTGAGCAACACGTTATGTGCATTGCCTAAGGTGTCCATTCTTTCCATTGATAGTATATGTATTTGTGGGAGAGTATGCCCTGAGCATATGACGCAAATGTTCCATTGCTATTATGGTTACGCTTTTTCATTAAATGACTTTGCTTTAAACTCAATGTGTCCTCATCTGGTAGACCTTGAGGGAGGCCTATTCTGTATTTGGAAAGGCAGGTAATGTAAATAAAAGAAAAAAGTCAATGACAACTCTTACTTTTGCTTAAAAAAGAAGGGAAAAAAAGCATGGGTAGAGATAAATGAGCCATGCTTTTCTTGTAGATAAGAGAGGCAAAGAGTGCCTTAAGACCAAAGAGCACCTGGGAGACACAAGTGCTATACAACCAAGAGTCCTTATGTGCCTATTATGTGTTAAGTGCTGGGTATGTGAAGATGAAAAATGACAGTCTCTTTCTTGAAGAAAAAAAATAGCTTATATTGTCCTGGAGACTATTTCCTGCCCATCCCTCTGATAGGCTACATGCTTAATTCTTCTTCCCTCTCCTCCCCTTTTGGCCAGTATCTTACTACTTACTGTATTTGAGATTTCTCTTCAAGTACATTTGTTTTTTTTCTTTTTGGCAGGGGTTCTAAGCAATTTTTTTTATCCTGTTCTGTTTTATCTAGTGAAATATATAGACCTCCTGATTATGCTGTATAATTAAAGTGAATGCTACATTACAGTTGATGGTGAAAAATTTTTTAAATATAATTTTTTATCCAAATATATGTATTTAGCTTAAAGACTCCTGATTTAGAATAGCTCCCCTCCCCTGTAAAACTTTAATGACTCTTAAATATTTTTTTTATTCCAACAGTTCCAGAAACAGTATTTCCTTGATGAAACTTCCCCCACTCCAACAAAAAGAGAATTTATCACTTTCACTGTGAGAAACAAAAGAGTTATGTTTCCACAGGGTCAAAACTCCCAACTGTGATTGGTGACAGTTAATCAGAGTTGTGATCTACCATGGTTAGGTTAAAAGGTCAGAAATTTATATGTAAACAGACATACCCCTTGTAAAATTATCCCTCCATTTTCTGTTCTTGAGTCCTATGTTGAAATATGCTTGGGAGGGGGGAGCACACCTAGGAGCGATGCGTAGTGGTCTTGTCAAAGAGTTTATGACCTGAAGGAGAATGGATCAGTGGGTCCTCTGATGGGAGAATCTGTCCTGAACTAACATAATAATGCCCCCACTTCTGTATCAGGCACTCCCTCCTCCTGAAAAGAGGGGTGGGGTTCACTTTGGCCAAAGCATTCAATTCCTCTCAACTGTGCTGTAATATATTTTCCTTGATACCTTTTAGTGTCAAGTGTGTTTCTGACACACCAAATTCACTGTACTGAAGTACTGTGAACCCTTGGCCTATTTAACCTTTATCATCAACTTATTCTTTGTATTTATTCTGTATCAATTGGCAAACTGTATGTAAGAATCAGTGTTATCTGTCTTACCAGGGAAAAATCTAGAGCACAGTGATTCAGTTTGTAAAACTAAAGGAATGGTGGTGAGGAGGTTTAATGAAAAATCAAGTGGACATTTTATTCATTGTATGTCCATTCAGTCATTGATTCATTCAGTCATACATTCATGAATCATTTATCAATTGCCTACTTGTATACCATCTGGGTTCTGGGTACATGTAAAGACAAAGAAGAAATCATTCTTGCCTTCAAAGAACTTACAATCCAAGGTTGGTTGACAGTGAGCTATGTGTACTAGAATGCAAATTGATCCAAGTCTCATGTGATGAATACATTTATGTTTTGAACCTTTCTCTAATTCCTACCACTGGGGACTCTGGCAAGAGGACACGATAGTGTAGTAGAAGGAGAAAGAAAGAACTTGGTACTCAATCCTGACTATGTCACCAATGAGCTCATTAGACCACCCACTCCATCTTCTTAGATCTAGATTTTCTTGTCTAAAAAAGGAGGAAGTTGAAACTAGTGGTCTCTAAGTTCCCTTCCAACTCTAAAATCTATGATTATTGGGATGGCACAATCATTTCAATTATTCTCTGCACTGAGGTACACTATTTTTGAACACTTACCACATAGTCAATCACTAGTCTTTCTTTGCCATGCGACTAAATAAATCATGTCTACAGAAAAGAGTAAACACACTTGATTTGTAGCCAGAGGAAGTGGATTAAAAATCTTAGGACTATGTATTGTTTCCTCAGTGACTTCAACAAATCACTTCTCAGTTTTCTCTTGTGGGGAGGGAGTTGGATTATATTAGAGGTTCTCAAAGTGTGGTTTCCTGGAGTCCTGGACTCTTTTAGGGAGTTGTGACATATAAAATGTCTGAGAGACATAGTTTCTAGGTCATTAAACATTTTATTTAATGCTAGCAATGATTAATAAAAGGGATCAGTGGCACTCTTGAATGCCACTCATGGAATCTAGTCAACACTTAACAGTCTTTGGAAGAATGGGTGTTCCTGATTGGTGAATAATGAGAAGAATGAATATGAAAATGAGAAGTGAACTTATTCTAATGAGAATTTGGGGGATATAACTTTGATTTTGCCATTTACTTTCACATCATTTCCAGCCTTGGGCAATCTGGACAAAAGATCTACCCCTCTGCCCAACCTGATCCCACAATGATCCAGAATTTACCTTAGATTAAATGCTTTGCAAGATTTTCTAGTTGGATGGGGCAACAACTCCACCTATATAAGATAGTCTAGGTGGGATAAATTTTGTGGAAAGATCAGGGATCTCTCCAATAATTTGTCATTTAATAATAATTTCTCTCAGAGTTCATGAGGTAAAAACTATTTTCCTAATAAAATTAAGATTCTTTAGTTTTTAACATGGTAAATATTGATAGATATATCCCATATGAATAAAAGCTCTTTGGATGGTCAATAATTTTTAAGAGTGTGAGGGGGTTTTGAGGCCAAAAATATTGAGAACTGTTGGATTTTATTATCTCTAAGGGCTCTGTCAGTTTTAAATCCTATGAATTATCTGTGGATAGCTATAGTTTTACTTCTGATTTGTATATTTGTTTATGAATCTTTGGAATTTATGATCCCAACCTCAATATACCCTAAAATGTTAGTATTGCCGTAAGAATGAAAGTTGTAGTTCAGTGTTGATTACATGTGTTTTGTTTCTTCTGAGCTCCTTCCTTAACTCTGCATTCACTTTTGGGAATTGGGTCCTCAGAAAACACATGCTACTTTCCAGTTTGAGGAGTACCCTGTGGGTACATTCTTCCACAGTCTCCCATGAGTGCACTTCCACTTCATTCCAATTCACAATCTCCCAAGAGTTAGAATTAGCTCCCAGCAAAAGCATTTACCAAGATGGCATCACCATGGTATTCACAACCATCTCCCCATATATATGGAGCATAGTCTCCCACTAAAGCAGATCTTGTCAACCAGAAAAGTGAGCACAGACCTAGAAAGCAATGGTAGTGAGGCACGAATGTGGCCAAGGCTTTTCAAAACTCAGATCCTGAAGGGCTAGAAATGCTATCTTTCTTAAAGGGATCCTCACAAAACTCACTCCTGGACACAATGACTCTGGTGGGTAGGTTGTTCAGCTGAGCCCTCAACATTTGTTGATTTCCATATCTTGATTCTTGATTGCTGGAGAAGGCAACATCTTTGGTCCATAATTGTCAATTAATTCTCTTTTCTGCTACCATAGCACTGCTTCTGAAAGTGGCTGTATCTCTCTCTCTAATGAGAGAGAATGCTTTCTCTCATTATCTATCTGGAGTTTGTGTGTGTCTCTGTTTTCTGAATTATAGCTCAATATCTCTCAAAATGACTCTCCAACTGATGGCTGTGGTGTCTCCTTCTGGGCAAGAAGACATAGTCAGCAGGGACTTTGGAGAAAAGAGGAGAGATATTTCCTACTTCTCCAATGAGGGGGTTTCCTCAAAAGATAGCTCCTGACATACCCTCACCTAAACTACTAAACCGTATTTCATCTCTCCAGAGTTTAGCTTTTTAAAGCATCCAGGGATGTAAGCTATTTCACCAAAGTCAATAATATTGGCTCTTCTTATTCACTCAAAGAAATTGGTTCATACTTCTTAAAGAGATTAGTAGACACTAACATATTATTAAAACATTCATATCTCATTATTAGTTATCTACTCTTTCTATTCTGCAACTATTTCAACTATGATGGAAGGAAGAGGGATCAAATGTTCCTGCTCTCCCAAGTACGCATTAAATGTACTAGTTTCTGTTCAAGAAAGTTGGTTGTAAAGTAGAGAGTTTCAGAGGTCAGTCTTTTGTTTTCCAAACCAACTGTGTCAGAAGGCAAAGAAGCCAACTCTGAATACCTTTTATAATGGGAACAAAGAAAAGGATCTTTTAGATGAGCATTCGTTATGCCATAATGTTGGCAAAGGGACTTTTCACATATTGTAAACTCTAATGCAAATAGCATAAAATGGTCCCTGAATGGACAATCAGGAGGAGACCTTGGTGTAGTCTCAACTTTTCTGCTCATTAGTGACTGTGGACAAGCCATTCAACATTCTAGGTATCCCTTTACTCATGTGTAAAATGAGGTAATTGGTCTAAATGATCTCTAAGTTCACTTTTGGGTCTAAAAATTCTACAATGCCTACCTAGGTAATTGAAACAGTGAAACCCATTTTATTTGTTCATTATGCCTAGAGCTTTTTCAGTTTTTTGTAACTCTCTACTGTATGATACATGATATGAAAAGCTGAGTGTACTAAGAAAAAAACAAAAAAAGCTCATTCAGTGCAAAGAGATGAGTACAATATGTGGGACGAGTGGATTTTACAGGTTATGACACTTAGGAAGCACAGAAAAGGATGACTGTGCTCTTTGAAGGTCAGAACTGAGGTGGAGTCAAAATGGCCTGAGTACAGGCAGAGACTCACCTGAGCTCTCCCCCAAATCCCTCCAAATACATTTAAATGACTCTAAAAAAATTCTAGAGCAGCAGATCCCACAAAAAGACAGAGTGAAACAAATTTCCAGCCCAAGACAACCTGGAAGGTTGACAGAAAATGTTGGTTATACCAGACTGAGAGAGGAGCACAGTCCAGTGCAGACCTCACCATCATAGCCTTGGCCCCAGCAAAACAGGAGCAGGTCTTTTGAGTGACTGAATCATCATCGTCATCCATCATCATCCTCATCACCATCATCATCGTCATCGTCATCCATCATCATCATCATCATCGTCACCGTCATCATCGTCATCGTCATCCATCATCATCATCATCATCATCGTCACCGTCATCATCGTCATCGTCATCCATCATCATCATCATCATCATCATCATCATCATCGTCACCGTCATCATCGTCATCGTCATCCATCATCATCCTCATCACCATCATCATCGTCATCGTCATCCATCATCATCCTCATCACCATCATCATCATCATCATCATCATCATCATCATCACCATCATCATCGTCATCATCGTCATCCATCATCATCATCATCATCATCACCATCATTATCATCACCATCATCACCATCATCATCGTCATCCATCATCATCATCATCATCATCATCATCATCATCACCATCATCATCGTCATCGTCATCCATCATCATCATCATCATCATCATCATCATCATCATCACCATCGTCATCGTCATCGTCATCCATCATCATCATCATCATCATCATCATCACCATCATCATCGTCATCGTCATCCATCATCATCATCATCATCATCATCATCATCACATCATCATCGTCATCCATCATCATCATCATCCATCATTATCATCATCATCATCACCATCATCATCATTCATCATCATCATCACCATCACCATCATCACCATCATCATCATCATCACCATCACCATCATCATCATCGTCATCCATCATCATCGTCATCCATCATCATCGTCATCATCCATCATCATCATCATCATTCATTGTCCAATATCCATCATCTGTCATCTAGTTGCTACTGGAGATGTCAGCCCACAGATAGTAAAGGAATTGCACAACTTGTCAGGAGATTATAGGTTTCTCTTTGATAGCACTGAGGCAGGACTCTGTTGCTTTGCCCATACTTGGATCTGGGTCACAGTTACAGGAGGCGGTCCTGGGGAAGAAGGAGCACCAGAATAGCAGAGCTTGCAGCAGCAGTGGAAAGGGGGCCCTTCTCAAAGTTTCAGGGCAGAAAAGAGTACTTGTGGTCACTCATTGATCAGAGCTCAGACCAAGAGAAGAGTAAACATTTCTCCTTAAACCATACCATCTTGGAAGAACTAAAAACTTACAGGGCCCTAGAAGTATCTCTGAAATAACTGCACAACACCCCTGAAGCTTTGGACAGTTCACCATCAACACTGAAAGTAGAGACTTACCTTAACAAAGAGTTAAAAAGTTAAGTAATAGACTGGGAAAATGAGCCAACAATGGGGAAAAAACTGACTATAGAAAGTTACTATGGTGATAGGGAAGATCAAAACACATATTCAAAAGAAGACTGCAAAGTCAATGATCCTACATCCAAAGCCTCTAAGAAAAATATGAATTGGTCTCAGTCCATTGAAGACCTCAAAATTTTTTTTGAAAATCAAGTAAGAGTAGCAGAGGAAAAATCTGGAAAAGAAATGAGGGTACTGGAAGAAAATTATGAAAAAAATGAGTCAACAACTTGGTATGAGACCCCCAAAATATTGAAGAAAATAACACCTTAAAAACAGACTAGAACAAATGGCAAAAGAAGTCCAAAAAGCCAATGAGGAGAAGAGCACCTTAAAAAAATCAGAATTGGCCAAATGGAAAAGGAAGTCCAAAAGATCAATGAAAGAAATAATTCCTTGAAAGTTAGAATGAAGCCAATAGAAGCTAATAACTTTTTGAGAAGCAATAAAACAAAGCCAAAAGAATGAAAAAAATAGAAGACAATATAAAATATCTGATTGGAAAAATAGCTGGCATGGAAAATAGGTCCAAGAGAGATAATTTAAAAATTATTGGACTACATGAAAGCCATGATCCAAAAATATCCTAGATATCATCTTTCAAGAAATTATCAAGGAAAGCTGTCCTGATATTTTAGAACAAGAAGGTAAAATAAAAATGGAAAGAATCCACAATCACCTCCTGAAAGAAATCCCAAAATGAAAATCCCCAGGAATATTTTAGCCAAATTTCAGAGTTCCCAGATCAAGGAGAAAATATTGCAAGCAGTCAGAAACAATTTAATTATTGTAGAAACACAATCAGAATAACACAAGATTTAGCAGCTTCTAAATTAATGGATCAGAGAGTTTGAATTATAATATTCTGGAGGGCAAAGGACCTACGATTACAACCAGGAATCATCTATCCTGTAAAGATGAATATAATCCATGAGGAAGAAGAATGGATATACAATGAGATAGACGAATTTCATCCTTTCTTGAAAAAAGATGGGAGCTACATAGAAAATTTGGCTTTCTTAAAGAAGACTCAAGAGAAGCATGAAAAGGAAAACAAGAAAGAGAAATCATAATTATTAAAATTAAGCTGTTGACATTTCTACATGGAAAGATGAAATTTGTAACTCCCAAGATGTGATGGCAAGCAAAGTGGGATCATTTGCTGTTTTTGTTTTGGTATAATCAAATGCCTCTGATTGAATCTTGCCTTTATCAACCAAGAATCTTTACTAAGAGCAAAGTATAGGAAAAAGAGTTTCTTTAAATAGAAATAATATATGTATTTGTATTGTTAATGTGATCAAAGATCTTCTCCACTCATTGGCTTGTCCATTAAGGGGAGTTTGATTAGGGAGTATTGTGGTTGTCCTCCCTTGCAGAAGAAGACCATGCCATCAGGCAAATGATGATTTGCACTTGACTTTGTTTTGAGTGAGGGAGGGCTATGCAAGGTCACCAGCCTCACTTTTTCCTTCTGAGCCATCTGGATCCAGTGACAGGATATTCATCAGAATGACTGGAGGTGGCCCAGGATACAATGGAAACTTTTCATGTATTCACTTAGAGGGAGGTAGCATCCATTGAGTGAGTAGGTCTCTTTAAGAAGTAGTCAGGGAATGGCCCCTTTAATGAGTAGAATAAAAAAAAACAAATAACTAAATCTCACTGGGAGGGAAAGAGAAACTATTAATATTAATAATCACTCCAAG
Source organism: Potorous gilbertii (assembly GCA_028658325.1). NCBI lineage: Eukaryota > Metazoa > Chordata > Mammalia > Diprotodontia > Potoroidae > Potorous > Potorous gilbertii. Next base: position 100,096,878 of record CM053770.1, read on the forward strand.
CCAGCCATTAAGTGGAGCTTGCACAGGGACCTATTGTTGTCCAACCTATGGCCTTCAGAGTGCACTAGGTTTAAGGTTTTGTGAATGACAAAGAAGGAAAGAAGGAAGGAAGGAAGGAAGGAAGGAAGGACATCTAGCCAGTAAACCCCAAGAGAAAGGAAGCAATGTACAGAATGGAGAGGCTGAGCTGGGTTACCCAGCTAGATGTGATCCACCCAGGTTACTCAGTCTATTCACAGGTTGAGTTCATCCTTTGTTTTTGAAGAAGACCATGACATTAGAGAAATGATGACATGACTTGCAGTTGACTTTGATTTGAATGAGGGAGAGCTGTGCAAAATCATGAACCTCACTTTCTCCTCCTGAGCCATCTGGATCCAGTGGCCAGATATTCATCAGGATGACTGAAGATGGCCCAGGATGCAATGGGAGACCTTTGCCTTTTCAGGTACTCACTTAGGGGGAGGTAATGCCCATTAAATGAAAGGGTCTCTTTAAGAAGTATTCAGGGAATGCCCCTTTTAATGAGCAAAAGAAAAAAATAACTAAATCATGCTGGAAGGGAAAGAGAAACTATTAGTATTGATAATCACTCTAAGCCAGCCGTTAAGTGGAGCTTGGGCAGGGACCTATTGTTAACCTTCAGAGTGCACAAGAAAGGAAAGAAGGAAGGAAGGACAAACATCTAGCCAGTAAACCCCAAAAGAAGGGGAGAGTGGGACAGAAGGGAGAGGATGAACTGGGTTGCCTACTAGCTGAGTCCCCCTGTACTTGAAGGGCTATCTGGTGAAAGAGAAATTAGACTCATTTTGTTTAACAGAACAATAGGTAGAATTTGCAAAGAAGTACATTCAGGCTTGATGTCAGGAAGAATTTCCTAACAATTAGAGCTGCCTCCAAATGAGATGTGATGCCCGGAGTTGGGGTGAGTTTTGCCTCTTTGGAGGTTTTAGAACAGAGGGTAGATAACTTCTTGGATATGCTGTAGTGGGAATTCCTTTTAAGTTACTTCCAGCTCTCATATTATGTGATTCTATTAGATTCCCCCATGGCATCAATTTCTAGCCCAGTGTTCTATCCACTGAGCCACTTCACTGCCTCATATCTAATCTGTCTCCAAGTCCTGTTGGGTTGACCTTTGGTACTTCTCTTATAAATTCTCCCTTTTACTTCTCTGACACTACCACTACCCTGATCTGGCATTTATCACCTCATACCTGGTCTATTTCAATTGCTTGCTTATTGGCATTTGCTGCCTCAAGTCTCTCCCTACCTCAGTCCATCCTCCACTCAGTTGTCAAATCTTCCTAAAGCACACTTCTGATCATCTTGTTCCTCTGTTTAGTAAATACCAGTGAATTCTGTCACCTCTAAAATGAAATATAAAATTTTCTGTTTGGTATTCAAAGCCTTTTATAACCTAGCCTACTCCTAACATTTTAGTCTTCTTTCATTTTATGCCAGGGCTCCCACATAATCTCTACCATCCAATAACCCTGGACACCTTGCTTTTTGTCATACAAGCCAATCCACCTCTTGGCTCTGGACATTTTCATTGACTGTCCTTATGCTTGAAATTCTCACCCTCCGTATCTCTACATCTTGAATTCCCTGGATTTTTTCAAGTTCTGGCTAAAATCTCTCCTTCCACATGAAGCCTTACCTTATCTTTCTAAATCCTAGTGCTTTCCTCTATTGATTACCTTCAATTTATTTTCTATATGTCTTGTTTGTGCGTAGCTCTTTGCATGTTGTCTTTCTTCTGTTACTGTGAACTCCTTAAGGGCAGAGAGCACATTTTGCCTTTGTTTGTATTCCCAGCACTTAGCACAATGCTTGACATGTAATAAATGCTTAATAGTTGCTTCTTGACTGAATAAATGATTACTCTTTGAAACACAATCATGAAACCATGGACTTAACCGTATTGCAAAAATGCCTTCGACTCTCTCCAGAAACTCCTCAGTATTAAAAGATGCTCTATCGTTGTGAGAGTGAGACATTTCTCTCCTGAATCATCTTTTGCCCCCTAGTTGGACATTTTATGTCAGATAGAGGCTCCAAGATGGGCATTTATATTTGAAAGAGAGAGGAAAATAAAAAGAGTAAATAGAACTTAAACCACTCCATTCAAATCAAATATCTAAAAGCATATCATGCACAAAAGTCCCCTGGTGTGTGCTTGGCTTCAGTAATAAGGAGAGGATGGGCAATCCAAGCTACAATTTGCATGAAAAAAAATGAGCTATTCAGAATAAGCTGGGTTCTGCAAATAGGGTCTATTTCAAATTTTTGCTTAGCAAGTACACACAGCAACATTTTTTTTTTAGACTAACATGCTAATATGTATATTTTGCAGATTGAGATGGATAGTGATAAAATGTCAAAATAACAAGGACTTTTTAAAGGTGATGTCTGGTCTTAGGAATATTCAGCAGATTGCTTCTAGCTTGCAAACATTATCTAACCTCTCAAATCAGGAATTTTCATGACTTTACAATTTGTTCTGACTGCAGAAATACTGTCACTCCAGGGACCAAAAGGCTGGTGCATAGGATGAGAGAGCTCCTGTTGTCACTAACTTCTAACCTTAGTTACTTCACCTTTATATGTACTGTGTGACTCTAGCTCTCCATTCTTCACTCTTTGGGGAGAGCAGGACCTCGTGTCTACCCAGGAAGTAATATAGCTATTATATTAGTTTTTGATAACATTAATTGGTATGCAATTTTCAGTCCTTCTCCTAGAACTACATGATTGTTTGACCCTCACAATTTGTCTCTCTCATTTGATAGCTTTGTACAGTCAGATAAGAGAATTCCCAAAATGATCTCTTCCGTAAAACCAGTAAAGCTAAAGATAAGGAAAAATTCCAAGTGCAAAATACTCTTAAAACTAAGGAATTTCAATTGCATTAAACTCTTAAAGCCTCTAAGAATATTGGTCAGAGGCAGCATGGCAATAGTATATATAACAAGCTTCCCTTTAAATCAAAAAGACATATATTGGAGTCCTTCCTCTGACTCTGGTGAAGTCACCAAACATCTAATTGCCCAATAAAACTCACTAAGATTGTGAAGCCAAGATGGTGGAATAAAAGATGAACCTGCTCTAGCTCCTTCCCTCATAGCCCATAAAATACCTATAAAAAATGACTGTAAACAAATTATAGACCAGCAGAAGCCACAAAACAACAGAATGAGATTTCCAGCCCAAGACAGCCTGGAAGGCCAACAAGAAAGGTCTATCGCACTAGGCTCAGAGCAGAGTGCAGCTCAGCCTTGGCCACATGGCACTTCACAGACCAGACTGGAACAGGCTTGTGGGTGAAGAATCACCAGTAGCAACTGCAGTTTCTGGATTTCTCAACCCACAAATGTCAAAGACAGCTTCAAAGGTCTGTGAGAAAGCACTTTCATGTAGGTGAGAGGGGTGTGCTGTCTGGCCCCAGCCCTGGCCCCAGAGTGGCAGCAGTGTCCATTTTTGCAACCCTCGGCCTAAAGATCCTGGGGGAATTGAGTGGTTGAACAATTCTGGGTGGCAGTCTTGGAGTGAGAAGGAGAGCTGACTTGGTGGTGGCAGCTGTGGAGAGGAAATCCTACTCGCAAATCAAGTAAGGGAGGTGGAGGAAAAATTGGGAAGAGAAATGAGAGCAATGCAAGGGAGACCCAAGAAAATACTGAAGAAAATAATACCATTAAAAATAGACTAACTTGGGGGTGGAGCCAAAATGGTGGAGTAGAAAGATGGACCTGTCGAATCTCCCTCACATATCCCATAAAATACCTATAAAAAATGACTCTAAGTAAATTCTAGAGCAGCATAAGCCACAAAATGACAGAGCAAAAAAGATTTCCAGCCCAAGACAGCCTAGAAGGCCAACAAAAAAGGTCTCTTGCACCAGTGTGGAGCAGAGTGCAGCCCGGTGTGGGCCACATGGTGCGGCAGGGACAGGACTGGAACAGGCTTCAAGGCACCACCGGCAGCAGTGATTCCCAGATTTGCTCCCAGAAATGCCAAAAAGGGCTTCAAAGGTAAGTGAGAAAGCTCTTTCACTTGGGTGAGAAGAGAACATGACCAGCAGCAGTCACTGCAGTGTCAGCATCCATTTTTGGAGCTTTCTGCTTAAAGACCCTGGGGGAATTGAGCAACTCATCTCAATCTTAGCCCAGAGTGGCTCTCCTGGGTTGCAGAAGGGTGCTGGCAATGGAGCTGGGGGTGAATCTGGAGAGAGAACTCTACTGACAGATCCTGGGTAGAACAGAGTGCTTCTAGTTGCTTCCAGACCACAGCACAGGCCAGGAGATGAGTGATCTCCTCTCCTTGATTGCGCCACCTTGGAGAAACTGAGAACTTACAAGTCCCCAGAGTACACCCTCCTCTTGACAAAGGAATCAAAAGTCAAGTAACTGACTGGGAAAATGTCCAAAAAAGGGGAAAAAAAATAAGACTATAGAAGGTAACTTTCTTGGGGAACAGGTATTTTCTTCCATCGTTTTGGGTGAGGAAGAACAATGCATACTATCAGAGAAAGTCAAGGCTTCTCCATCCAAAACCTCCAAAATAAACATGCAATGATCTCAGAGCATGGAAGAGCTCAAAAAAGATGAAAATCAAGTAAGAGAGGTGAAGGTAAATTTGGGAAGTGAAATGAGAATGATGCAAGAAAATCATGACAAACCGAGTCAACTGCTTGCTAAAGAGACAAAAAAAAATGCTGAAGAAAATAGCACCTTAAAAAAGAGGCTAACTCAATTTGGCAAAAAGAGGTCCAAAAAGCTAATGAGGAGAAGAATGCTTTAAAAAACAGAATTAGCCAAATGGAAAAGGAGGTTCAAAAGCTCACTAAAGAAAATAGTTCTTTAAAAATTAGAACGGAGCAGATGGAAACTATTGACTTTATGAGAAACCAAGAAATTATAAAACAAAATCAAAAGAATGAAAAAAATGAAAGACAATGTGAAATATCTCATTAGAAAAACAACTGACCTGGAAAATAGATCCAGGAAAGATAGTTTTAAAATTATTGGTCTACCTGAAAACCATGATAAAAAAAGAGCCCAGACATCATCTTCCAAGAAATTGTCAAGGAAAACTACCCTGATATTCTAGAACCAGAAGATAAAATAGAAATGGAAGAAATCCCCTGATCACCTCCTGAAAGAGATTCCCCAAAGGAAAACACCTAGGAATATTGTAGCCAAATTCCAGAGTTCCCAGTTCAAGAAGAAAATATTATAAGCAGCGAGAAATAATTCAAGTATTGTGGAAATATAATCAGGATAACACAGGATTTAGCAGCTTCTACCCTAAGGGATTGAAGAGTTTGGAATGTGATATTCCAGAGGTCAAAGGAGATTGGATTAAAACCAAGAATCACTTACCTAGCAAAATTGAGTATAATACTTCAGAGGAAAAAAATGGAATTTCAGTGAAACAAATAGAGGACTTACAAGTATTCTTGTTTAAAAGACCTAAGCTGAATAGAAAATTTGACTTTCAAATACAAGAATCAAGAGAAACATGAAAAGGTAAGCAGGAAAGAGAAGCCTTAAAGAACTCATTAAAGTTGGACTCTTTACATTCTTACATGGAAAGATGTTATTTGTAACTCATGAGACCTTTTTCAGTATTAGCATAGCTAGAGGGAATATATGTGTGTGTGTGTGTGTATGAATATGTTTATAAGAGTATATTATATATGTGTAGGTATGTATAAGTATATGTGTATGAGTATACACATACACACATACACACCCACACATACACCCCCCCCCACACTCACACTCACACCCACACCCACCCATACCCACATATATATATATATATATATATATATATATATATATATATATAGCACACACACATTTACACACATACACACATACAGGCATAGACAGAGGGCACAGAGTGAGCTGAATATGAAGGGAGAACACCTAAAAAAATATTTACTGTTGAATGGAAGGTACTGGTAGTTAGAGAAAGGGAGAGGTAGAATGTAGCAAATCAACTCACACAAAAGAGGGAACAAAGAGCTATTTACAACAGATGGGGAGAGGGAGGAGATGAAAGGAAATAACTGAGCTTTACTTTCATGGGATTTGACTTAAGGAGGGAATAACACACACTTAATTGGATATGCAAATCTATTTTACCCTACAGGAAGGCAAGGGGGAAGGGGATAGAAGATGGAAGATGGGACAGCAAATTGGGGAAAGAGATAATCAGGAGCAAACACTATTGTGGGAGGCTTTCAATCAAGGGAGAGAGAACGAAGTAAATGAAAGACAGGACAAGGTAGAGGGAAATGTGGTTAGTCTTTTACAACATAAATATTATGGAAGTGCTTTGCATTGTTACATATGTATGACCAATATTGAATTGCTTGTTTTCTCAATGAAGGTGAGTAGGGAGGAAGGGAGAGAATATGGAACTCAAAGCTTTAAGAATGAATGTTAAAAATTGTTTTAACATGCAACTAGAAATTAAGATATAGAAGCAATGGAATATAGAAATCTATTTTACCTTACAGGAAAATAGAAGGGAAGGGGAATGGAAGAAAGGTGGGTAATAGAAGGGAGGACAGACTGGAGGAAGCAGTGGATGGGGTACATGCTGTCCTGAGAACTGAAAAATAAATTTATATATCTGTATCTATATATAAATTTAAGCCTCAAAAAAACCCTCATTAAGATTGAATTACATATAAATTACAATTAATATTTGTAGATGGTATTGCTCCACCAGTTTCATTCCAGGAGACAGAAGAGAAAAGGAAAGAGGGAAAGAAAGAGAGTGAGGCAAAGATAGAGATGGAGAGGCAAAGAGAAATAGAGAGAGAAAAGAGAAAGAAACAGAAGGTAGAGACAAAGACAGATGGAGACAGAAGTGGGGAGTGGAGAAACAAGAGAGATTAATAAATGCTTCCCAAGACATCACTTGTTGACTTGCCAAACCTCAATACCTTACTTTCATCATTTTGAAGATTGTTATTTCTTAGTGTTATCATTGGAAGCATTTTATGTTTATGGATTCCTCTTTCCCTTTTTTTTTTTCCATTTCTTATCATGGTATTCAAAAGTAGGTGTCTCTGGAGTCACATTTTCAATTATCATGTTGAGGTCAGGGAACCATAATGTTGAAGTTTGGAGTGCTTGGGACGTCAAAATACTGACACCCCAGCTCTGCTCGAGTGAATTAGACTCAAACCTTCTTTTAGCCAAAGTAAAACAAAGTTTATTAAAGATCCATCCCATTGGGTTGACTTTTAAGAAGCCTTCACCATTTGTGATGCTTATATGGACAAACAGGCCAGATGGAATCTGCGCTAGATTGAATCTGCGCTAGATTGAATCTCAGCACCTTCATAAAGACAAGAAAGATTTTACATACAGGAAAACTGTGGGAGGCATCTGGGAGTGGTCTAGTAGTCTGGTGTGATGGAAGGGGGCTTAGGGAAGGTCTTGAAGAGGAGTCCAAGGAGGATCTTAATGGGACTGGGATGACTACAGGTCAGAATCAAGAAAGTGGGAGTCTGATTTGATCAAGGGTGGAAAACTGACCCAGGTAATTGGAGATAACAGACAGTGGATGGCTAGAGTAGGAAGCAGTCAGGGCAAGTCAGAGGTAACAGACAAAGGAGAGGGCCAGGCTAGGTTAAGGGTAATATCTTTGGGTATGAAAAGCTAGATTAAATAGAAAGATCAAGGAGAGTTCAAGGAGGTTTCCAGAGTCTGTACCCCATCAATCATTAGCAAAGACTACTGAGTAGTCTTTACTACAGAGTACTACATGGTTTGTGGATCCTATTCTCATAGAACAGTCAGATACAGAAATGGGAGTTCTTGGTCTTTGTAGGTTTAGTACAGGAAGGTACATTATAGTTCATGTAGTCCAGGAGTTGAAACCTACGGCCTCAAGGCTAAATATGGCCTTCTAGGTACTTGGATGCAGCCTTTTAACTGAATCCATGTTTTACAGAACATATCCTTTTATTAAGGTGATAATGTTTAATATAAAATTTTGAAATAATCTCTTTGTTCTCTCTGAGTAAACTCAGAGAATGCCTCTTCCTATGTCAACAAAAGCCAGCCAGGGCTGACTTAACATTCCTTAAGAGACCTTTAACCTAAGACACTATCTTGAATAAT